>CM034155.1:612004154-612604154 GCA_019776745.2 Taxus chinensis | reverse complement strand
GGGGTAATTTGTTAGGGTAAAGAGTGGCCGAGATAACCTCAAAGGGCCCCATACCTTTGGATTTCTGCCTACATAGTCTCGGTGAAGAGGGGCCTCAGGCTGATTTAGTTCTCCCTTAGACTAGGCAAGAATATGATGATGGATAGATAGATTGGTAGGTTGTAAGCATGATAGAGTCTGGGTAAATTAGGCATGGTTGAGTCTAGGTAAATTAGGCATAGTTGAGTCTAGGTAAATTAGGCATGGTTGAGTTGAGGTTAAGTAAGCATAGTGATGTTGGTGAAAGAGGAATTTAGAAAGTGTAAGTGTTGATGGTATGGTCCTGTATAGGAAAATCCATAAGTAACGAAGAAGTTGACAATACAAGAGGAGGTATGGGAGTCACCAAATTGATAAGGATCATAAAGGGTGGAATATACCACATAAATTCTCATGAACGTAAGACCCTAAAGGTATTGCATGATCAATTATTTGAAGGGTGAATGAAGTAACTTATTCACAAAATTTTGCATTTACGAAACGTCCCTTGAGGTGGTAGGAAATGAGTGTGAAAAAGGTAATAAGTTAAAAATGGTCAGTGCAGTGTGACATGGTACAAAATGAATTGGCCGCGTGGAAAGAGACCCAAGATTCAATATAGACAAGTCCATGACAAAAAATTTGATATGTTTTTTACTTATTCTTTATGACTTTGATAGACTGATCAATGTGGGAAGTCTATATAGTATGAATATATTATCTTCTTGAGGTATTTGTGACGTTGATCGATGTGGGAAGCTTCAGAATATTTTATTTTATTTTTCCAAGAATAGTCTTTTCTTAGACTATATGTAGTATGGCGAGCTTTGTATAGCTTGTCCTTCGAGGGAGCAGTCTATTTATAACGGCGAATCAGAGAGAGATAGTTGCCCTTTTTGAAGGGAGTCATACTTTTTTACTGGAAGTTTGAATGCAAGGATTTGAATCCCATTTTGAAGTTTATTTTTAGACTTTTAAATCATGTACAAGACTATAGAGAAAATTTGGGTCATTGGTGAATGAGGTGAAACTGGAGCATTTAGAAGGTGACGATGATGGAGGAGTATCAGGTGATGAACAACCATAGGATTCTATCTTTGGAAAAGAGGAAAATTATCCACGAGAATCATGTCATGAGTAGAGCCGTGGTACTCATATTGAAGATAAGGCTGAAAGGTGATGGGTTATCACATGATTATTGTTTAGTCATTAGGGAAAATGGGGCATAAGAGGTGCAAATGGCGCTTAAGGGACAAGCATGAAATGGGTAAAAAGTGATATAGTTCTTAACAGTCAACAATATAATAGTCAAAGATGCAAGGCATTGAGGGGCTTAGGTTCGGGTTTACCTGCTGAGTGAAGATAAACGATAAGCACATGTTCTCGTAGGTGTGAGTCACGATTTATGGTCCAAGCTAATTAGGAGAAAATTTTCCCCATTTACTTATTTATTCTTTGGTTACATGTTGATTTTCTGTCAAGACAAGGTCACTGACCTAGGAAAGTGTTCATTTGTGGACACGTTTTTTGTAGGCACGTTTGATATGTTTTTGGTAGATTTGGATATGGTCAAGAACATTGAGATGGAGTTTCATCTAATAACTCGAGTTTTTCCTAACAAAATATTGGAAAAAGTCATCATCATTGAGCATGTCTTGTAGTGAGATACAGAGAGATGGAATCTTGGACTTCTAGAGGCAAGAACACCTCGGTACCGTAGACCAGAGAAAAAGGTGTGGCTACAAGTCGAAATGCGAATACTAGTGCGGTAAGCCCAAAAGGTAAAAGGAATGTGTGTATGTCAATCCTTCCTAGTATCGTTATCTACTTTCATAAGAATTTTTTTCAAAGTTCTATTTGTTGATTCTTGTTTGTCTGTTTGCTTATGGGTAATAAGGTGATGAGAAGCTGATTAAAATGCTAAAAGCGTCGTAAAGCTTTCAGTAGAGTTTTATTTTTGAATTGCTTTCCGTTATATGTGATGAGGCTAGTCAGGAATGCTAAAGAGACAAATGATTTTATGGTTGATGAATTCACGTATTTTCTTGGACTTTTGTAGAAATGAGGGGGATGGCATCTACCTATTTAGTGTAATATTTAATAGTGGTTATGATCCATTGATGGCATTTTGAAGAATGGGGATTGATCTCATCGACAAGATCCAAACCCTATTGAGAAAAGGGCCAAAGATCTCATGCTACCTGTATGGCACGACTAGGTGTGTGATGAAGATTAACATGTTGTTATCATTTTACACAATGTTTGACATAACTGTAACAATTGCGGTTTAGGGTTGGCCAATAATATCCAAGGTGAAGAATGCATTTTACGACAACTAAACCACTAAAGTGTCCTTCAATAAATTCCATCATGAACTTCCTTTATGGTGTAGGTAATTTAAGAACTTGTAAGGCATCGTAAGGGAATACCGTTGAAGCCGTGCTTATAAAAGAGACTACCCATGATGACATAACGAAGAGATACTTTTAAGAAAGGCACGTTGTCCATTACGAGTGAGATTGGCATGTATAATGGAAAGCGAAAGATAGTATGTAAAATTTATTATATCAAAGGTCATGAGGGTCAGGTGTAACAGTTCTGATAGAGTAGACCTCACGAGGTAAATATGAGTGTGATTACATCCTTTTTATTATGAGAAATATTTTAGAGTCAGTAGCCGAAGCGATGTATCTGAGAAGACAAGCAGGCCATGGTATCCACAAAATTATTGGTATAAAATGGGGTGGTTTGGATTTTGTAACAGTAAAAGGTGGTCAAAGGCATGTCTACGTGATGCTTATACTTTTGAAGTATCTCATTATGAAAATGGTATATACCATTTACTTGGCTTATGACTAGTTAGGAATAACCAAAGATATTTATTAAATTAACATATAAGGCATAAGCATCATGGAGACCCAATACGAGTGCTTCGTATTTGGCAATATTATTTGTACAATCAAAATCGATTTTGAAATACAAAGGGCATAGGTTCACCATCAAGAGGAAAGAGGATAACACTCAGCCCCACTTCCACGTTGACACTTGGATCCATTGAAGAAGAGTTTAATTTGATAAGTGGGTTCATTTAAGGAGAGGGTAGTTATGGATTTGTCTGGGAAATCGAAAGTTAGAAGGGTTCATTCCTCAGAAAGAGATGCGTCTGCTAGTTGGTTAGCGATAGTTTGGTCCTTGATGTAATTTTTATGAATAAATTTGAGATTGAGGTCGGAAAGAAGAATAAGCCAACATGCAACATGTTGATGTTGATAGGGTTTGGTGTACATATAGTGTAGGGGGTTAGTATTGATAATAATGAAGGTTTTGTGCTTGAGTAGGTAATGGAAAAGTTTTGCGGTAACAAAAACTAAGGCTAAGAATAGAGTTTTTCAGCAGGGGTGTATCTAGTTTCGAAGTCCAGAAGGGTACTGGACTTATGTAATAAACCGCCTTCTCTCAATGTTACTCTTCTCAATGAGTGAGCATGGCACTTAAGGAATGGTTAGTAGCGGAAATGTATAGGTAAAAGGGTTGGTCATCCTTAGGAGGAATGAGCATTGGTGTTTGAAGAAGGTATTGTTGTCAAGACTTCAAAAGCTTTATGACATTCATCATCCCATTTCAATGAGACATGTCCTTCTTGAGAAGATGATGAAATGGTTGACAGCAGTCAGAAATCCGCATGAGATAAAATGATGAATGGATTACAACTTGCCTTGTAGGCTTAGAATGTTGATGGAGATTAGTAGGTGGAGGCATTTCTAGAATATCCTTTACTTTGGCATGATCAACTTCTATGCCATGTAAAGAAATGATGAAACTAAGGATTTTTCCTAAAAGTACCGCATAGACACACTTCTTTGGTTAAAGAAGGAAACAATAATTGATGAGGTGTTCAAAGATGACCTTAAGGACTGTTAGGTGCTTGGATCGATGTTTGGATTTGGCAAGAAGAACATCTACGTAATCTTCCAATATTTGATGCATGATGTCATGGAATATATAAGTCATGGCTCACTGGTAAGTAGCACCGGCATTTTTAAGGCCAAAAGGCATGAATCGATAGCAGAAGGTCCCCCAAGGGGTGATGAAGGAAGTATTGTGTTAATCTTTTAGAGAAAGAAATATTTGATTATAACCTGAGATACTGTCCATGAGTGATAGACATTTTGTGGTTGGTGGTGAGATCAACTTGTTGGTCAATGCCTTGTAGGGGAAAATCATCTTTGGGAGAAGATAGGTTGAGGTCATGAAAGTCTATGTGCAAATGCAGAGTCCCCTTATCGCCTTGGTGACAAGAACGATGTTAGAAATCCATTGGGGATAGTCAATGGTTAGGATGAAGGAAACTGAGAGACGACACTGGAGCTCTTCTTTGACCAAAAGAATAATATGAGGATGAATTTCCTGTAAATTTTGTTTGATGGGTTTGGCATCAAGAATGGTTTATCGATATTGTAGACCATGATTTTTGGGTCAATACCGGGCATATTGGCATAAGACCAGGAAAAATCATTTCTATGGTCCCAAAGAAAAGAAACAAAAGATTCCTACTGAATAGCATCTAAAGATTGGCCTATATTTATAATGTGTGGGTCGTCCTAAGTGTTAATGTTGATTTCAGTATGGTCAATTCATTCAACATGGTTTATGTCTCAGAAGGTAACAACCGGTGAATATAAGAATCTTCCGTACCCACGTAAGTGAGGATGGAATCCTCATCTTAACATTCAATGACATTAATAGAAGGTGTATCGTCATCGATCATGTAAGGATATAGGAATGGGAGATAATAGGGAGCCTTTCCATCGTGTTGATATGTCAAAGGTCTTAGAAAAATTGTGTTTATGAAAAAATAAGTTAGGAGGAATAGATTCGAGGATCTTTGGATTTCATGGGTGAAGATGGTGATGTTGGTGCATAGGGTGGAGATGGTTTATCTTCCTTAATGAGGTCAACGCAGGCATTCTTAGGAGGTGATGTGGACAAAGCCAATTCCACTATGGTCATTGTGTTTATGGGTGGTACATGAAATGACAGTATGGCAGAACCTATGCTATAAACACCGAATCCAAAGCCTTTCCACATGCACAACGGTGAAGTAAAGTGTGAACGAAGCAGTGGTTTGTAAGGGAGTGTAAGTCAGATGACAATGGTCATTTTTGGGATGGAGGTTTGGGTGCACAAGTGGCAATATCAAGTCCCCCATATGTTAGATTATTGCAAAGGTGAGCAGGGCCATAAGGATAAAACCTCACCTACATGGTATTCATAACTAGAGTACTAACGTAGGTTCCCATACTCTTGCAGAGTAAGGAACGTGTCGATATTGTATAGGTTGTACTCCCCTAGAGTGAGGCATATAAAAACACATTCTTAGGGATCAATAATTGATATGTGGTTAGCGGGGATAGATGACTCACTAGATGATTAGGAAGTAGGTGAGTCAGATGTAGAGGCTGCGACGACAGTATGAATAGCAAGGTTAGATGTGGGAGAGGAGATGGAAGGCTTAGTGGATGGGTTTGTGGGTGAAGGTGAATTGGGAGAAGTGACAGATGCCTTGACTGGTATAAGTACATCATTGGGCCGGTATAGCATGTTACAAGTCTTAAAAGGAGATGGGTCAGTTGGGATGGTGTAGTTATGTACTTTATGTTCAAATTTGAGGCAACGATGTAAATTCGAAGGGAGAGAATCCATGACACTGATCCAAGGTCAGCCAAGTAACAAATTATACTGGAAATTCCCTTCTAAGACAGAATAGTTCTGGGATAGTTTTGGGACCTATGCGGAGATGGAGAATGATGGTACCTAGGGTAGAGGTCATGGTGTCATTAAAGAAGTGCATCATAACTGGGTTACCATGCATGCAATTGGCAGGTATGCACATTTTGTTGTACGCATTGGAGGAGATGATGTTAATAGTAGCACCTCCATAGATCATAACGCGTTGTATGTGTATATTATCGATATAGATGAAGATGAAAAGAGTGAGATCGGGATCATCAGACTGGAAGGGAGTGATCTCTTCATCTGAAAAGATGAGGGTGACTACTTGGTGAGTAGGTGGACGTGTAGAGGAAGGTGAAAAATTAGTGGGAGAGGCTACGTGATGAAGGGTAATGATGGAGGCTACGGGTGTGGGGTCATTTGGTAAAACCTCAATAGATTGAAGGACCTCCATGAGGGATTGACGATGTGACTCATAGGTTTTGTTGAGGTCATATAAAGACATTTTGAGGGAGGATTAGTGTAGTTATTTTAGCATTGTGTGATGTGTGACCCCATCAGAAATATGATAAGTGGGACCTCGAATGGTGACTTTGGGTATGGGTGCAGATGGTATGTTGGGTATAGGGTTGGTTGATGGGCTGTAACATTCCCATTATAAACTTATTCATTTACAAGACTATGTATTCCAGGCATGTTGTATAAAAAACAACCTTCATTCCAAAAAGAATACAACTTTTATTTTTCAATACAATTCAAGATTGAATCAAAACTCTTTACATAAGGTTCAAAATTAATTAAACCAATACAACATGAAAATTCTTGTCTTCTTTAATCACTTATGATGTCCATCTGTAAAATTGCTAGCACAAGTTAGTTCAATGAAATGAGCATGATAAGCACTAACCATTAAAGTAAAGTGCATTCCAATAATTGCTTCATTAAACAATTTTTATTTTACGAAACAATAGAAAAACATCATGTAAATAATCATAAGTAATAACATCTAGAAAGAAGTACAATTAAGAAATATGAATTTAATTTTAAGAAAGGATCATATTATAATATGCAACAATAGGATTATACCACAAGAATTAATTGATCCTATCAATAACTATTAAACAGTCAACAACTCTTGTCATTACATTATTTCATAAATTCATAAGGATATAAGGACACATTTAACTTTTTCCAATATGCAAGGAGTTAGTTACAACATATCTAATATTAGTATGTTTCATCCTTCCATATAAACAAAGCAGGGAATCGAATAACGAGAAGTTCAATCAATAAACTTATCAGTCAACTGAAAAAGGATCTCATACCAACAAGGACCCAATCCATATTTCATTTCATTTATACTATGAAATGAAATCCGTCATCCAATACAAACTTAGAAATTCTTAAACTAGTTCCCAAAAGAGAACTCAAAAACTGAATGCACAGTCAAAGCATGCATACTTCCAAATTTCCACTGAAGATTTACAAACTAATTACCTCTTTTCATTCACCAAGCTCAAGTTTAGATTCCATTCTCAAAATCAATTCTCAGTACTATTCTAAATACCATACTATCCCCAATGAAGCTAAAACTCATAGATTCATTCAAAGTGTCCAACAAGGAAGAGAAATACGCAACAGTGTAAGATAGACAAGAGTCAATAAAACTCACAGACCCAAGGACAGAATTTCCAAGCATTCTGGATAGGGATAATGTATCCCTTCATACTATACTAGTATACAGGGTTTGGATTCAACATATAGATGAAATCCATGAATTGGATGAAAGGTCTGAAAAGAGTAAGGAACCAAATAGTTAGTCAAAGACAAATACTGTCCCAATCTCTTCCAACGTGACTAAACAAAATCACCACAAGATTTTTGAGTTCCATTAAAAGCTTATGACGGGTAAGAATTTTCCCAACATCAAAGACATAAAGGAAGTAAGTAATTCATTCCATGAACCTCTACAACTGATATGACTGTCCCATAACAGAACGTAGTTCCAATTCCAAATATTTCTAAGAACAAAACAGTCAAGTATTTCCATAAGACATGGGTATGCTCAGAGTAGATATGAATAGAATACACTCTTTAATTCACACGCCCCATCAAGTTTGAAAACACAGTGCAATCTAAAAGGTAGAAGTAAAACAACCATTCCTTCTCAAAATCAAAACAAAGGAGGCCTCAAAGAAGTTACATGGTCAACTATGACCAAACAAAACTCACAAGACCCCTTCCATTAGAAAATATTAAATGAGACTAAAGTTTTTCAATTCATAATACCTGTAAATATACAACACGTAGATTTCCAGATACAAAATCAAAAAAATCAACAATGGAATACTTACACTGCATTAAATACGTGCATCGATCACAAGTTCTAACAACACAAGCTCAAATACGAGTTTAAAACGGAATCCCATGGCCCTAATAAAATCTAAAAATAAACACCAACACCCTATTATGGGTTCAAGCCTTCCGTTTCCCTAAGGAATAATAAAACCTCAGTTGAGAGCTTAAGTACAGGGCACAATGCAACAACTCAACAATGAATTCTTTATTCATAAGAACTGTATACAAGTTCAGTTGTTGAATACGAATATTCAACCAAGGTTCAGAACTTCAATAAGTTCAAACATAGTCCAAATAACACATGGTCCCAATAAATCTAAAACAAATCTCAAGCTTCCATACAAGTTTAGAACCCCTACGGAGCTCCACTTCTAGCTTACGAAACATAAGTCTAAACAGAGATTCAGAACCCAACAAGAAATAAGCCCATTTGATCAACATTAGTCTCAAATGATAGAAACAAAGTTCAAGCTACAAAGTTCAATAGAGCTTCAATTATAGGTTACAGAGTTTTAAAACCAATTGCATTCAAATCTCTAACAACCAGTACAAAGAAAGTTCCCAAAAACTGTCAATAACAGCAAAGGATTCACATTCCAAAACCCACATAATTTCCAAGAATACATGCAAGTGAATAACCAGATACATCATGCAAATATAAAATTTCTAGTGAGCAGAATTGTTTTAATGAATCATTTAGAAGAAAGCAAGAAATCTTAATGGGTAGAGCCTATCATGTTTGATAGTGCCTCTGTCAATTCGAAGAAGACTTCCAACCGAGTTCCCAACACCCTTTCTTCTCTAGGCAAGATCAAATAACCATAATATTTTTCCTCAATGCCTCTTATATATTCCTCGAACTGAAAATAGATCAAAGAATTCAAAAATAGCCACTAAGTGCAGATCAAACTGTTGGTTCAAAAAACTAGCTAGCTCCTTGTAGATCAAAAATTGTGAAGCATGCAAAGAAAAACAACCCCCAACAAATCCGCTAGCATACCTTCCAAGATAACCTGCTTGGCAAAACTGAGGTGAATTAATGCCATTAATTTGCATATTCCCGCCTATCTCTCCTTGCCACCGCCATCCAAATTTGGCGTGACCAAAATGAAATTCAAATGCATTTCCAAACTTAGTGATGCCTCTACGTAGGTTCCACTAAACTTTCAGTAACCCCTGCCAAACTGGCAGTACTTTCTTGCATTTAAAACCAAATCAAAATCAAATCCCAATAAAATATTAGGAACCGCCGCTTAGTTCCCCCTCTTTCCAATGGTCCATAGGTCCCTTTACATATACCATTAGTTTAGGATAGTTAGATTTTTCTTAGGTTAGTTTAAAATATATAACCTTCGGATATAACTCCTAATTAAATAGATTGCCACCCTAGGTTAGGTCTGTAGCTTTAACCGAATAGTATAGGCAATTGATTTAGAAATATACTTTAGCATCCCTTAGGTAACTTCCTTCATACTAAATTAGTGTTAACAACTTAGGTTAGGATGTCATCCCACGTAAAGTGGTGTAAGAAAGAGTTAGAAAGAATTTACTTGAGTCTTGATATCTATTAGGATAGACCTTATAGATACATGACATACATTAATAATCTCTCTTTTTCAAAAAATCCTGAAGTAAGGTTTTTATTTCGCTTAACTCCAATAAGTGTTCTGTGCAAGGATCAATCAAGAAGAACTGAGCACAACACAAAACAAAATGTAGGAACTAGTCTTTGAAAATAGTAAAATAATTTATAACAAGCACAAGTTTAGTCCGTTAAGTCTCTGTAATCAAAGAATGTCAGTTTTTTTATTCATTTTAGATAAGAAGATTTAAAACATACCTTAGATCAATGGAATTGATCCAAGGACGAGTCAAATTAGTGAAAGGATAATTTTGCAACTCATTAAAACCAGATTGTAGTTTTTATCTAATGAGAAGTGAAAATAGATTCTTACAAGCAACATCATACTACCCCTATCAATCAAAGAGCAGAAATGGTTTACCCATATCAAGCACGATCTTCCACAGTCAAAAGAACACATCTTTATCAAGAAAATCATATTTCAACACTTGAAATGCAAAGGACGAATATAACCATTTTCGAGGGTGTTACATGCTTACCCTCCTAAAAAGATTCATCGTCCTGATTATTACCTCTTTTTCAGTCAGTTTGCGTCTAGGAAAATCAACTTTCATTCACTTTTCTTATTATATGTCAAAAACAGTATCAAAAATTTTAAGTTCCAAAAATCACCATTACATAGTTGTTTATTCAAAACAAATAAATATCTTCCCAAAAATGGCATACTTATTGTATTATAAAGATAAAATAAAAATTATTTTTATCAGTCAATAGAATCAATTCTTTTCAAATAGATATGGAAAAGCAATTTTTATATCCTTTAGGTTTTCCTAAGTTGCACTTTCTTGATTTAACTAGTCCCACTAGAACTTACGTTGATCTTATCTCACGATTTCTCAAATGTAAACCGATGAGTTTGAAGTACTCGTATAGGTTTAACCATGATTATTCCTGGGTCTTGGACCTATAAGGAATTCTAATTTAACACATGTAATAAATCTAAAATGTACTTCTTAAGCAAATAAATATGGAAAACATCATGCATTCGTGACAAAGTTGGAGGTAATGCATTAAATGGTAAGATATAGGATTGATTACTTAAACTATCTCAAAAGGCCCCACATAACGAGTTGATAACCTGGTAGCCTTACCAAAAGTTATAGAGATATTTTTTGGTTTGACCTAAAGAAAGACTTTCTCACCAAGTTCAAATTTCACTATCAACCCACTTCAAATCAGCAAAACTCTTTTGTCCATCTTCTCCTTCTTTCAATCACTCATGAATCAATTTAAATTTTTGTTCCATTTCAGTGAGAATTTTAGGTCCAATTACCTCTCTATCCTCCATGTTGTCCCAACCTAACAAGGGTTCTAAATTTTCTTCCGTATAATGTTTTGAATAGGTGACATCTTAAGAGAGGCATGATATATGTTATTGTATGTAAAATCAAATAGTGGAAGGTACTCTTCCCACTTATATTGTTGATCCCTATAATACATTCGTAACATATCCTTTAAAACTTGATTAACTCTTTCAATCTATCCATCTCATTTCCGGATGATAAGCAGAAACTTAAATTTAGCTTAGTTCTTAGAGCTACATTAAGCATTCGCCAAAATCTCGACATCATTTTAGGATCTTTATCCGATATGATTAACTCAAGTACTCCATCTAATCTAAAAATTTCGTGTATGATTATTTTAGCTAAGATAGGAGAATCATCCTTCATATTACTAACAATAAAATGTGCTAACTTTTTTAGTTTATCCATAACTACTAAAATAACATCATTTTTATTTCTTGACATAGGAAATCCTTGTACAAAGTCCATGCTTATCACTTTCCATTTGTACTGCAGGTATGTTATAAGGATACAACAAACCGGCTTGGGTGCATATGCTCCACTTTAACATGTTTAAATTCAAGGCAATGTGTCACAAAATCTATTACATCCTTTTTTCATTCCCTTTCAGAAATATTTTTGTTTTATATCAACAAAACATTTTTGTAATACCAAGGTGTCTAGAAAAAGATGAACTGTGAAATTATACTAATAATTTCTTTTTCAAATCATTTAGCGAAAGGTACAAATACTCTGTTTTCAAATCATAAGATTCCTTCTTTATCGAAAGTGGAAACCTTTATATCTCGGATTACTAGGATCTGCAAGCAAGTGTTGTCTTTACTTGCTAAAAATAAGAATCAAATTCCATAACACTTTTTACTTCATCATTAAATTGAGTTATCAATGTTATAAGAGCATAAATGTGCTTCCTACGACTTAGAGTGTCAGTCACTCTGTTTTCTTTACCCTTGATATAATTGATGTCAAAATCATATTGATACAAAAAATATAACCACCTTCATTGTCTTGCATTAAGATTTAGCTGAGTGAAGATATACTTCAGCCCAAGATGATCAGTTTTCAATTCAAAAAGGTTTACCAAGCAGGCAATGCCTCCAAACTTGCAATGTATGAATAATGGGAAAAATATCTAAATCATGTGGAGCATAATTCACCTCATGTAACTTTATTTTTCTACTTTGGTAAGCCTATGACATAACCATTTTTGTAACAAAATACCTCCTAGACCTTCACTAGATGCATCAGTTACCACCATAAAATCTCCATTAGGATTTGGTACTGCTAGAATAGGTGCTAAAGTTAACTATTCCTTCAAGGTTTTGAATGCAATTTCATATTTCTCGTTCCAAATAAACTTTTTGTCCTTCTTCTACAAGGAAGTTATTAGTGCATCCACCTTAGAAAAATCTTTTACAAATTTCCTATAGTAGCCAACAAGCCCCATGAAGCTTTTGACTTCATATACATTCTTGGGTGTAGGACACTTAGTTATAGCTACAATTTTAGAAGGATCTACAACAATTCCATTCTTACTTATTACATGTCCCTAATAGTGTACTTTTGTGTCATAGAAAGAACATTTAGACAACTTACCAAATAACCGTCACTTTCTTATTATTTCCTAAACTATTTTCAAATGCTCATGGTGTTCCTCAATACTCTTAGAATATATGAGAATGTCGTCCAATAATACGAGCACAAATTTTTCCAAGTATTCTTGAAAGATATTATTCATTAAATTCATAAATGTTGTAGGTGCATTTGTTAATCCAAAAGGTAAAACCGTGAATTCATAATGTCCATGCCTTGTTCTAAAAGTTGTTTTATGAATATCCTTAACCTTAATCCATAATTGATGATATCCAGATCGAAGATCTATCTTAGAATATACCAATGCTCCATGCATCTGATCAAATAAATCATTAATCTTAGGGATTGGGTATCTATTATTGATTTTTGCTTTGTTTAAAATTATGTAATCAATGCACAATCTAAGTGTTCCATCCTTCTTTTTCACAAAAATTACAGATGCTCCCCAAGGTGAAACACTTGGTCTAATCAAACCTTTAGACAAAATTTCTTACAACTGAGCCTTAAGCTCTACTAATTCTATTGTAGTCATTCAGGATGGTGCTTTAGAAATAGGTTCAGTTCCAAGCTTGATCTCAATCATGAAATCAAACTCCCTTTTGGGTGAAAGACCTGGCAATTCTTCTGAAAATACGTCACTGAACTCTCATAATAGTGGATATCATTCCATAACATCACTGTTCTCTTTAGTTGTTTTAGAAATTTTTACTGCATATAAGGTACAACCTTTATTTTTTGCCTTTTTAAGTTGCATAGCTAATAGTTTTCTGAACAGAAAACTCACATTTCACACCCTGAATCTCTATTGTTTTCTGCAGGTCATTTAAACAACTAATGTGTTTTTTTAAATAGTCCACTTTAGCCTTATGTTCTACTAACCAATTAACACCTATGATTACATCATAAGACCCTAAAGGCGCAACATAAAGATCAACTTTAGTGGAAAAGTTAGGTAAATCAAGGACTACTCCAAAAAGACACATACTAAATATATAAACAGCATTATTTCCATACTGTACAGTCCATGTTTTTATCCATGTTTCTAGATTTTCTTTTTAATTTTTATTTCTCATTTACTAGAAATAATGCATTCAATAACTCCGGTTTTGGAAAGACGTCCTTACAGCCTCACTCCAAATAACTTATCAAGAACTGGTCTTTAGGTGTGACCTATTTCATCAGTCTTGCTTATCCAAGGTTTAACCCTAGCCCTAGAGTAGAAATATCATTGTATTATAGGAAGATAATCATAATGACTTCAAAGGGTAACGGGGTTACATACTAAGTCTTTGCCATAGTTCATACTGGATAGCCTACCTATAGGTACCTTCCTAGAGCTCAAGTTGAAATCTACTACCTAGCCTAAACATGCCACTGTTCTTGACCCCCAGAGAGAAACTAAGTTCAAGTCCGTTATTATTGTGTCTTAGCAAAGTTAGTTCTGTGCATTACCAGTGCAGACTTGTTTGTTGTTGTTTATAAACTGCAATGTTAGTATCCTCGATGAAGACTTAGCTTGTCATTCTCAAATTTCTTCAATGGTCCTTTCTGCAGGTGTAAGAGCATGATGCCAACATCCTATGGAAGCTACCTCATCACTTTGTACATACCCCCTTAGGAACAGTTATTGTCTACAATTATTAATTCCTGGATTATTACACAAATTATCAACAACCCTGTTAAACCATGGTTGGGCTAATCCAACACTCCATAAGTTCATTTTATAAATTTAATTTATTTATCCCATTAAAGAAATTCCTTGTAACTCATTAACTTGCTTTTGATGTTTGGTACTGATGTACTTAGTTTAACAAGTTTTGCTAAATCAAAACCGGTACAACAATTATCATAAGCTTTCATTGAGCTAAGTTCTAGACTTAAGTCATTTTCTTATCATATTTGGACTTGACCTAGGTCAACTAGGGTGTAACCAGGGTACCCTGGGTCCACTTGAGTAGCTACTACCTATCCTATAAGAATGCCAAGTAACTAATGACCTAGACGATCAAATTAAGTTCAAGTCCTTCTTTGAGATGTATATCTAGAAGATCAATGCAAAAGAGTGATGCCACATGTCAATCTTCAACGTTGTATCCTCGATTAAACCCTAGGGTTTTCTCGAAGGTACCCAGTCTTATCTTTCACAATGTTCCAACATCCTACAGAAACTTACCTCATCACTCTATACACTTTCCCAAGGAGGTTACTAATATTTAGAATTAATTTGGATTATACAACATTGTTATTACATCTATGCTAAACCCTAATCCAACAGCTCCTTAAGTTCTTAATCTATACTTGAATAAATTAAGCAATAAAGAAATTCCTTTATCTCATGATTGTTTTTAGTGTTCAATTAATCAAGTTTATCAACAGTTAACCAAAATACGACAGCAATATCATACAGTATACATTAAATATAACTTAATCATTCTAAGAAGGTAGTAGCAACCAAATAGGTTCATCTAGAGTAGACTCTTCATAGGGAAATACAAGTCTAATGATTTACACAACCATATCACCATTCTTTAGATAACATCTCAACTTATAGCGAAGAAGAACCTTCCTCTACTTGATCAAGTCATCATGGTTTGTCAAACCATTATTAACTTTCACAAGACTCTATAGTTTTATCAAGCATATTCATTACACATTCTAATAACTATATTAGAATTATTTAGATAAGATTGTTAACTTATAAAACTTTTCAAAGCTACATATTATTAAGGGAGATTAAACTAATTCCTCTTTTATCATAACTTATCAAGTTTATCAAAATTAAACCATATAACAGATATGAATAATATATTGTCTTCTTTTAGGAATTCCATCTGTCTTCATAAATACAAGATAGTTTACTAGCATGGGTCAATTTCAAGTAAATATCAACCATTCAATTCCTCATGATAAGCTCTAAGAATTTAGAAGTACTAGTGCATTCCAGGCTAATTGTTTCATTATAACAACTCTGCCTCCAATCCAAACAATGAATACAAATTCATGCAAATAATCATAAGTCAATACACATCTAGAAAGAATTACAATCAAGAACTCTTTACATTTAAGGTTAAGAAAAGAACATATTATAATCTGCAACAATCAGAACTATACCACAATTTCATAGACTGATCCTATCATTCACTTACGATGCCCATCTGTCAACAAGTGCTTGTCATTAAATCATTTCAATAAATTCATAAGAATAGAAAAACACTTTTAACTTTTTCCAATCTGCAAAGGAGTTAAAGTTAAGTAGAATATCTCACTAATAGCTATGCTTAAACAACTTTTATTTCCATATAAACCCAATTGAAGAGAACATCAATACATAATATATTTCTTAAGTACACAATTCCTCTAGAAGGAAGGACATTAGGTTTAGAAAACCACAATTTACTACATCAGTCCAATTTAACATATTATAAGGAGCTACATAAATAAAGAGGCATCATACTAAACAAGAGTCCCAATTCAACCAACAAATTAAAAGAATAGTCTACAGACAATCAGTACTGAATTCTTGTCATGTTAATAGATTTCATAAATTCATAAGGATTTGAATGACACATTTAACTTTTTCCAAAATGCAAGGAGTTAGTTACTGGCATAACTGAAAATAGTACGTTTCTAACCAATCCACATAGAAGTTCCCATCTCAAAAGAGAATTAACAAAACGAGAAGTTCAGTCGGTGAACTTATACAGTCAATCAAAAAAGGGATCTCAAAAAGGAACAAGAACCCAAACCCTATTTCATTTCATTTATACTATGAAATTAAATCCATTATTTAATTTATAATCAGACATTATTTTAGTTAGTTCCCCAAATAGAGAACTCAAAACTGAATGCACAATCAAAGCATGTACACTACCAATTTCCATTACAATACTTATAAAAATGATTACCTATTTCCATTCACCAAGCTCAAGTTTAGATTCAATTCTCAAAACAAAATTCACAGTACTATCTCAAAACAATCATACTCTCCGCAAGAGATCCTAATCTCTTCTCTGACTAAAACTTGTAGATTTGTTTAAAGAGAACCCAACAAGATTAGAGAACATACGCAACAGTGCAAGATAGACAAGGGTCGATTAAACTCATGGTTACCCAAGGACTGAATCTCCAAGCATACAGAACATAGGGATACTGTATCCCATCATACTAAACTTGTATACAGGGTTTAAATTCAACATTCAAATGAAATCCATGAATTGGATGAAAGGTTAGAAGAGAGTAAGGAACTAAACAATTTGTCAAAGACAAGTACTGTCCCAACTTCTTCCAATACGACTAAACAGAATCACCATAAGATTCTCGAGTTCCGTTGAAATCTTATGATAGATAAGAAATTTCTCAACATTAAAGATATAAAGTAATTAATTTATTCATTCCAAAAACCCCTACAACTGATATGACTGTCCCATAATAGAACGTACTTCCAGTCCCATTTATTTCTATGAACAAAATATTCAAGTTTACCCACAAGACACAGGTACGCTTAGAGCATAGATGATGAATAGGAATACACTCCTAAATTCACACACGCCGTCAATTTGGAGAGCACAGTGTAGTCTAAAAGGTAGAAGTAATACAACCATTCCTTCTCAAAATCAAAACAAAGGACACCTCAAAAGAAGTCACAAGTTCTACTTCCGACAAAACAAAACTCACAAGACCCCTTACAGTAAGATATTATTAAATGAGAGTTGAAGTTTTTCAATTCATAATACCCCCTAGAACTCCAACTCAGAATACACTTGTATAATATATCAACAAGTCGATTCCCAAATACATAATAAAAACAACCAACAATATAATCACTTAAATTGTGTCAAATATGAGATTCGAGCATAAGTTCAAACAACACAAGATGCAAATATGAATCTATAATGAAATCTCATGACCCTAATATAATCTCAGCATAAACTCCAACACCCTATTACAGTTTCAAGCCTTCCCTGTTTTCCCTAAGGAAGAAATAAAACCTTAAGTTCATAGCTTAAGTACAGGGCACAATGTAACACTATACTCAACACCAAGTTTAGTATTCATTAGAATTATATACAAGTACAGTTGTTGAATATGAAGATTCAAACAAGATTAAAAATTTCAATTAGTTCCAACACAATCCAAACACAACCACACGGTCCTAATAAATCTAATAACAAATTTGGAGCTTCAATACATGATTTTAGAACCACTACGAAGCTCTATTTCTAGATCACGAAACACAAGTACTAAACAGAGATTCAGAACCCAACAAGAAACAAGCATGTTCAATCAACATTAGTCTTAAATGATATGAAATAAAGCTTTCAAATACAAGCTACAAAGTTCAATAGAGCTTCAAGTACGGGTTACATAGTTTTAATACAATTTCGTATGAAAACTTCTAATAACAAGTACAGAGAAAGCTTCGCAAAAACTGTCAATAACAACAAAGGATTCACATTCCAAAACCCACATAGATTTTCATGAATACATACAAGTAAATAACTAGATACATCATGTAAATACAAAATTTCCAGTGAGGATAATTGTTTTAATGAATCATTTAGAGGAAAGAAAAATAAAATTAATGGGTAGAGCCTATCATGCATGATAGTGCCTCTGTCGATTTGAAGAAGACTCCTAGCTGAGTTTCCAACACCTCTTCTTTTCCAAGCAAGATAAAAAAACCATAATATTTTTCCACAATGCCACTTATACATTCCTTGAACCAAAAATAGCTCAGAGATTTTAAAAATAGCCACTAAATGGACATCAAACTGTTTGTTCGAAGAACTAGATAGCTCTATACAGAGAAAAAATTAGGAAGCATGCAAAACAAAATAACCATAAAAAAATCCACCAGCATGCCTTCTAAGATGGTTTTCTCGCTATAACCAATGGTGAATTAATGACATTAATTTGCACATTCCCACTTCTCTCTCTTTACCACTGCCATCCAAAGTTAGTGTGACTAAATTAGATTTGAACATGCATTTCCAAACTTAGTGATGCCTCCTCGTAGATTCTTCTAAACTTTCGCTAGCCCCTGCCAAACTGGCAGTACTTACATGCATTTAAAATCAAATCAAAATCAAATCCTAATAAAAATCGTAGGAACCGCCACTTAGTTCCCCACTTGCAAATGACCCATAGGTTCCTTTTTATATCCCATTAGTTTAGGATAGATAGAATTTTCTTAGGTTAGATATTAGGTTAGTTTAAAATATATAACCTTAGGATATAACCCAGAATTAAATAGATTGCCACCCTAGGTTAGGTCTTAGTTTAACTAAATAGTAATAGGAAATTGATTAGAAATAAATTTGACATATCTTAGGTTATTTCCTTCATACTAACTTAGTGTTAAAAACATACGTTAGGATATCATCCCACATAAAGTTTTGTAGAAAGAGTTAGGAAGAATTTACCTAAGTCTTGAATCTCTTTAGGATAGACCTTATAGAGATATAGGACACATTAAAATCTCTCTTTCCCGAGAGTCCTGAAGTACGGTTTCCCTTAACATCGTTAAGTGCACCTTGCAAGGGTCAATGAGGAAGATCTGAGCACAAAACAACATAGAATTTAGGAACAGTCTTTTGAGATAGTAAATAATTTGCAACAAACACAAGTTCAGTCCGTTAAGTCTCCTAACTCAATTAATGTCATTTTTTTATTTAGTTTAGATAATAATATTTAAAACATACCTTGGATCAATGGAATTTAATCCAAGGATGATTCAAATTGCAAAATATACGTTTACAACCATTCAAACTAAATTACAACTTTACTCATGAGAATTGAAATAAGATTATTACAAGCAACAGCATACCAGCCCTATAATCAAAGAGCATAAATGATTCATCCATATCAATCATGATCTTTAGCAGTCAAAAGAACACATCTTTATCAAAAAAATCACATGTCAACAATTGAAATGCAAAGGAGGAATATAACAATTGTCGAGGGTGTTACATGGGCTAGTTTCCTTTTCCTTGCCTTTATCTTTCTGAGTGCCGGTGGCAACGTGAACCATGTTAATCTAAGGGGAGGTAGATGGAGAGGGTGTGCCATGGAACGTATAACGGAATGAAAGGAAAAATCCTAGCGGTGGATAAGATCCTTGTGAAATGAGTAGGGTGCATTGAAATTTGGTTGGTGGTTTGGCCAACTCTCTTATACGGACCATGTTGATCTCAAATTTTGGGGGTGGAGAAAAGGGTTATGGGGGTGGAGATACTGGTTGTTGAGTAGGTAATGGAAGAAGATTTGGGGAGATTGGCGAAGGTGGAATGGGGTCCTCATCAAGAAGATCATCGTCGTCAAAATTTTCTTCGAGAGGACATACTTGGATTAGAGCAGTTTTTAAAACCTTACAATTCTCTACATCATGTCCTGACACACAATGGTAGGTGAAAAATTTAGTTTCATCAAACCCTTTTGTATTGGGTTTGAGCGGGTCGTAAGGTCTAAGAGGTGGTAATGTGATGATAGAGGTTTCAAGGAGATTGGTTAAAATATTGGCATAGGACTCCGCTAATGGATCGTAATGGGAGGTGAGTGTGGGTTTGGGTACATGTGTGACTGATTGTTAAGAAATAGGCTTTACAGGAGGGGGAATGGGTTGGTCCACTAGTTTGGTATGTGGAGTTGTCTTCGGTCTTGCAGGCATCTGTTTGGGTAAAGGTGTGGTAGAAGAGCTTGCGATGGAAGGTTTGGTTGGTTTGACTACCTTATTGGAGGGTAGAAAATTCTTAGCTTTGGGTTGCACCTTCTTAGGTAAAGATGTCATGGGATTAAATGACGAAGAAGGGAAAATGGATGGTGGGAGAGGACAGGTTACCCAAGGGGGCAACCGAGTTGTGGTGAAGGTGGTTGGTAGAGTTTGGGTAGGTGACATTGGTTAAAGTCACATAGGAAAGGTTGGGGTTATAGGAACTAGTGGAGGTATAGGTGGCAAGAAACCATCAGTTGGGCATGAATTCCAGCATATAGATTGCCCTCATTTCAATGTAAACTAAAAATGCAGTAAATCAGAATGTAATGCAAGTGTTTTAAAAACCCAAATTGAAATATTATTTTCGATGTAGCAAGTGATGAATAGGAAGAGGAATGTTCTTTTACTAATGCAATGTGAAAAGAAAGAAGAATATGTTCTTTTTAAAACACCAAAAAAAGATTTATTTCAGACAATAAAGAGAGGAAGAATGATTCCAGAGAAGAAAAATTAATGTGTAAGATTTTTGAAGGGAAACAAACATAAAACTTTCACCTAGGAAAGAATAAATGCAAAAGAACCCCTGATGTGTCCCACTAGGTGTGCCAAAATGTTTCGCCATTTTCTTTACGTTTTTGATGAAACAGATAGAGTTATGGGATGAGGAGGAATACCTGTCATGTTGGTCAGTTGGAGGTTGATGCATGTGTTTTGACTTCTCAATCTGATGCTGACTATGATATCTTCCTTTTGGCTAGGAGGAGCTACCTGAAATAGAAAACAAGACCAAAAAAGAAGAGTTAAATAATATATGGCAGTGGACTTTCTAGCGTGTGCTAGATCTGGGAAGTGTGATACTCCCTAGATGGTTATCAATCCACTATTTAAAATAAATTAATATGAGAAATAAAAAAATTCCTACTATATTTGATATGATTTAGGTATCTCATTCAAATAAATAAGCAAATCTAATCATAAATAAGCAAATCTAATCATAACAGGCTAGGCTATAATCAGATCTGAATGGAGGGGTAATTTTCAGGGAACTGGGACTCGTCAGGGTTAGGTTCTAGATTCTAGGTTGCTTAATGGTGTGGGTGGAGGAATGGTTGAGTTTACAGGTAGGTAAATGGTAGGGGAATGAGAGTGCAAGTGGAAACTAATAACAGTGGTAGAATAACTTAATAGACTAAAGTAGAAATAGATGATACTGGTTAAAAGTATACTTACTATGGTGCAAGTTCAAATGGATAGATGGTGATGATGGCTGATTAGAGGAATGATGTTTGGTACTGTGGTAGTGCTTTCCAGAATGTTACCATGAGTTCAATACCTCTTAATCTATTCTGGTGCTAGCGATGGATGTCTAGAGGTATGAAAAGGCTCTGGTCCTGCTTGTCTGAAGATCTCTTATCTTTTCCTCGATTCCAGAATGTGCCAACCTTTTCCACAAGTTTCCTAAAGTGAATAAATGGTAACCGACAATGGTTCCTCATTGACCGGCGTTGGTTAAGGTAGGGTTCCCTAGGTTTACAAAAAATGGAAGATCTTAGCAATCACTTGGACCAAGTTTGTTTTATTCTCACGGATCAAAACAAAAGTTTCCCTTCTAATGAACATGAATGTGGTTAGAGGAATAATAGGCATGTTCTTTTAGGGTTAAACTAAATCTTAGCTCATTTAAGGTAAGTGGGACTATGTCTTAGTTAGTTATGGAAACATGCTATGAATAGGTATATGGTGAGGTGGAGATTAGTGTAATTAGGATAATTAAATAATAAATATTGTGACAATAGGTATTAATTTAATTGAAGTAATTGAATTAATATTAATGTGGGGTGAAATGGGCCATGGTTAGAGGAACATGTTTAAGTTGGTTATTCAATCAGGGTCTAAGGGGAGTGTGACCAAATTTTGGTGTCTACATAAAGAGAAGAGGTGTTAGGTTGGCAATCAATGGTAAGAGGTGTTTCACTGAGTTGACGAGCTACTATCAGGTGATTGGTAGTCAATAGGTGGGTCCACGAGATTGAGTGGAGTGATTTTATTGGTTGGGAGATTCATGGTGGATTGCTAACAAGGAAGAGCTAGGAGAGGGAGCAGCTGGACCACTGACATAGATACTAGAGGTGCCACCATGTAGGCGGTACCGAGTAGAGTTAAGAGCCATTCCTAAACCTCTTGTGTAATTTTTAATTGTGTTTTGAATGAATGCATTTGGGGGGGAGGTTGTGTTTTTGAAATTATGGGTAAAAAGGAGTGTCACGGGGGGTGGAAAGAGACAAATGTAACATAAATAGAGTGGGAAGAAATGTAGGGTAGATTTGGGTGGGGTGGGCTAGGTTTTTAGGTTGTGTTTTGTTGATTTTGAACAATGGGGGACATGGGTTTTGATTTTTGTAACCGCAACAGTGACCAATGTCAGTCAAGGATTTGTCAAATGTTGGTTGCATTTTTTGACATCGGCTGGATAATGGGTGACCGACACTGGTCAAAGTGACCGGCATCGGTCAAGGTGACCGATTTCGGTCATTGTAAAAAGTGACTAGGGTAACACAAAGGTAGTTGGGAAATTTAAACAGGCGAGGCACAAGTATGGTGAAGGTTTGTGTAGGTGGAATAGGGTAAGGCACCATGTTGTAGGTGTGTGATAGGTATGTAGGTGAAATGGTCTAGGGAATTGGGTAAGTATGATAATGGAGACAATAGGTTTTTAGGTGAATTAGGTAAAGGGGTGTGTATTGGAAACCAGATGAGGGGTAGGTATGAGTTATGATTTTAGGTATGATTTGGTAAAAAATGTCTAAGTATGAGGTGAGTTGAGTTTTTAGGGAATAGGTAATTTAAGAGGGTCGCGACTTGACAATGTTTTTTTGGATGATGCAGGCAAGAGATTAGCTGACAGTGAGAGACTGTGTACCACCTCTATTGGTATATATGTGAACTAGCATGACAGATGAGGAGTGAGAGAACATAACATATGTGGGATTTATTTCGATCATGTGTTATAGGCATATAGGTTGAGATCCTAGCTTGATGGTCTCTCTCATCGATAGATGGGACTCTGTAACCAATACCTTTTATCTACCAAATGGCGAGATGACTGTCACATTGGAGGATGTGTATAGGATCTTGCGGCTTCCTATTGTTGGGGATCCATTGTATTCGACTTCATCTTATGTATCGGTGGAGCCGATAGTTGTGGTATTTGGTGAGGTGATGGGACCTCTGAGTTATCATAGTGTGAGTACAAGTTATGGGGATATGTATGCGACCTATCCATAGGAGACTAGGCTATCTATTCTGATGATGGTGGAAGTAGGCTATTTTTCTCTCCTAAATTTTGAGGGTGAGAGATATCCATGAGCACTGATGGGGGTGCTACAAGACATGATCGAGAAGCGGATATTCTTTTTTTGGGCACCAACTTTTCTGGTCCAGCTGCTATGGGCCTATGGTAGGTTGAGGAGGTTTGGTATGTGTTGCACATTCTTATTACATTGTTGGGCATATGAGCACATTGTGTGTGCGCATCTAGTTTGGTTATCATGACAGGGATGGTTCGTGGGTGGATTATACAGAGTAGGATTCAGGAGATGGGTACAAGCCAAGCATAGCCAAGAGTGGCCAGGGACATATATGATGTTATATACTATATGTGGTTATTGGAGGGCCTATCAGTGACGGATATCATGTGGTGTCCATATGTTGATTATCGGTCATATAGAGGCATGGCTGAGGAGTTAGAGGAGCTTCAGTTACTGATATGGATATAGGGGTGGCGTGTTAGGGAGTACAAGATGATACATGTGGATAGGGTCAGACGACAGTTTGGATTACGGAAAGATGTATGCCTAACTTTCCCACACTATCGTAGAGATGACGTGGAGAGACCCATGTTTCCACCATGTCCGAGTGTTCCCACAGTGCAAGAGGAGTAGGTATTGGATTGAAGGATTGATGACGTAGGTGCCACCAATGGATATAAGCATTGGTGGGTGGCACAGCTACGGGTGGCCCCATCGAGGCAAGGGCGACCTAATTTAGCGACAATCATAGTGCAGAGGGATACATTACAGGGTCAGGTGGCTTCCCTACATGCACAAATTACAAGGTTGTAAGGACAACTGACAGGGTCACAGGCACATGTGACCATCGTGCAAGCATAGATGATGTTCCTATAGGCCCAGGTAGCATAGGCAAAGGCTCCTATATAGGGTGGAGATGGGGATGGAGGACAGGTAGCTGCCTTACAGGTACATGTTATGGCCATGAGAGCCTAAGTAGCTACACAGGTTCCATCACAGGCACATTGACAAGGTCTCATAGTACAAGCACCTACACCAGGATAGGGTACACTCTTGGTCAGGTAGAGTTCATAGGGGGAAGTTAGGCTGATGAAACCACCCTAGACTGTATCCTTGGAAAGGTTCAGGGATTCCCTAAATGAGACTCAATATTATCAGGACCATCTGGGCACCGCAAGGATTGATGTTTTTTCATATGCCAAGTACCGAGCCCAATAGGTAGCTAGTGAGCGGACTAGATCCGGGACTCACCATTCTAGTAGCACAGGGGGTCGACAACCCCAGAGATAGGGCCATGGTGAGGTTACTAGCTCTTGGAGACCAGGCCCAAAAAAGGGCTAGGAGGAGGAGACATGTGAGACTGGACAGGAGGGCATTAGGTGGGGGTGATTGGTCGCTGTATGTGATAGTGTACCATTATTTTGATTTTTAATATATATATATATATATATATTGGGCGTGTGTACTGAAGATGTGAGATTGTTAATGAGATTTTTGAGATACTGATATTTAATTATATCTGTGTATATATGTATTAATACACAGACATTCCCATTATATAGTTGATGATGTTGACTGGATGGATGATGTACTTGTTTTTAATTTTCATTATTATTGTGTATTATGGAAACTAGTTATTATTGTGTAATTAGGCATGATTGAGTCGAGGTCATGTAGGCATGATGCATTCAAGTATAGGCATTGTGGGGTTTAGGTGATTTAGGCATGATGGAGTCAAGGTGATTTAGGCATGATGGAGTCAAGGTCATATAGGCATGGTTGAAATTAGGTCATTTAGGCATGGTTGATTTTAGGTTGAATAGGCGTGGGTGATTTTAGGTTGAATATACGTGGGTGATGTCTGTGGGAGAGGAATTCCCAGAATGTAGGTGTAAAAAAGGTGAATGGTAAGAGGAGACAAAAGATTCACCTAATTGATCAAAACCATTACTAGTCTATCATACCAAAGATTGGATTATGAACATAAAACCCTAGAGGCATTGCATGATTGACATTTCTAAGGGTGAAGAAGATCACATGATCACAAAATGTCTCATTTTCAGCATGTCCCTTGAGTAGGTAGAAAATTAGAGAGGAAAGGAGGTGAGGTTAAAGAAGTTGTTTTTTACGTAACCTTGTGTGAGGCAACATGCCTCTTTAGCAAGAGACTCAAGATCAAAATAGGCGAGTCCATGAAAAAAAAATTATATTTATATTTTTACTTTTTTTATAGAATGATCAATGTGGGAAGTCTATGTGGGATGAATAGAATATCTCCTTGAGGTCTTCATGAAGATGATTGATGTGGGAAGCTTTGGAATATATATATATATATATATTTTGCAAGAATAGTCTTCTTTTTGTGATAGACTATTTACAGTATGGCTAGCTTTGTATAGTTTTTCATTTGAGGGAGGAGTCTATTTATAGCAGCACGATAGAAAGATAGATGTCCTTTTTGAGGGAGTCATATTTTTTCTAGAAGTTTGACTTAAGGAGTTTGAATTTGAAAATTCTGTATATTACCTTTGAATTGTTTGTGGACTTTAGGTCATGGATAAGACTATAGAGAAGTATAGGCTTCTTGTATGAAGACAAAACCATAGCACATAGGGGTAGCTATGAAATCTTGGGGTTAGCACACCGGTTTTATAGATAATATATCATATCTAAGCATACATGCAAATAAAAGTGGATATTATACCAGAACAAATACACAAAACAAGAGATATAAATCAACACCAGATTTAACGTGGTTCACCCAGTGTGGGATACGTCCATCAAGAGACAAGCCAATCTATTATCCAAAGCTTTGACAAGATATACAATTGAAGATTTAAAATCTTCCACACCTCTCAGATGTAGAGTAATTTCTTTCTCTCAAGCTTCTACTTCTCCTCCAAGAATTATATCTCAATCACAATTATTCTTAATTATTATTAATTCTTACTTCTAAACCCTAGATTTTACACTTATATAGGCATTTATAAACTTATGGAGCTTAGCCATGTAATTACAATCAATAGATCTAATTTAATGCTAAAAATAGATCTAATTCCTGAGTGTCAATTAAAACACTCCCGCACAGTTATTTAATGTCGGTTCACCCTAACTGATGCCAGTTCCTCCTTGCCTGACCGATGTCAGTCCTGGGTGACCGATGTAGGTCCCTCCTAACCGATGACGGTTATTGTGTTTTCCAACAAATTTTACATTGCACGCTAATCTGAATTAATTGAGCTCCACAACTCAACAATCTCCCACTTGGAGATTAATTACTGCACCATACCTATACAACATCATTCTTGGATCCTTCCTTAGCTTTGTTTCTTCCTCTTCAAGTCCCAAACTCAAAGACCAATAGAAGTGGAGTGTAGCTCCAAATTCTCCTTTTCTAATGGCTTCTTTAGCATATCCCCAAGGTTCTCACTTGTGTGAATATTTTCCATATTCAATTTCCCATCGTCCAATACCTACCGTATGAAGTGATACCCCAACTGAATGTGTTTCGTTCTCGAATGAAACACTGAGTTCTTGGTTAAATAAATTGCAGTCTTACTGTCACTAAACAATTTGAAATCATATTTCTCCTTTCCTAACTCTTCCATGAACCTAATCATCCATATCATCTCCTTGTTAGCCTCTATAGCTGCAACATGCTCTGCCTCTGTAGTAGACAAAGCCACAAACTTCTACAATATTGCCTACTATGAAAATATATCCAATAGTGCTCCTCCTACCATCCATATCTCCAGCTATATCTTAATCAACATAGCCACATAATGAAATATCTGAACCTCCATAGCATAATTGCATGCTATATGTCCCTTTTAAATACCTAAGTATCCATTAGACTACTTTCCATTGTTCTTTACCTGGATTCACCTTATATCTACTCACAACTCCCAGTACTTGTGCAATGTTTGGTCTGGTACAAACCATAACATACATGAGACTCCCAATTGCTAAAGCATATGGCACTCATGTTATGTATTTGACCTCCTCTTGTGATGAAGGACATTGATCTTTGCTTAATTTGAAGTGTCTGGCCATAGGTGTACTAACAGGTTTTGCATTCTGCATCTTGAACCTTTCTAACACCCTGTAGATATAATCCTCCTGAGACAAATACAATTTCTTGTTTTTCTTATCTCTATGTGTCTACATGCCAAGGATTCTTTTTTCAGATCCTAAATCCTTCATAGAAAATGTGTGATCTATTTTTCCCTTAAGCTCACCAATGTCCTACATACTAGATCCTGCAATAAGCATATCATCCACACAATAAAAAATAATATAGCTCCCAATTTCAAGATTCTTAAAATAAACACAATGGCCAGATTCACATCTCAAGTAACCATGCTCATGTATAAAGTTATCAAACCTCATGTACAATTGCCTTGGAGCTTGCTTGAGCCCATATAGGCTCTTTTTCAACCTACACACTAATTTCTCCTTACCCTTGACTTCATACCCAAGCGGCTGCTGCATATAAATATCTTCATCCAAATCACCATGAAGAAAAATTTTCTTCACATCTAGTTTGCTCTAAATGAAAATCCTCTATTGCAACTAAACTCAATACAGTATGAATAGAAGTCATCTTAACAACCGAATAAAATATTTCACCAAAGTCAATACTTGTTTTCTTTGTAAATCCCTTTACTAAAAGCCTTGCCTTGTACCTTTTCTATCCATCCTCTTCTTCCTTGATCCTGTAAACCAAATTGTTTTGCAATGTCCTCTTACCTTCTGGAAAATTAACCAAATCCCAAGTCTGTTTCTGTTCCAAGGATTTCATCTCCTCATCCATGTCATGCTCCCACTGGATGTGGGTCTTATCCTACATTTATTCTTCAAAACTTTCTGGTTCACCATTATCAGTCAATAATAGATAAAATAGATAAGGTGTAAATATTTCTGGAGGTTTACTTACCCTTTGTGACCTTCACACGGGAGTTTGGGGTACCAGAGGCTCATTCTGGACCACCTGAACATTTGTATCCAAATCTATCAATGAATGATGCCGGTCACCTGTAACCGACGTCAGTTCTACTGACTGATGTTGTTTTGGCTCTTCTATACCAGTTCTGATGACCGATTTCGGTCAAGGGTCAACCAACACCGGTTACTGTGTAACCCTGTATGTATTACATTTAAATCTGAGAGTTAATTTTCATTCACAAACTTATCAACTAGTTCATTATTGGCTACCAAAATTTTATCCCTGTATATTTTCTTTTCATTCCATTCAACATCATGACTCCTAATAATTTTAGAATTCTCTAAATCCCAAAAACAGAATCCAAAATCACCAGATCCATAACCAATGAAAGTGCATCTCTTGGATTTTACATCCAAATTTTTCCTATTTTCCTTATCAATATGTAAAAAATCTTCTGAACGAAAAAATTTATGAAAAGAAATATCTACCTCTTTTCCGGTCTAAGATTCCTCTAGTATTCCTCCATCTAGTGAACATGAAGACATGATTAATCAAATAAACCATTGTATCAACTACTTCTGCCCAAAACTGTAAGGGAAATCCAGAATGTATCCTCATACTTCTAGCACGTTCCATGATTTTCATGTTCATTCTCTCTACAACACCATTTTATTGTGGTGTTCTTAGAACCGTTCTTTCTCTACGTATCTCATTCACTGAACAATAATCATTAAAATCCTTGCTATAGTATTCACCACCATTTTTTATATCTAAGGCAATTTAATTTAGAATTTGATTCATTCTCAACAAGATATTTCCATAAGTTAAAAGTCTGAAAAACATCATATTTACGTTTAATACAATAAACCCATACCTTTCTTGTAGCATTATCAATGAAAGTAACATAATACTAGGATCCTCCATGAGAAGCTACCTGAGTTGGTTCCCACACATCTGAGTGTATAAGCTCCAATTTCTGCTCCTTCTTAGTTGTCTCAACTTTGAGAAATATCACTCTCTTTTACTTTCCAAAGATACAATGCTCATAGAAATCAAGCTCTAAATCTTTCAAATCTAATAACTTACCCTTAGTCTTTAAGATCTGCATTTATTTTTGACTCATATGACCCAACCAATTATGTCACATGCATGCATATGAATCTGAAGTAGATAATGTAGAAAAGGAATTAGTAACACAAGTAGATAAATATAACATTTCTACCTTCTTACCTCTTGCCACAACAAGATCACCCTTGGTGAATTTCCAAGAGTCTCATGTAAAAGTAACCATGTAACAAGCTTCACATAGTTGCCCTGCAGAAACAAGATTCCTCCTAAGGCGTGGCACATGCCTCACATCTTTCAATAGCCATCTATTTCCATTATGTGATTTTAGACAAACCTCACCTTTACTAGTTATAATACAAGGTTCATCACCACCCAAATAAACATGCCCAAAATTTCCCTAGACATAATTTCTAAAATAACCCTTATTAGGGGTTGCATGGAAAGAAGATCCTGAATCTAACACCCATGATTAAATTCTATTATATAAAATAATAATAAGAGCATCTTACATTACCTCTGCTGCAACAAGATTTGCTTCTTTACCTTTTTCTAGTTATTGGTTCTCTTTATCCTTTGACCAACAATCTTTCTTTGCATGTCCTTTCTTTCTACATTTCCAACAGGTAATTCCCTTACTTTTGGATTTAGATCTGCTATCCCTTCACTTTGATTTCCCATTACTCTTACTCTCGGATCTCTCCTTCTACCTGTCCCCTTCTTTCTACATTCAAAGTATTCCCAGATGATGATTCCTCTATACTCTTCCTGTGAATTTCTTCATTCAAGATTATACTAACCACATCATCAAACTTCAAAATATTATTAGTAGATGTTGTATTACTAACAGCCATTACCAAGTTATCCCAACTATCAAGCAAATAACATAAAAATAAAATGTATTTCACTTCATCATCAAATGGGATATCAACCGATTTTAACTTATTTACAATAGATATGAAATCATTCAAATGACTAGATGCAGATCCACCTTCATGCATCTTAAAACTAAATAGTTTCTTCATCAAATAAAATTTATTTGAAGCACTAGGTTTTTCATATAAATTAGCAAGAGATTTCATTAACACTACCATAGAAGTCGCTTCTATAATATTGGAAGCCACAGATGCTGCCAGGATCAATCTTATAGATCCCAAATCCTTTATGTTAAGAATATTTCATTCTTCATCACTCATCTTCATAGGTATAGACTTCTCATCCAATGATAAATATAAATCTCTTTGATATAAATAATCCTTAAACTACATCTTCCATAATTGATCATTTTGACCGTAAAACTTCTCGACCTTGCTCTTTTTTTTTCTTCTGCCACTGATGTAGCTCCCACTCAATTAGAAAACCCTCTACAAGTAAATATGGCAACACACAAAGCCTTAAACAAATTTTGATACCAGTTGTTGGGGGTTAGCACACCAGTTGTATAGATAATATATCATATCTAAGCATACATGTAAATAAAATTGGATATTCTACCAGAAGAAATATACAAAACAAGAGATATAAATCAACACCATATTTAACATGGTTCACCTAGTGTGGGCTATTTCCACCAAGAAACAAGCCAATATATTATCCAAAGCTTTAAAAAGATATGCAATTGAATATTTACAGTATTCCACACCTCTCAAATGTACAATACTTTCTTTCTCTCAAGATTTTGCTTCTCCTCCAAAAATTTTCTCTCACCCATAGTTTTGTACAATTATTCTTAAGTCTTGTTAATTCTTACTTCTAAACCCTGGATTTTATGCTTATGATAGATCGTTTATAAACTTAGGGCGAGCTTAGCGATGAAATTATGAATCAATAGATATGCTGTTAATAGCTAAAAATAGATCTAATTCTTGAGAGAGTTAATTAAAACATCCTGAGCACAAGTAACCAATGTTGGTTCACCCTAATCGATGTCAGTTCCTCCTTTTCTAATCGATGTTGGTCCTGGGTGACCGATGTTCAGTGTCCTCCTTTATCTGACTGATGTCAGTTGGGTGATCGATGTTGCACTTTTAACCGAGAAAGTGTAATAATGTTTCTACATATTAGTTATACTATTGCATGATAATGTGAATTAATTGAGCTCCACAAATCAACACCTTATCTTCCTAACAGTTTTAAGTGGTGACTCAACATGAAAGACCATGACTTGATTCCATTTTGAGAAGTTAAAAAAGTCTCCCTGAGAATACATGGCCATGAGTAGAGCTGTGATACTCATATGTAAAGATAGTTGGCAGGTTGTGAGGAAAATGATTATCTTTAGCTGTTGATTCTTAAAATAGTGTTAATGAAAAATGGTTCAACAGGAGGGACTAGTAAATATGTTATGTGATGAATTCTTGGGTTTATTTGCCTCCCGAATACAATTGTTTCAACATATTGATAGTCTACATTTGGGTTTACCAGTGATGTGACACAAACAGGATTAAACACCTGATCCATTGGCATGAGTCCAACGATCATAGGGTTGAAGCCAATGTAGGTGGAGGTGATTTCCCCTCATTTACTTTTATCCATCTTTTTTGAATGTTGATTTTCCTTCAGGATGAGGTCATTGACTTAGAAGGTTCGGTTGATGAACATATTTATCATAGGCACGTTTGATACATGATTTTGGTAGATTTGGAGGTGATATAGAGCATTTCACATCACATTCATTAGATAACTCAAGATACTGTGCCGAACGGTCCTGGTGAAAATTTCATCATCGTTGAGCAAATATTTGAGTGATTCAGGTACAAAGCGATGGAATTTGGACTTCGAGAGGCAAGACAACTTGGCTAGGTACCATAGACCAAAGAGAAAGGTTTGGCAGTAAGTTGAGGTGTGAATACTAGTGCGATAAGCCCATAAGGTAAAAGGAATGTAGTGTCATGAAAAACATCATCCTTATCTAAGTATCGCGAGTACCAAAACTTCAACATAAGAATTTTGTTCTATAGGTTTTGTTGGTTGATTTAGGCTTGTCCATTTGGACCAGGATAATAAGGGTGAAGAAAAATCTGAGTTGTATGCTGAAGGAATCATAAAGTTTCTAAGGCCTATAGGGTTTTATTTTTGAATTGTAGCAGGGTCAATTATGCCCACTGATGAGGTGGTAAGGGACACACAATTTAGTCAATAAATGATATGAAAATTCGATAGAATTCATATATTTTAACTACAGACTTTGTAGAAATAAGAGGTACAAATTCGGACCCATTTACATGTAATATTAAGTAGTGGTAATAATCCATTGATGACGTTGGGAATGAATGAGTGTTAATCTCTCTAGGGGACAAGATTCACCAAACTGTCAATTGAGAGAAAGGCCAAAGGTTATCATAAAACTGTAAGGTATGACCTAGGGGTGTGATGAATATTAACATGTTTCTTAAAATTCACACAATTCTTGACATAGTCACTGAACAATCATGGTTTACAGTTGACCAATAATATCGCAGTGTTTAGGATGCACTTAGTGACAACTAAGCTATTGAATTGACCCCCAAACTAATCCCATCGATGAAATTCCTTATGGTGTATGTAATTTTAGAACTCGTAAGGCATCAGTAATAGTATACCATCAAATCCACATTTATAGATAATTTCACCCATGATGACATAACACGAGATGACACTTTTGAGAAAGTAATCACTTTTCCATTGTGAGTAATATTTGGAAGATAGATTGAAAGGGAAAGGTAGTCAAAAATTGTCTTATACCAAATGTCATGTGGGTTAGTTTTAATGTTTCCTAAAAGGTTGAAATTTTGGTTCTCGATATTAGATAAGAAGGTGATTGCAAATTTTTGTATTGTGACATATAATTTTGAGTCAATAGGGCGAAGAAGGGGATTTGAGAAGCAAGAGAAGCCATTGTGTATCTGAGCAAATTTATTAATGGAACGTTGGGTGGTTTGAATTTCATAAGTTGGCCAAAGGTAGTCAAAAGTATGTTAACATGATGCTTATAATTTTGAATTATCTTGTTACAACATTGTTATATACCATTAACTTGGTGTCACAACCAGTTGAGAGTCACCAAAGATATTAATTGATTTTAACGTCTAAGGTTCTATGGCAGTTTGAAGACCTAACACATGAGTGATTCATATTCAGAGATATTATGAGTACAATAAAAATATAGATTCAAATTATTAATGGCATAGGTAAAACACTGTCAAGAGGAATGCAGGATAACTTAGATACCACCTCCACGCTTAATGAACATTTGGAACCATAGGAGATAATAAGGTCATCTGGTAAATGGTATCATCTAGGGAGAGGTAGCGATGGATTCATCAAGGAAATCGAAGTTAGAAGATTGGTTTCCGGAGAGAGGTGCATAACTGCGAGTTGGTAACCAATAATTTTTCCCTTTGACATATTTTTGATAGATGAATTTGATGATTTAGGTCTGTAAGAAGCATAAGCCAACATTGACCAACACGTTGATGTTGATAGGGCTTAGCAATACATGTAATGTAATGGGTCAGTATTGGTGAATAACTAAGGTTTTGTGGTTGAGTAGGTAATGGAAAAGTTTAGTGGTGAAAAAAACTAAGGCTAAGCAGATTTTTTACTGTGAGTATATGTAGTTTCATAGTCTAAAAGAGTACGGCAATTATAAAATAAATTTCATTACTCCCTATTATTATGCATTGTCACCTATGAGACCAGTTCATGGCACCCATGGAATGATCAGTATGCAATCTGAAATGTAAAGGTACAAATTTTTAGTCATACCTTAAAGGGGAATGAGCATTGGTGGTTGGAGGAGGTATTGTTTTAAGGCATCAAAGTATTGGTGGCATTCATCATCCCATTTGAAGGAGAGCATCCTTTTTGAGAAGATGATGAAATGAATGGTAGCAGTCGGAAAGATAAGAAATAAAGTGCAACCAATAGATTTTAACTTGCCTTGCAAAATTATGAAGTTGACACCAAGGTTAAGTAGGTGGAGTAATTTCACCAGAATATCCTTGATTTTAGTGGGGATCAACTTCAATGCCACAGTAAAGAAATGATAAAACCATAGGAGCCTGATGGAGAGAACAAGAATAAAGAAAAACTTCTTAGGTTGAAGGATGAATGTAGTATTTGATGAGACGGTCAAAGAAACTTTAAGGATCAACAAGGTGCTTGAACTCGATGTTTAGATTTGGCAAGAAAACCGTTAACATAATCTTCCAATATGCTGATGCATGATATCATGAAAGATATAAATCATACCCTGTTGATTTGTAACACCATTGAATATTTTCCCCAGGCCAAAGGGCATGACAACGATAACAGAATTTAAGTTCCCCTTTTAGGAGTAGATGAAGGTGGTGTTTAAATGTTGATCTTCCGGTGGTGAGTAATATTTGGTTATAACCCAAGAAAGGCTAAATCCATGAGTGATAACATCTCATGGCCAATGGTGAGGTCAACTAGTTGGTCAATAATAGGTAGAGGAAATGTACATATTTGGGGAAAGGTAAGTCTGAAGGTCATGAAATCCCATATCCAATGCAAAGAGTCTTTCCACTATGTACCATTTGGTGACAAGAACTGATCTTAGAGGTCCATTGGGGATAATCAATGGGTAGGATGAAGGAAACCAAAAGATTGGTTAGGAGTTATTCTTTGACAAGAAGGGAAATGTGACGATCCATTTTTTCACATCTTTTATTTCCAACTGGATTTCGCATCAGGAATGGTTAAAATATTGTGACCACAATGCCTTGGGTCAATACTCAGGCATATCAGCATAGGACCAAGAAAAAGTATTGATATGATACTGCACAGGTAATAAGTGAAACCTTCTTGTTCAGCAACATCTAAATATTGACCTATTTTCTAGAATGTGTGGGTCTATCCTGAGTGTGAATATTGATACATAAATGGTCGATTCATTCAACATGGTTTGCATCTCAAAAGGCAATGACTAGTGAACATAAGAATCTTCTACACCAAGGTAAGTCATAATAGAAATCATCATCCTGACATTGAATGACGTTAATAGAAGGGGCATCATTTCATCTATCATGTCAAGATACATGGAAGGGAAGAGAAGAGGGAGCCTCGCCATCATTCTTGATAAATCAGAAGCCCCAAGAAAACAATGTTTATGAATTTTAAGTTAAGAGGAATGGATTCTAGATCCATAGACTCTTGTAGGTGAAGGTGTTGAAGTTGTTAAATGGGATGGGAAATGTATATCATCCTCAATGAGTTCGAATCTTGGGAATTATTTGAAGGTCGATCCGAAACTCCAATACCAGTATGGTCTTTAAGCTTACAAGAAGTGCAAGGATTAACAATATAATGGCCTTGATCATAGAAACCGAAGCCAAATCCCTTCTAAGCATGGCGATGGAGGAAGGTGTAGAGTGAAGTGGCGGTTGGTGTGAGATTTAAGGTCGTAGGAAAATTGTTGAGTTTGGGAAGGTGGCTTCAGAGAAAGTAGGTAGAAACATCAAGTCCCCCATATGTTAATTTCGTATGAAGGTGGGGAGGACCATAGGGGAAAACCTCACCTATGTGGTTATCATAGTGGGGATGTTGGTGAAGGTTACCATACTCTTAAGGATTAAGGAATGTTTTAATGGTATAAATGGTGGTACTCCCCTAGAGTGAGGCATTGAAAAACACCCTCTAAAGGATTAGTTTTGGGTATGTGGGGTAGTGGGAATGGATGAATCACTGGTTATTTGGGAAGAAGAAGCATTAGTTGTTTCAGAAGTAGATAGGTTGGATTATGGGTCAACTACAGAAGTATAGGTAGTACCAGAGGAAATAAATGATTTAGTTGTGGAAGATGTAGTGGCAGTACCACTGGTGGAGGAGGCAAGTGGCTGAAGAACAATTGGCAGCAGTGGTAGATTCTTTAACAGGTACAAGGATATCATTTGGTTGATAAAACATGGTACATGTCTTAAATGGTGAAGGGTCAGGCTGGAATGTTATAGTTGTGTGCCTTCATGTTCAAATTTTAAACATCGGTGTAAGGTTGAAGGAAAACATACCCACGGCGTGGAATTCAGGGTGATCCAAACAGCATGTTGTACTAGAATTCCACCTTTAAGACAGAATAATTTAGGAATAGCACGGGGGCCTATATGAATGTGGAGGATCATGGTGCCAAGGGTGGAATTCCTGTCATCGTTAAATGAACACAACATAGTTGGGCTATTATAAAGGGAATTCACAGGGATACACATTTGGTTGTACACACGGGAGGAAATGATGTTGATATTGACATCGCCATTGATCATAATGCGTCAAACGCATATATTATCAACATAGATGGAAATAAATAGGATGAAGGATCAAGATCATTTGATTGGAGAGGTATAATCTCATCATCATATGAAACTGATGAGCGAATACTTGATGAGTGGTAGTGGGGAGTAGAGAAAAGGGGGCGAAGTGGTGATAAAGGCCACATTTTGAGGTGTGATAATGGATGTAATAAGAGCATAGGGTAACTAAGGTAGAACCTTAATATATTACATGATCTCAATGAGGGCTTGATTGATGAGACTCAGATGTTTAGAACGAGGTTGTATAAAGACATTTTGAGAGGATATTGGTGAAATTATTTAGGCATTGTAAGATCGGATGACCTCGTCAAAAATATGGAATGTAGGTCCACGGATGGTGATTTTTGGTGCAGATGTATATGGAATATTAGGTAAAAGAGTAGTGGATGTAGTTAGTTATTTTATTCTTTCCTTTGTCCTTTTGGGCTTGAGTGGTAATTTGAACCATATTAATCTATGATGAATGATAAAGTGAGTCGTAATAGGTTGTAGCGATAAGACAGGCAAAAAATTATGGCGAGGGCATATACTATTTTTGTGAAAATAATGTAGCACATTGGAATTTTGGAGAAGGTTTGGCTAACTCTCTTATGTGGACCATAATTGATCTTAAATGTTGGAGGAGGATAAAAAGGTTGTAGAGGTGGAGATGAAGGTCATTTAATAGGTATATGAGATACGAGGATGTCTGGTGATAGGTGCAAGGTGGAATAGCGGTCCTCATCTAAAATATCATCATCTTCACAGTTTTCTTCGTGGAGAACATAGTTGGAGAAGAATAGACTATTAAGATCCATACAACTTTCCACATCATGCCTTAACACATGATGATAAGCACAATTTTTGGTATCATAAAACAATTCTATGGTTTAGGTTTGGGTGGGCTGTAAGGTATAAGTGATGGTAATGTGATGACGGAGGTTTCCAAAAGGTTAGATAGGATGTTGGAGTAAGACCCCACCAATGGATTATAATGTGAAGTAAGTGTAGGTCTGGATGGAAGTGTGGGTGAATTTGGTAGGAGAGGTCCATCACCGGATGTGGAATCAGAAGGTTGAGTAAGTTTGACTACCTAACTGGTAGATAATATAGTTTTAAGGTTTGGATTACACCTTCTTGGGTAAATATATATCATTGGAACTAGTTGTTGAAGATGTTGTAGGTTCAACTACCACTTTAGAGGGTAGTGGGTTCTTAGGATTTGGTTTTCACCTTCTTGGGTAAAGGTGAAGAAGAATTGTGTGATGTAGAAGGGAAGGCAGATGGTGGAAGGGGATAGGTTAGCCAAGTCGATAATAGAGGTGCGGTGAAGGTTGTAGGAAGAGCAAATGTGGAAGGTATTGGTTGAAGAGAATGGAATAACATAGGTAATTATGAGGATATTGGAAGTGGTGTAGCTATAGGAGGTCGAAAATATGTAGGTGATGGCGAAGATGTAAGCTATGTAGGTAATTTGGGTGAAACAGAAGATCATGATGAGGTAAGCTATTGTGCTTTTGGTTTTCTTTGGGTAGGAGGTTGTTGGCCAAGGTTGATGGGTGGGGGCCTAGGATAGATGGAAGTGGTGAAGGTGAAATTGTGGTAGCGAGTGAAGCCAGTGTGTGTGGCCTAATAGGTCGGGTCTTCCTCTTAAGTGGGGGAATAGTCTTTGCGATCGCTTGTGAGGATGTGGCTAAATCCAGTTTGACAGGAGGATGGACTAGGCTTGATGTCAGCATACCTCCCAATGCAGAAATGGGTCTAGACGCAGAGGAAGATATAGGTGCAGGTAAGGTTTTAGGCATAGGAAAAATTTCATTTGATGATAACGGTTTAGGTGTGGGTGAGAGTGATGAAGAAGGGGTCACTTCAACTGGCATCGTCATGGTGGGTTTGGTTGTCTGGAACACCTTTGGATAGATTTGGAAGTATCAGCAGACAACATTTGCATCTGAGTTGAGAAAGGCAGCCGAAGGCATCCCTAAAGCATGGAATTGTCAACATAATCCAAGTGGTCAGCTAAACGTGAAAATTGCACCACTATAAGGAGGATGATGTTGATTTGGTAGTAATCCTTGTAAAGAATGTCTATGAGAGAGGAATTTGGTTGGCTTCAGACTCTGTGGGTAAAAGAGTTGAGAGAAAATAAACAGGATCCTTGAAAGCCAATGGAGAATTGTCACCAATAGGAAGGGATGATGCTAATGGATCACCTATGGGTAGGGGAGATTACGAGTAGGATGAGGTAGGTTCATCTTTTGGCAAAGAGGAAGGTCAACATGAATATCCTATTGGTAGAAGAGTAAGTATTGTGGGTTGTTCATCTGGTTGAGAGGCGAGTGGGGAAACTGCATCGACAGATATGGTGGATGAGGTCGTGGCTGAAGGAGGAGATAAGGGAGACTCCTCTATGGGTAAAGGAGTAGATGAAACAAATCCCTCCATGGATGAAAAATCTCGTGCAAAAATATCCTCAATAGATTAATTAGAAGGAAACTGAGGAAGAGTTGGTATGATGTCGAAAATAGCATGAACCTCATAAATGTTACCGTCATTGGTCGACGTTTCACCGGTTTGGTTAGACGACGGGGTGTGATTTGGGAAGGAATTCTTGAAGATGTGAAGGTTTTGATCAGCCGGTGTGTTAGGGTTATCCAAAACAAGATCTCCATTATCTAACATTTATTGGACAATGTTTTTGAAAGTTATACAATTACCGTCGTTATGACCTTTAATGTGATGATAGTTGCAACAATCATTTTATTTGTACCATGCGGGCATAGGACTAGAGGGGTCAAAACTAGTATGTGGTTTGAGGGGTGGAAGAGTGACTGCTCCAACTTTTATAAGTTTTTCTAAGACCGAAGAGTAGTGTTATCCTTTGGGAGTATATTTTCATTTCTCCCACTTGAACTAAAAATCCTGAACAGGTGAAAGATTCGAACAAGGTTTTGATTGATTTGATGTGTGAGATGGGCTAGATTTCAAAACTACCACATTGGTAGATCCTTTTTCTTTGGAGTAATTATTTTTCGGTTTGGAATAAGAAGAGTATCATTTGATTTAAACGCAATGTTCTTGTTACGTAATTGTTCTTCTTCTCTTCAATGACACGAATTTCAAGTTTCCGGGACATAGTGAACACCTCGTCAAACATGTGGAAGGCTTAAACTTGGAGAGTTGGTGAGATGTGTCTAGCACAATACTTAGTGAATGTAAAATGGAAAAGTGACATGTGAGCATGGGAATCTACAAGTAACTCTTCCTCATACCCAACCTCCCGAGGTCGTGCCGAGACAGCTGGTGAATGTTGAATATGATTGGATACAGACAAGCTAATCAGGTAATCTTATATTCTCAATATGCAATATAGGAATCTACGAATCTAAGGTGAAGAAGGCCCTCCTAACCTGAACTAGTGTAATGGTTTGTTCAGATATAATGGTTGTTCGGAGGCTCCAATCAATGCCAAGCTTTGTCGAGATCCTGTTTCTTGGTTGTTGGATATGTGGGAAATGACCCATGGGAGCTTCGTATATATCTCTGGACAAGGTCATGAAGAAGGTGATACAGGGTTTTGTAATGACTTATGGGTGATTTTCTGGTCTAGCCCAGAAAATATTAGATTGGTTGGCTTTTATGTTTAATACAGAGAACTGCGTAATGATATCAGGTGGGAGTGGCAAGGATTTGAATACCAATGTTCGCAAACCGATGTCAATGCTTAACTATTTTGCGGGACCGTTGGGTTGTTGGACTTGGGGATCACAACTGTGAGTTCATGGTTGTTGTGGACCTATTATGGTCATGTGAAGAATCAATCCCTTCTTCCAACTATCCAGTAATCATATGCTTTCTCAGCCTCTATGTTTAGAACTAGGAGTTGTATGATTTTCTCGAAATCCCTTACAGGTGTTATGGAAACTTGAATGCGTAAGCTAGTATCTATGTTAGTTAGAAGATCTCTTGCATCTGGCTATAGGACTAATGGATCACAACAGAATTTTTTCTGATTTTTGGGTTCTTGTATGGTCATATGGACATTCTATTAAGGCAGTCTATAATTGGGATGATTTGACCAAAATGTGTAAGCTTTTTCGTCTTTGATATTTATCCCTCTCAGTTGTTTACTAATTGCTTGTAAATTTGTTATTACTCGAAAGACCTATATCCTAAGGTCTTGATCTATATCAGCTAATGTCGTGGGTAGATTTTGTTGAGGAACTACTGGTTCAAATATGTATTCTCTAGGCTCCCTAGGTCCTGTGATTGTCATACAAAATGATTCAACTTTTAACTAACATTAATAAACTAATTACAAAAGAAATATTTATGTTATGCAAGCATTTTTCTATTTTTTTATTTTCTTGATGACGTATTTCTACGAAATTAAAGAGCAGCTACTCTAGTATTTTTATAAGATGGACAACTAATCTAGTAACAGAATAAAAACAAGAAAAATAACCAGGTGTGGCTATTTTCCTGTGCAGTTGTGATTTTATCTAAATACCTAAACAAATATCTATATTAAATTGAAAGGCTCTCAATCCTACCTCAGAAGTGAGGAATGAATCACAATTTCTAAGAAACTATCAATCCCCACAGCTTCCCTAGCAATATCGAAAGCTAAATTTAACTGAAATGAAATGATTTACTACTCTATTTGATATGTTGTAACTAGAATTTTGATAGCTCAAACCTGGCATTTGCAGAACAGTGGAAAATCTAGTTGTGTGTGATTTTTTCCCCTCAGTGTGATCTCCTAGTTCCTTCGTGTTCTCGTCTATCCAGAAAAAAATGTATATGATAGTATCAACAAAAGATGGTATTCGAAAAATGGAAGCTTTGGATATAGACCGAATACAATGCGAGTAGGAGAGGGATAGCGCAAGTGAACAGAGCTTGACTATGCAATTCCTAGCGGGATTTATTGCGGGAATACAACACAAGTGTACCAAAAGTTCTAGAATCTATCCTTGTGACAAAGCAAAACCTACAACTTTTAATGGATTCTAGTCTAGAAAAGAAGCTATTTCTATAGTAATACTAATTGTATGGAACAGTAATGAACATGATTGAAACAAGAAGATTAAATAAACTCTAAAGACCAACAATGGAGGAAAAATATGAAATTGATAGAATTCTAAGCAAAAAACTGAAAGACTTAAAAAGAGAATTGAGAAGATGAGGGGCCATTTTCTTGCAAACAAGCTGGCTATTTATAACCAATGCATTTACTAGAGGTAAATTCCCATTTGAACTCTTTTACTATAAACAATGGAAAATACACTATTACCAGGGGACTAAAAACATTAATGCAGGCCAAAGCGGTGGAGACAAGCAGGTAAAAATTGAATTTCATGTTTGATGTGATCATCGGATGAATCTAGAAAACACGTACAGGACTTCCACCCTGTGCAGGGCGGCGGTTACGAGACCGCCACCCTGTCCTGGGTGGTGGTCACGGGACCGCTACCCAGGCAGGGCGGCAGTCTCATGACTGAAGACAAAGATGCAAGGAAAAATGGGGGAGAAGGCAAAAAAAAGCATGTGGAGGCTGAGTGGGGCATGCAGGATACAAACATATACTTGGCGATCCTTTTTTGGATTCCGAACACCTTGCAAGGAGACCTATATCATCATTGGGGTACGTGTAACATCGTTTCGGTGGTGGAGAACCCTACAATTTTGGGTACGTACATATTTCCCCCCTCAGAGAAGTGTTTTAGCCATGAAGAGGTGTAAAACGATGGATCTGAGTATGGAGGTCCCGAAATGGGGGGTTAGGAGTTATACCTGACACACTCGTGTGCTGGAAAGTCGCCATCCAAAATCCTGCTACCTGCACAAAAAAGAAGGGACTCAAGTGCATATAGATAAAATAAACTGAAAAATAAAACAACATTGATATGGAATGATGACTTACCATTTACACGGGGTTTAGAACTTACCTCCGTCGGCGCTCCGACCTTGCGAAATACATTCAAAACCAATTCAAAAGGGCTATATATATATAAAACAAACTCATTTTACTTATTCACTTGCGCGGATTGATTTGATAGTTTTTGAGCTCTGAGACCCATGGTGACGGTTTTCGATGAGAGTATAGTCAAAACGTTAGTGGTGAAATAGTGATCATGCCCCCGAGAGTGGAACAACAACCCATGAAGTCTCAGGTTAGTTCTTCTCAATTTATTTTTTTTAAACCTAAATTGTAAAAATGATGAAATATTTGTCTTGGGGAGGGTATTTTTGAAAATGTTAGTTTTAAACGTGTCTCTAGGGGAGGGTGCCCATAGGGTAGGTTTCTTTTTTTGTTAAAATGGTGTTTTTTCTTGTTTTTAGGCACTTTTTAGGGTATACAACCCATTTGGTTTTGTGGGACAGGACCGCTGCCCTGTGTAGGGAGGCGGTTATGGAACCGCTGCTCTGCACAGGGCGGCAGTCCGCAACAGAGGACCAAAAAAATATAAATTTTAACTTGTTTTTTCCTGTTTAGTATTTTTATATTTTTTAACAATTTTTCCAATTGGATTTTAGTACTAACTTACTCCTTTTTGTGTTTTTGGGTGTATGTAGAAGGAGTACATTAGGTGGAGCCAGGAGAGAGAGAGTGTGATTGGCTCTCAGTAGTATTAGAGGCACTCTCTCAAGTAGAGAAAGATACCCTTCAGAGGGCTAGCATCTGGAGGATTATGCAGGTCCCTCATGTTGCACCTACCAGTCACATACTATGTGACTTATTTTCTTATTGGGACGTGGATCGAAACACCTTTCGATTGTCAAGCATTAGGGGTGAGTGGTCCATCACCCTGGAGGATGTTTACCGTATACCGGGGGTTATGATCCTTGGGCGGTGGCTATCTCTTAAGACAATAATATCGAGATCACAGGTGGTTTAGTGGGCCACCTACATGGGAGATGCAGTTGTAACAATGGGATCAAAGAAGGGAGTGAGGATCCATTCTATCATTGAGTCAGACATTCCCTTGCTCTGTAAGGCCATCATGGGAATCCTTGCAACCAGACTGATTGGGGACAAGGGAGGGGACACCCTCTTATATTGTTGGGCCCCCATTATTGCATAGATTGAGGGCCATGGTCATGTCTATGCTTGGGGAGCAGATATCCTCGGGACTACCTATCATGATTTATACCGAGTAGTCTGATTATAGAGACAGTCATTGAGCCACCTGACTCTTGTTATGAGTTGGGTGTATGAGCATATCACTCCATATGGGAGAGGCGTAGAGGTAGAGGATCCTCGGGTCGTCAAGGCAGCTAGGTGGACAGGTATGACAGTTCTTAGAGCACCTCACCAGTAAGTGGCCTCCTTGACTACTGCAGACATGGAGGCCACTCCTTATCAGGCCATGGCAGGGGTGTGGGGAGAGGAGACTATTACGTTGATTGCCTGCCAGACTACCAGCTAGCTGATAGACAGGGTGGGGAAGTTGGAGATCCACCCCTTTGATAGAGTACCAAAGCAATTTGACCTCCCCTACAGTGACATGCTTCCTCCAGAAGGACCATTGTATAGATCTATTTTTGAGGCCCGAGGAGGTCCTAGAGACCAGGGTTGGACTATTGTCACTTCTGTTGTTCTTATTGCAGCCAGCAGCGTAGTGCATGCTCAAGGGAGAGGTGGTGCTCCTTAGGCACCTTTACTTCAGATTTCTGCCGGTCCCACCCATAGTAGTGATGAGGCCATTGATGTGGACTCCGAGTCTGAGGAGTTCACGGAGGGAGAGACAGAGGAGGAGACAGAGGAGATGGAGATCAGTGAGGTGGGTGGGGGAGATGATAGCGATCCCGAGTGGCATGACACTCAGGAGATCCTACAGGCCGAGAGGGCGGAGTGGAGCACCGAGAGGGTGACTCTAGTTTCAAAGGAGTTTCTCTCTCAGGACTTAGGTGGAGATGGCGAGTTCGTTGTAGGTCGTCACATTGCCCCAGATGTAGGAGAGGGACACTAGTCAGTGGTGGCATTAGTGGCATGCGCAGATCCTAGAGATCCTTCTTGGAGGCCTAGAGATCTAAGTGATTTGTCACTCTTCTCTTGAAATTTGTTTCGATTAGAATTTCCTTAGTTGTTATTTCTTTTTGTTTTACTCTTGGTTTTATCTTTGATCGTTTTCTAACTTGTTTTCTCCTCTGTTTGCAGAGACTGTTGATGAGTGGTGAGACTTGATTCACCGAGTATGCACTGATACCTTGCTTCTCCCCTCAGAGAAGACTCGTGCTGTGCTTTTTGTGGATGTGGGGGAGCCTTCAACAGCTGGTAGGCATACTGATGTTTTCGCCTTTGTTTGGCATGTGGTGAAGATTATGATTTCTCTTTGTGCTGAGGTAGTTGGATAGAAGACAGTCAAGCGCTTGATGAGGAGGAGTCATTCCCATAGTGAGACGGCAGCTACCGGTCGTGATCGTGATACCTCAGTGTATTCAGAGCACCGACGTAGCCGGAGTCCTAGGCGTGGTCACACACACTCTGAGGGATCTCGCAGAGGCTGAGAGATCCTAGTGTTTTCTTGTAGCGACCTTTGGTTGGATATATATAGGATTGTTTTGTATTTTCGGGCTCATTAAGCATTTTGACCATGCCTTAGCGCATGATGGCATCGTATATGAAACACCAATTACATATATATATATATATATATATATATATATATCTTTTTGGATCCAAACTCTTGGCACCTAGAATTTTTGTGATTAGTTTCCACATGTGTACCTAGATGCTTTTTAGAATATTGGTTTTCATGTTTTTTAGAATGTATGCAATGGATAACAAATGATAGTGAAAAAAATGTTTTACTTTGTATGTTTTTTCAATGCTGATATGGGATGATACTGACATATGGTAGTACTGAACTTTTAAACTCTTTGGGAAACGTTTTGTGGTTTCTTCTTATGTTGGCAAAATGTGATGAAAGTATAATGATAGAGAGATGAATTTACCCCATTCCTGACACCACGCAACTAGTAAGATGCGAGGGCTCTCCACCAAGAGTTAGGAAGGGCACAAATTGTTTGAGTTTGACTGAATGGAAAGATGAGAGACAAAAAAACTAGTAGCAGAAACCAAATTCAGACTTACACACCCACCCTACTCAAAACTACTACCAAGCTTAGAAGGCCACTTACTTTCTAGTTTATCTAGACTTAGATTCATAAATGGCAACCCGGTTGACAAAATATGGTTTTGAGGATTTGATCTCTTTGGAATCTGGATATTTGTTTTCTTTTAATAGAATTTGATTTGTGTTTTAGCATATCAAGATTTGTTAATTTGTCTGAGTGGACCCCCCACACCCTGCCTCATGCCACTAGTAAGAGGCATGGGTTTGTCACCAAAGGAAAGGTATAGGTGAGTAAGGGCACTTCATTCCTTTCCCAACCTCACACCACCAGTAAGAGATGTGGGCTTATCACCGAAGGTTGATGGGGCAAAGAAGTGTGTAAAATAAAATATTATATTTGCTTGGTGCTTTTGATTTCATTTGATTTTAACATTTCTAACCTGTAAGTTTAGGATATCCTTTCATTCTAAGAGATTTGAGAGGGATAGACATGACACCAAGAACCTTCTAGAACAGACCGTAGGTAAGGAAAACTTCACCTAGTAGAAAGAAAGAGCAAAGCCAAGTATGCAGGCCTTGGTATGGTTTTGTCAATACTTGTCTGTCAAACTTTGATGAGAAGATTTTGAAAATACTTGATGATGTTTGAAGAGATGTGATTTGAATGCTTTTACCAATACTTTCAGAAATTATTAATATATTGCTTAAGAGTAAGTTCCTTGACTACAATTTTTACGAAGTGAGTGAACAAAATGAAGCAGCTAAATGACTAATGCAATGCAGGTAACTTATAATGTACAAGTAGTGATTTTGATGTTTTAGGTGTAAAACCATTTAAGATGCAAGGAATTGACAGTTTCACTGAACTCCTCACCTTCTAGTGTGTGCAAGAGATATGCACCATTTTCGTAGTCTTTCATGACTCGGTATGGGCCCAACCACTTGGGCCGGAACTTCCTTCCTTCGCCGATTTTCTTATCAATCCAGCTGTCTAGCCTTAAAACTAGATCTCCCTCATATATTTCTCGCTCATAGACTTTTTTATTATACTTCCGGCACATCCGGTTAGCATAGGCTCTATGCCATTGTTCAGCATTTATCCTGGCCTCGTCAAGGCTTTCCAGTTGAGAGAGGCGTGCCTCCCTATAAGATTCTTCATCCAGAATCCCTTGTAATGAGATGCAGAGACTGGGTATTTCAACCACAAGTGGAAGATCCACTTCTGCGCCGAATACTAGTGAGAAGGGGGTTGCTCTTGTTGGTGTTCTTATTGAGGTTCGATGGGCCCATAAGGCCGGATATAGTTTTAGATGCCAGTCTCACTTATTCGCCTTGACTATTTTGAAAATAATAGCCTTTAACATTTTATTTGTTGCTTCGGCTTGCCCATTGGCTTGAGGGTCGTAAAGAGAGGCCGTATGATGGTTTATCTTGAACTTGCTACATAACTCACAGACTTCGTCGTTCGTAAAGGACGTGCCATTATCTGAGATAATAACTTGTGGGACACCATACCTGCAGATGATTTGGTACAGAATGAATTTGGCAATTACCGAACCTGGTACGGTGGTGAGAGGCATGGCCTCCACCCATTTGGTAAAATATTCCATGGTGGTAACTATAAAATTATGGCCGTCAGTTGATGAGGGAGAGAACTTCCCTATCAAGTCCAGACCCCATGTGGAGAAGGGCCATGGAGTTGCTATTGGTTACAGGGATTGTTCTGGCATGTGAATCTCGTGAGAGAATTCTTATCATTTGTGGCACTTACGTATAAATTCCACTACATCATGCTCAAGAGTGGGCCAAAAAAATCCCATCCAATGTATTTTTTGAGTGGTGGCATGACCACCGAAGTGGCCTCCACATATCCCACTGTGGGATTCATAAAGAATCTTCTCAAATTCTTCTATGTTGACACATCTTAGAAGCATGCCATCAAAGGCTTTATGATAGAGTACCTGTTCTAAAACAACATATTTAGCGGTAATAATGCGTAACCGCCTTCTTTTTTGTGACGTGGCATTTTCTGAGTATGTGTGGTCCGTGATAAAATTGATGATATCGGTGTACCAGGGACATGTAGAGATGGGGGGCCTGGTTTCGATGAAGTATACACACTCAGTGGGAAAGTCCAGATTTACCAGATCACCTCCGTCTAGTGGATTGTCAGCTAACCAATCTGCAATGATTTGTCCCTTAATGGATTTTTGGTTCACAAATGTCAACTCAAATTCTCCCATTAAGGTTATGAAATGGCCATCCTTTTTAGACAAATATCCTTGCATGAGGAACGTTCGTAAATGGTTTGTTTTTACAATGACCTTCGTTTCTTGGTTTAGCATGTAATGTCTTAGGTGTTTTGTTACAAAGATTATGGCAAGACATTCTCTCTCTACCTGTGTGTAGCATGTTTCATAATCGAGCAACATTCGGCTAATGAAATAAACCGTGCATTCTCATTTATCATTATCTTCTTAGCCAGTATGTAGGCTAGCGAGACATGAGTGGCTCGTGATTATAGGATTAAAGGGTAGTCTGGCTTGGGAGGCATTAGCGTGGGTGGAGACAACAAGAATCGTTTAACTAATTTAAAGGCTTTATTGCATTCTTCAGTCCAATCAATGTTATAATCTTTCTTTAATAGATTGTTGATTGGATGAATGGAAAAACTTAAATTTGGGATAAACCTTCGAATTGTACCGAGTTTCCTAAGAAATGCCTTGATTCCAGAGTCATCCGATAGCAGGATCATTTCGAGAACAACGTGGATTTTGGCTGGATCAACATCTATTCCTCATGAAGAGATTATGTAGCCCAGAATTTTTCCTCCTGTCACACTAAACACACACTTCTCTGGGTTTAATGTGATGCCATATTCAATTAATCGTGAGAGGATGATACAGAGCACTTCTGGATGCTCACAACACTTCTTGGCTTTGGCCAACAAGTCATCCACATAGGATTCCACAATTTTATGATAAGATCGTGGAATATATATGTCATTGCCTGTTGATACATAGCATCAGTGTTCTTAAGGCCAAATGGCATGACAGCGTAGCAATAAGTTCCCTAGGGAGTTAAGAATGTAGTTTTGGCTTGATCTTGTTCAAATATTTTAATCTGATTATACCCTGAGAACCCATCCATGAGGGATAACAATTCAAATCCAGATGTTGTATCAATGATAACATCAATGGATGGTAATGGGAAGTCATCTTTGGGACAAGCCTTGTTAATATCCCAAAAATCTATGCAAATGTGTATCTTCCCATTCTTTTTTAGAACAGGGACGTTATTAGATACCCATTGTGAATAGTCAACAAGCTTGATGAATCCCACTTGGAGAAGTTTTATTACCTCCTCTTTCACCATGAGAGCCACTTTTGGCTTCATTGGACTTGACTTTTGTTTAATTGGTTTTGCATCTGGTTTAGTGACAAGATTATGTACCGCGATGTGTGGTGCAATGCCCATCATTTCTTTATAATTAAATGCGAAAGCCTTTTGATGTTCTTTGAGTATTCGGGTGTGTATTTCTATTTCCTCTGGAGTTAATGAGGATCCCAACTTCAAAATTTTTGGTTCTTCCTTCATTCTGATGTTTATGTCAATGGTTTCTTCTATTAAAGAAGCGTTACCTTCTTCAAATTCAGGGGGGGCCGGATGTAGTTCCAAGCTTTCTCTGTCTTTTATCTCGTAAATATCGAGATCCTTCTGTGGAGGAGACTCTACCATGGGATTTCCAAAATAGGAAGAGGAATGTGGTATTAGGGAAAGATCCAATATGTGGTGAGCAAGGTGTAGCTCCACATAGGATTTTAGATATTCGAGAGTGATTCTATCATTGTCAAAGTGATCTATGATAGAAAGATCATCGTCAGCTTCTCCGTGAGTTAGAAGTGAGTTTTTTGGTGCTCTACGTACTAATGGTTCAGTATAGAGAGACACTGTGAAATTGGTATCCTCCAACTCGTTGTTTGGAGTGAAGCGGGAAGCTAAAGTTGCTATTGAGTCTGCGAGAAGGTTCTTCTCTCGTGGGATTGCCTCAATTGATATGAAGTTAAATCCCTTTCTTAGATCTAACGTTGTTGTTTTGTATAGCTATAGACGTTCAGCTCTAGTTTCATATACTTCGGAGACTTGATTTATAACTAATTGGGAGTCTCCTAGCACTCTAATATCATCAACACCCATTCTTTTGGCTAGGATGAGGCCAAGGAGGAGAGCTTCGTACTCAGCCTCGTTGTTTGTACATTCAAAGTTTAATTTAAAGGTGAAAGGTAGGATCTTTCCCTCAGGTGAAGTAAAGATCACCCCTGCCCCAGCCCTAAAGTGACACCTAGCTCCATCGAAGTGGAGATTCCAACACTTGCTTGGAAAAATGGATGTTGGGATATCTATCGTATCTATTTACTTTGCTTCGGTTACTTCTACCATGAAGACTTCATCTAATGGAAGAGAAGAAATTCCCAGGGTGTGTCCCATACCCATAGAATCAAATGGTAGGAGAATAGGTAAGTCTTTCTCTAATAACTTGACAATTTTTGCAGTAGTCCCTAGTGACACCATTTCTATGACATTGGTCTCATTTTTAAGTATTGGAATGTCCTCGGATGGATTTGTAACTTCTAACTCTGTGGTGGGTATCAACTCTTCTTTTGGTTTCAAATTAATTGGTTTGATGAGTTGATTTGTTGGGAGTTCGAACTCGGAGTGAATTCCTGGTCTTTTCTTTAAATCAGCTAGGTGTATATCAAAGGGTTTTGGGTCACCTTGTGCCACGAATATTTTCCCTAAGTGTAGAAATCTCATTTCTTGGAATAATGTGGAATGGATTTCCTTCATGCGGTGTATCTATGGTCGACCAAGGATCATGTTATAGTTGGTTTCCTAATCTATAATATAAAACTTGGCGAGGATTTTCTTGGGTCCTAAAGTGACTGGTAAAACTATGGTTCCAATTGAAGTGGCTTTGAGGCTATCATAACCTCTTAGCGTATTTCGCGTTGTGGAGCAGTTTGTTTCTCCATATCCTAACTTTTGAAGAAAAGCAAAGTGGACTATGTTAACTACTGCCCCATCGTCAACCATTTATTGTAAACCCATACTTGTAAGTGTAAAGCTGGGTCACCTCTTCATGTAATTTCAGCATTTGTTGGCATTTTGCTTGTATCGAATATAAATTCAGTATCCCTATCTGGCTGCCCCAGAGGATAAACGTCAAAGTCTACATGGTTTACTTGCATTTCTTGAGGAGGAGTGATGTTGATTAAGTGACCAAGGCCTAATACTTATAAGAGGGCAGCTCTGTGGGTGGGAGAATTTTTTAACAAATCTAAAAAGGAGATGTGAGAGAAGGTTTTAGTTAAATTGTTGATTAAATCATAGGTGCCTATGGGTTTTACCAACGTTTGTTGAGTATTGTCTGGTTCCAATGGATAACTTGGAGTAGGTTGAAAAGAATAATCCCCTTTTCTTGTTATGGTTTCTATGGGTATCTCGGTGTCTAATTCCACCAGGCCAACTATCTTAGTTTGGGGTCGAGTTCCTAGTTAGGGTGCGACTAGTGGATTTAATGAAGTTGAAGCTTCATGATCATTGTTTCCTGCTACGACACCCTTGTTTGTTCCATTGGGATCTAGCCTGTTATTGTTAGCATGGTTTGGGAGTGGATCATTAAAGATATTGAGGGGTGAATTTTGAGGGGAGACTGCCCCTACATAAGTGTTTGGCGTAGGTATTATAGAATTTGTTAAAAAAATATCTATAAAGAGTTGTTTTTGATCTTCTGGCAAATTTTGCATGAATTTATTGTAGTCACAAAAAGTCCTAGTATCATGGCCTGGAATCTTGTGGAAGCCATAATACAAATTGGGATTATAATTTTGAGGTTTTTGATTTAAAACCTATTGTGACCCAAAATTTTGATAAGGTTGTTGGTTGCTACAGTTAAAAATTTGAGGTTGTTGCCTTTGGTTTTGACTCTGATATCTAGCTGGGTTTTGATTTGGACCTTGTGTTTGGATTTGTCGTCATTGTTGTTGTTTCCGTGGTGGACGATTAAAATCCACCGTGTTGATTATTAGAGTAAAATTCTTATTTCACTGACTACTAAGAGGTGGCGAAATGTTTATAACGTTTGTCTTTTTAACCTGGTCAGTTACTCCATCCATTGTGACTCCACGGTTCTTGTTAAGGATCTTAGGTCCTTGATTAGCGTTCCCAGTATTAAGATAGGCTGCGGTGTTTTGAGTGGGAGTGGTTAGCTTCCCATTTGTCCCATATGTCTTACAACCACTATCTATCGCTGCTTGGTCGATTCAGAGAGCACTCTCGAGTACTTCGTCGTAAGTTCTTAATGGGAACTTCTGGACTTCTTCCTTTATCTCTCTATTGAGAGAGTTAAGGAATAAATCGCATAGTTCCATTTGATCCATGTTTGGAGCACTCGCTGATGAGTAGAGAATAGTGCACCATATTTGGATAAAATGAGCAGTAGATTCGTTATGTTCTTGTTTAATATGCAAGAATTCCCTGATTCCTATTCTTAATAATTTGTTCATGTCAAAAGCTTTGATGAACTCTGACACGAGCTGTTTAAATGAGTGTATCAAGGCTTCAGGTATTCTGTAATACCAATCAAGGGCAATACCCTATAAGGTTTTAAGGAATATCTTAGCAACAACCCCGTCCCAAGGGAGTAATTCCCGTATGGTTGTGGCATAGGCCTTAATGTGTGCATTTGTATCACCCTCCCCTTTGGATTTGGGTAAATTAGGAAGGGGTCTTGGAAGCATGACACTTCGTATGGTGAAGTCTAGGGGCTCTTTTAAGTATTCTGAATAAGTCCCCACTGCATAGGTCTCGACCATCGGCGGTGCTTGTTGAGGGGGGAGAGGTGGAATGGGTTGTTGATATGGCATAGCATATGTATTTGCAGGGGCATAACAGAATCCCTGTGGTTGAACGAACAACCCAGGAGAAGAAAACATGTCTCCTTGTGGTGACTTTGAATACATGTTTAAGTAAGGAGGAGCATTGTTCTGGTATGTGTTGTTTGGTGCCAAACCGGGAGGTGTTACATTTTCTACTAGACCGGCGTTTGAAAAAGTAGTCCTGGTTGGCGTTTGTTGTGGGTAACTATAAGGGTTTTGAGAAGGCATGCCTAGCGTGCTTGTTCCTGTGGGAGATCAACTTGACTGGGATGATGCGGAGGGTTGGGGATTCCTACTTGCCCAAAATATGAATTTTTATTTGCTTGAGCAAGTTCCATCCCTCTAACCTTTTCAGCCAAGGTTGAGATGACCTCTATTGGTGAAGACACAGTATTTTGCCTTAAAAGCATTTGTTGTATCATTTGAGGTTGCAAAGGGGTATGATACGCTACTATAAATTGGTCATTACCCTACCAAGCTTCACCGAGGGCATTTCCCATAGGTGGAGGAATGGGGGTGTTTTCCTGGAATAGGGTATCAGATTGTATTTGTAAGCTCCCTACTGGTGGATACATGTTTTGGAAGCATTTCTCACTTTTAGCGAAGCATGCTAAGTACTCCTCATCCAAAAAAGGGAGTGGGTCTGATTGTCTACTGATCTGTGGTCTGAATAAGACCTGAGGAGATGAAATAGATTCTCCAGTAAATGTCATATTATTAGAGCCTAAAGGCTCTGGTTGTTGTGAAAGCTGATTGAACTCCTCAATTTGGAATGAAGAACTTGAGCTAGTTCTTTGAGGGGGAGTTTGAAATGATAAGTAATTATTTGAATAGTTATCAGCCCATGCAGAAAGTGAGGGTGATGGTTGTCTATTTGTTTGACTATAGATTTATTCAAGACCTGAGAGAGGTCTGCCATATGCATCATATCCCGACATATTTGGGGGGTATATGAATACCCGCAGAATAATGGGAAAGAGTGAAGGTGGATGAAAGAAATGAAAAATAAAAGAGGAAGAACTATTTGTTTCACGTCAGGTTCACCAATTTTCTACAATGGAAAAGTGACATATGAGCATGGGAATCTACAAGTAACTCTTCCTCGTACCTGACTTCCCGAGGTCGTGCCGAGGCAGCTAGTGAATGTTGAATATGATTGGATACAGAAAAGCTAATCAGATAATCTTATATTCTCAAAACGCAATAATGGAATATGTGAATCTAAGGCGAAGAAGGCCCTCCTAACCTGAATTGGTGTAATGGTTCATTTGGATATAATGGCTGTTCAGAGGATCCAATCAATGTCGAGCTCTGTTGAGATCCTGTTTCTTGGTTTTTGGATATGTGGGAAATGACCCATGGGAGCTTCATATATATCTCTGGACAAGGTCATGAAGAAGGTGATAGAGGATTTTGTAATGACTTATGGGTGATTTTCTAGTCTAGCCATGAAAATATTAGATTGGTTGACTTCTATGTTTAATATGAAGAACTGTGTAATGATATCAGGTGGGACTGGTGAGGATTTGAATACCAATTTTTGCAAACCGATGTCAATGCTTAACTATTTTGCGGGTCCGTTGGGTTGTGGGACTTGGGGATCACAACTGTGAGTTCACAGTTGTTGTGGACCTATTATGGTCATGTGAAGAATCAATCCCTTCTTCCAACTATTTAGTAATCGTATGCTTTCTCAGCCTCTATGTTTAGAACTAGGAGTTGTACGATTTTCTCAAAATACCTTACAGGTGTTCTGGAAACTTGAATGCATAAGCTAGTATCTATGTCAGTTAGAAGATCTCCTGCATCTGGCTACGGGACTAATGGATCACAACTGAATGTTTTCTCTCTTTCGGGTTCTTGTATGGTCATATGGACATTCTATCAAGGCAGTCTATAATTGGGATGATTTGACAAAAATGTGTAAACTTTGTTGTCTTCGATATTTAGCCCTCTCAGTTGTTCACTAATTGCTTGTAAATTTGTTGTTACTCGACAGACCTGTATCCTAAGTTCTTGATCTATAATAGCTAATGTCATGGGTAGATTTGGTTGAGGAACTACTGGTTCAAATATGTATTCTCTAGGCTCCCTAGGTCCTATGATTGTCATACAAAATGATTCAAATTTTAACTAACATTAATAAACTGATTACAAAATAAATATTTACGTTATGCAAGCATTCTTCTATTTTTGTATTTTTTTGATGACGTATTGCTTGAAAACAAGCTGGCTATTTATAACCAATGCATTTACTAGAGGTAAACTCCCATTTGAACTCTTTTACTATAAATAATGAAAAAAACACTATTACCAGGGGACCAAAAACATTAATGCAAGCCAAAGTGGTGGAGACAAGCAGGTAAAACTTGAATTTCAGATTTGACGTGATCGTCGGAGTAATCTAGAAAACATGTACAGGATCACCACCCTGTGCAGGGCAGTGGTTACGGGACCGCCGCCCTATCCTGGGCGGCGGTCATGGGATCGTCACCCAGGCAAGGTGGTGATATCGTCACTGAAGACAAAGATGCAAGGAAAAAGGGGGGAGAGGGAAAAACAAAGCATGCAGAGGTTGAGCGGGGCATACGGGATACAAACGTATACTTGGCGATCTATTTCTGGATTCTGAACACCTTACAAGGAGACCTATATCATCATTGGGGTATGTGTAAAATCATTCCGGTGTTGGAGTACCCTATAATTTTGGGTACGTACAGTGAACAACTCTATTAACTCAGTTTAAGGTAGTTTGAATGTGAGTTGGTTGATCAGGCTCTAGCAACGAGCAAAAATGTCTGCGATAGATTCGTCTTCATATTGGGGTGTCACGTACAAGTCGGACATGGTGACCTTCTTGACAATGTTGATACAGAAGTGGTCTAGGAAATCTTGAGCTACTTAGATGAATGAGAATTAGAGTGCCTAGGTAGAGTAGTATACCAATTCAAAGCAGGTCCTGTCAAGTGAAAGAGGGTTTAAAACCCGCAAGTGAGGATCATGAGGGATGACATGCACATCAACAGACGTGTGAATGGCAGTGTGAAGAGATCTTGAGAGGAGTGAGCATCAACCGAATGTGCATGCAAAGATTTGAAACACGGGAAGAACCTGGTTAAGCCATAAAACTCTCCTCTATCTCATAGATCAAATGGGGTGTACATATAGGAGGTCTTGAGTAACCCCCAGTGCTATAATCATGACAACTCGAGTGGAGAGGGGGATTTACATTCCCATAATAGAAGTGTAACTCCAAATGATGCATATGACGCACTGACGCGTAAGAGAATCTCATAATGACCCCTAAATGACACATGGACCTACGATCTCACCTAAGTGAGATGAATCACCTAATGATGTGAAAAATACACACACCAACACCCCCCCTTCATCGTAACTTAGGATGAGGTGGCAAGTTAGAAACGAGAAATGGGTCCCGACATAAAGCCTGATGAGGTACCCATGTACAAGAAAAAGTCCCAAGCAGTGAAGGAAAACCCAATGGGAAAAACATCCACCACAAGAGAAAAAAACACTCTAATCTATGAAAGATGCCAAATATGGGTCCGAGCTCTAAACGAGCTTGAAAAGGTACCCATGTACAAAGAGATAATCTCTCGAAAAGAAGAAGAAGAGAGAAGAAGATGAAGATGATAGGGATGCACAAGATGCCATGGACAGATCTGAACTCTACAGCTCTAGGAGGTCTCCCAAAAGAATGTCGATGATGAAATCCTCTACCTCTGGACTAAAGAAGAGCCACCTATACCAAACTATGTGCCTGCCCTTAGGAAGGACAGAAATGGAGTGTTGGAAGTCTGCCCACTCCACGAAGGAAACTGAAGGCAGCAACATGAAGAACTCTGAGTCTGGTGCATGAAAGTGTGACATAGGTCTAGCGAGTGAGTGCTAAAGAACCGAAGGTAATGCCACGTGCATAGAACTATCAGAGTGGAAAAGAGGAACACCCGCAGAAAGGATTTCCAAGTGATGTGAAGGGAACAAAACATCCTCCACAATAGAAAAGGGATACACAAGCAAGGGTGGATCAATAAAGGTCTCCGGAAAAGTGGAAGTGGTAAAAGTCCCAAAATGGGCACTCCCAACAATGGAGATGATGAACTCCTCTGAAACACCTATAGATGGATTAGGTACCTGTAATGCATCACGAGTAGACTCTGTGAAAAGATGACTAAGGTCAGGCAGATACTCATCCCAATGAGGACGCTCAACAAACATAAGAGTGATGTTAGATAGGTATGAGTCATCCAATGAAGGTAGAGGAGTGGAAGGGGCCTCGCACACTGGAAGTGGAAAGGAGGCAGGTGTGATGACTATATGAGACTGAGAAGGAGACTTCTCGATATCTGATGAGATGTGGGAAGTGTCAAAACTCTCTGGAATAGTGAGAGAAAGAGGAGAAGATTCCTCTGTAGTACTCTCGACATCAAAATTGGATGCACAATCCTCGTTATCATAAGTAGAACCAAGTGAGCCTGTGTTAGTGGAACTGTCATGACACGAAGAAATGGAGAAGACAACTAAATCAGTAGCAACAACAATGGCGGCAATATGTGAAAGGTCTCCATAGAGGGACTGAAGAATGCTCCAGACACAATGAGGTGGATCTGAGTCTGCCATGTGAAACCAAAGAGAATGAGAGAGATGCATCATCATGTGACTGAAGACATGATCACAAGTGTCAAGGAAGTCCTCTAGATGACAACGATCAGCGGGTGCAGGAACTGGCCCAAGTAAGAAGGGTGAAATACCCTCGTGGGTGAAGTAACATTCCATGGAAGCACTCCAAGCTTAATAGTCCCCTCTCCCAGTGAGAAATGGTGGAGGCTATAAATTGATCCTACGACACTTAAGTCTGGAAATAGCACTCTCCATGATGAAAAATGAAAGATGCACAAAAGCAAGACGTCAGACTCGGTTGATAATGCGTCTGTGAGTGAAAGCCCAAGAGTACAGTCAACCCCCCCATAATGTAGCACTTTATAAAGTAGTGAATTTATAAAAATGACAATGCCATTGCGTAATGTGTGAAAAATCATGCAACTTTGACTAAATAAGCCCTAAAAAATGAGCTGCGAGTCAAAAGTTATGGCATTAAAACGATTCCTGCAACTGATGGAAAATGCCACTAAACACTGCAAATGCATTAAAAAAGTGCTCGAAATGAGTGCAAAAGGTATCGTGTGACTACTCGTTGGAAACGGTACAAAATTTCAGTAGGGGTTTGTTTTGACTGCAAGGGGGGATTAGCCTCCTGCCAACCCCAGACCTCGCCCTTCGTCTTGGTCAATCGTAGGAGGGTATAATACAAGCCAAAAAAAATAACGTAAAACTATTACAATCCACGCAAATGATGAATGTTTTTTTTTTATCTTAAAACATAAAATAGATAAGGAGGGGGCCCACGTTGAAAATCCAAGGCTGTTGACCATGTGCCAAGCTAGGAGGGTCCACGTGCTGGGCTGTTTGGAGGGAAAACTACCAAAAAAAGTTGTACAGGCTGTTGAGGGAATGGTCCACATGCACAGGTCTGCAGGTCTTATTGACAGAGCTGGGTATGGCTGGAGCCATGTGCTGGACTGTAGGAGCACAAGACTGTAAACACAGGTGCAAACCAACACAAATAAATCAACATAGCTACAACAAAAAAACATGGAGTTGTTTCCAAGGCAGGTGGGAGGTTGAAATGCTTCTGCAGGGTCCGTTAGGAAGCCAGATGGGGTGGAAGCGGTTGGAGGTGGTGCAGGTACATGGGAGGTCGCTGGAGGAGGTGCTGGAGGGGAAAAAATGTCAAGGAGAGGTGCTATAGGTGTGGATGAGTTGTTTTACGTAGAGAGTCTACTGGTAATGTTGTGTGTAACGCTGAGTGAGTATGCGTCTGCAGGGAGAAATAGACGTAATTTCGAGCCCAAGCACCAAGGTGGAAGTAACCGCTAAGCAATGATTCCAAACGTAGAAAAAAATAGCGGTAATGGCTCAAACATGGGAAAGTTTCCACGCAGACCAGAAAAAGCACACTAGGTAAGTTTCCATGCAGACCAGCAGTAGCAAGCAGAGGAATGTTGAAGTGCTACAGGGATTCCACAGCAGGTAGCTAGAGGAGGCTACAAACGTGGTGGAGCTGGGAGGCAACGTGCACCATGTGCAAAGGGCTGCAATGTCCAAGCAGAGAATTACGAGACATGCCAAGAAGAGAACCACGAGCCACACAGGTGGGGGGCGAAGAACCAGGCACAAGAGCTCGAAGGCATGAACCATGATATAGACGTAGGATGTAACTATGCACGAGCTATGGAGTCCAAGCCCAACACCACTATAAACGCAGTAAAACCAACAATTCTAGAGTTCAGATCTAAAACTGTAAACACTCCAAAACTACATGCAAGGATGCAGAACTGTTAAACCCCAAAAACGAAGCCACGAACACCTGAAATGAGGTATAAATGCCCGAATCAATGCACTGAAGCACATAATGGAATATCCATTATGACACATGCAACAAAATCTGTATATCATGCTGGAAGCCAGTAAACGCACGAGAAATGCCGAGGAGTGCACAGATCCACAAGATCCACTCTAATACCATGAAAGAGGGTTTAAAACCTGCAAGCAAGGATCACAAGGGATGACGTGCACATCAACAGACATGTGAATGACAATGTGAAGAGATATCGGGAGTAGTGAGCATCAACCGAATGTGCATGCAAAGATTTGAAACATGGGAAGAACCTAGTTAAGTGATAAAACTCTACTCTATCTCATAGATCAAATGGGGTGTATATATAGGAGGTGTTGAGTAACCCCCAGTACTGCAATCATGACAACTCGAGTGGAGAGGGGGAGTTACATTCCCAGAATAGAAGTGTAACTCCCAATGACACATATGACGCACTGATGCACTGACGCACTGATGTGTCATAATGACCTCTAAATGACACATGGACCTATGATCTCACCTAAGTGAGATGACTCACCTAATGATGTGGAAAATACACACACCAACATCAAGGACATTGGGAATGTTTGCAAGAACAAAGTGTCATCATGAGAAATCAGATAACACCCATGTTTAAAAGACCGCAAGTGCTGTTGCGGATCTTCTTTGTTGTTAAATTAGTTGAATTTAGGCATTTCCCAATGCATATGGTATGAACAAATTGGAATGGATGGGTGAATAGGATCATTACAAATCTCTTCATATGTCAGAGAGTTACGTGAGCTGGAGACAAATGCTTCTAATGTCTGCATCTTTTCCATCATCATTTTGATAAGATCATTGGTTGGTTGTGATGATTGGGCACCCCCTATAGTATAAGGGGGTAGATGAGGTGGGTATGACATGGGTGGCATCCCAATATGTGGTGGTGCCAAGTATGAAAATTGTGAGGGAGGGATGTAGGATGGAATAGATGTAGGTAGCAAGTATCTTGAATAAGCGATAGATGAAATAGGGGGTTGTTTGTGATAAGTGTAGGTAGGTGGAGTGGATGTAACGACTCTCATAGAAATTGGAGGAAGAGACTGCGGGATGGAGAGGACAATTTTTTGGAAGAGAGTATGTGTTTCTGACACCATGGGTGGATGAGATGCAATAGGTATATGAGAGGTGGAATGTGTAGATAGACCTACACTTAAGGTGGTTAATAAAGGAATGGTTGACATAATAGGAGAAAATGACATAAAAGGTGAGAAATATGTCATAGGTGTAGCAGATATCGATAATGTAGGGTCAAGCTAGGACACCACAGGTGGTAAGGAGGAAGAGGGTAAGGCCAAGCTAGTATTAGTTGATGCAAAAGTGGGTGTGAGGGTAGAAAGAATGGACACATGCATGTCATATACAAGCTTCCCTGATGAATCCTGGGTGAATGAATGGGCTAAATAATACCAAAAAGTAGTGGGGTTTTGTCCAAGGAGTCTCGCGAACTCCTCATCACTGATACTGATGGTAAAAGGCTGATTAGGATCCATAGGTGATAGAATGGAAGGTGAAAAATGTCTAGGAAAGAGCATCTGAAGGATAGCATGGAGCACAAGGGAATTGTCTTGAATACAAGTCAAAACCATGTGACTAATATTAGACATGGTAATTTGAGCTCCGTAGATGACACATGAGTACAGAAGGAATGGAGAAAATGGTTCTAGAAGGTGAAAACTAATCATTGTTTTAATTGGAATATTAAAACATAGAGACCGACAACAGTTGAGTAACCGATGTCGATGACAGAGAGTAATCAATGCCGGTCAAAGGACCGATACCAGTCATATGGAAAATAAAAGGACTTGTAAATTTGGCAACAAATGATGAAAATGGAGCAAATTTGGACTTTGACAATTATTTCAGAGACACAGAGATATGGTGAGGTAATTGAGGAAATGTCAGGAAGAACAACAATGTGGTGAATGCTACTTTGATTAAAATGACAAAAATAGAAGGAAACTGACAGTGGTTGGTAAACTGATAATGGTCAGATGAGGGAACCGATGGCAATCATTGGATCGATGCCAGTTACTGTGAAATTTTTGAAAATATGGGGAAAAAATGATTTTGGTGATTTAGATCAAGTAAAAAACTACCCCAAAAACTATGGAAATGATTGACCCTAACACACTTAGAAAGAGTCAGAATACACCAACTATGATTATGGAGTGTGAAGGGAAAGAATAATGGATAAAACAAAATCACACCTCAAAACATAGATCAAGCAGAAAGCTAGCAAACATGAAATCGTATGTGGTAGATTTTATGTTCTGGCTTATGCCATTTTAGATTGACTTGTGAATATAGCATATTATTTGGTTTGATAAAGGCTCCCTACAAAAGCTGACAACTATGGATAGTTTCAGGCATGTTTTGGCGTGGAGGATCCTTCTCTGAGATGATAGCTAGATAGAGAAAGCCGTTTAGAGCCTAATGTCAATCCTGTGATAGTGTGATCATTGACAACTTCTTCTAGGAAAGATTTTGTTTCAAGAAAATGAGTAATTTATTTTCATTGGGTTGGTATAGAGAAAGAAGGGTGCAAAGTGTGAGTTATGGTTCAATGCGTCAACCATCATATGGTCATGAATTCTAGCATATAGGTTGCCCACAAATTTTAAATGAGCTACAGATGCAACACACATAAATGATATGCAAATATTTTAGACCCAAATCCACAATGAAATTCGATGAGAGAAATGATGAAGAGGTAAGAGCATGCCTTTCAATAATGCAATACAAAATCAAAAGAAATGTTTGTTTTAGTCCAAAATACGAGTGTCACTAAGACTAGTAGAAGAAAAATAATGTCCCAAGGGAGAAAATTTAATGTGAACTCTTTCAAAAGTAAATAGACACACAATGATTCACCTAGGAATGAACAATGCAACAAAACCCAAATGGGTCCCACCTGGCATGCCAAAATGTTTCACCTCAAAGTATGCGATAAAATAGAAAGGTAATGGTCAAAGAGGAATACCTATGATTATGTAGATGGTATGTGCGCATCATGGAATTTGATCAGACTGAATGTGAGAGCTTCCCTTTGGCTAGGAGGAACAACCTGTACAAGAAAAAAAACAAGACCACCAAATGATATTAAATATCAAATAATAGTGGGCTGCCTAGTGATTGCTAGCTCCAGCAAGTGTGATACTTCCTAAGTGGTTGTCAATCCACTGTTTTTATTAAATTAATGAAAGTAAATACAAGAAATAAAGGTCCTATTGCTAACAGTTTGATTTAGGTATCTTAAAACATTATCAACACACTAGATTAAGTAGAATATTGAAAGACAAACTAATCCGGCATTAGGAAAGGTATTTTTATGGTTAGAGAAGATAGCAGAGGTATTAGATAAGGTTACATGGGTGTCTAGTGAGTTCTGGGTGGAGTTTGGTTGAGTTATGGGTTGTTTGGTGGAGGTTAAGAAAAAGACACAGTGACTGATATCAGTTTGGTGACCGATGTCGGTAGAGAGATGAGACCAGCGATGGATAAGGTGACCAACGTCAGTAGGGAGAAATTTTGTAGTAATTGAATAAAATCATTTTTTTAACTTCTCTATGATTATACGGAGAATTAAGGGAGAGTGTTTGGGTTCGTAATATTACTAAGAATACTCAAGAATACATAGGGAGAAAGTACGGAGAGCCAAAAGTTCATAGGTGGTTAGGTGGATGGATTGGTGAGAAGGTGGAGATAAAGGAATATAGGGAAAAGTAAGGTATAATGAAGGAGGTAATGGATCTAAACTTTAAGCAATCACAAAATGATTACAATCACATATACTGGCATTTGTAGATCTGGTAGGTGAAGTAGGATGATAGTTAATCCATGAAGAGTATTTATATTCAGTGCCACAGCAATACTCCCAGATTGTCCCCATGAATATTTTGATGCCTTGGGATGAGATCTAAATGCTTGTTTGGGCCTGTGGTTGATTATTTTTTATCGTCTTTATGCTGAGAGGATTTGGATTTGCGCTTGAATGCAATAGTTCTCCCAAAACTTAAAATGACCAACCTGGGTAATAGGTTACAAAATTGTATATAAAGTAACCGATAATGGTTAGGTGACCGACATCGGTCGATGAATAACTGGTGTTGATTAAGGAAAAAAGTCTAGGTTTACCAAAAATAGCCAAATCTTCTCAGATTCTATGTGCTTTCTTATTGACTCATCTTAGGAAAGTGGATTTCCCGTTAAAAAAGTTAGGAAGGTCATAGAAGAAGTCCAATTAGGTATAGGAAGAAGTCTTAGTTAGTTAGGTCAAGTGGTGACTTGGTGCTGGGAGTGATGACTCAGTGATGAGAGTGATGACTCAGTCATTGTGAGTTAAATTCCCCTAGAATGGGTCCAGGGTGAGGTGTAATGATGAGGTGGAGGTGTGAGGATGAAAATAACTTTATTAAAATAATTAAACTAATTAATAATGTGAGGATGAATATTAATATGGGATGAAGGGTCATGATTAATTAAATATATTACATTAATTGATTGAAGGGGACCAAGGGGAGTGTGGCCCAAATTTGGTGTCTACACTCCCACAAATCAAATGGAGGTAAGAAGCTTCCTTGGACATGTTGGTTACTATAGAATATTTATTTCAGATTTCAGTAAGGTAGCTTCTCCACTATTTTTTCTTCTAACTAAAAACTTTGAATTTGAATGGACAGAGGCATGCCAAAAATCCTTTGACACTATAAAAGACAAATTGATAAATACACCAGTATTAAGAGGCCCAAATAGGAAACTTCACTTTCATATACAAACAAATGCTTCTAATGAAGCAGTAGGGGTTGTACTTGGACAGTAAGAGGAAGGACAAGTGATGCATCCTATTTGCTATATTATTAAAAATCTCTTCCCTACTAAAAGTAACTACACCACCATAAAGAAGGAATTTCTTGCAGTAATTTATGCAACTAACAAGTTTCACCATTATATCACAGGATATGAAGTGATTGTTCACACTAAACACTCTATTATTAAGTATCTAATGAATAAACATTTAGTGCATGGTAGGATTGTAAGGTGAATGTTGTTATTGTAAAATTTTAATATTAAAATTATTGAAAATCCATAGCAATCAAATGTGGTGTCTGGTTTTCTCTCTAAACTAACCATTTTAGGTACAAAGGAGCAGGTAAATGATGATTCTCTAGATGAACATTTGTTTGTAATTTTCATTATCTCTCTTTGGTTTGCAGATATGGATAACTACTTGGCTACAGGGAAGTTCCCAACCTTCTTCACACATAAGAAATGAAATCAATTGATTAAGCAAAGTGTGATGGATGAATGGTTAAATGGAATGCTTTTTAAATGTGGACCTAACCATGTTCTACGCAGGTGTGTAGCTGAAGATGAGATCTTTGGCATACTCAGGGCATGTCATGATGAGCCATCAGGAGAAAATTATTCAATTAAAATAACCATCCACAAGTTTTTGGGAGCTAGTTACTATTGGTCTTCTTTGTACAAAGATGTCAAAAAAAAAGTATGGTAGTGTGATTAGTGCTAAAGGATGGGGAAACCATCATTTACATCTGAGATGTCACTTCAACCTTAGGTTGTGTTTGAACCTTTTGAGAAGTGGAGATTGGAATTTGTTAGACAAATTGACCCAAATTCTCAAGGGAATGAGTATATCTTGGTTTATATAGATTATCTTACAAAATGGAATGAGGTGTAAGCTCTCCAATATGCAAGGGATGAAAAACTTGTAGATTTTTTATATGAACACACATTCTAAAGGTTTGGGGCACCAAGATCCAATGTTTTAGACTAAGGACCATAGTTTATGTCAGGTGAAATTAGTTCCTTTGTGGAAACATACCATATTAAGCACAAGAAGTCATCCCCATACCATCCACAGTTCAATGGTTAAGTGGAAGTTACTAATAGAGAGTTAGAGAATATCCTAACCAAGACAATAGATATTTCATGGAAAAATTGGGTTCAAAAGTTACCTGAAGTAGTAGACCTTCAATACTACTTGGAAGATAGCCACATGAGTCACTACTTATGAGTTGGTTTATGGGAAGAATCCTATTCTTCCTATAGAATTTGAAATTCAAACTTTAAGAAAAAATTTTTGAAGTGGGAATTGATTTATCAGAAGCACAAAAAAAAATTATTTATCAATCAAATGAGTTGGATGAGATGAGACTACAATAATTGCATCAGAAAGAAATCATCCAACACCAAAGGCAAGTATGGCATGATAAACATATTAAACAAAGGAAGTTTCAAAAAGGAGATTGGGCACTACCATTTGATTCAAAGTATAAGAACTTCAAAGGAAAATTGTAAAAAAATTGGATGGTTCCATACCAAATTGAGGAAGTATTCAATAATGGAACAATTCATCTCATTCCAATTGATGGTGAAAGAAAAGTAATGTTGGTTAATGGCCATAGATTGAGGCGATACCACAAACTAGCATCTAAAGAGGAAATCTAAAACATGCTAGAAGAAAGTGCAGCTCTGAATTGTTTGGGACAAGTCTCTTTGTCCAATTTAACTCAGAGCTAAATTAGTTATCAGCAAGAATAAATAGGATACAGTTAAAAACTAACAATGGTTTACATCATCCTATGAAGTATTGACTGAAAAACAAGAAATGACAGTCATTACTTTTAAAATAATAATAATAAGTTTAGGTGGCTAAAAACCAACAATGATGGTCACCATCCTTGAATCATGCAATCAATAAATGAGGAACAACATGTGGAGGTAAAAACAAATAAGCATTTAAATGATAGTTGGTGGATTTGACAAGTGAAATTGATTAGGTATGCGCAATTATTCTTTTCTTAAATGTTGTAAAGTTTACTTTATGAGATGATCATTATTGTGCTTGTGTGAATTGATGACTTCCCTCTTTCCCAATATTTTCTCACGTATTGCATATCCTAATAAATTTGACACTCATTCCCACATTAATCTCCCACATGTACCGAATTACTCCCCACTTTGTCATTGTCACATTGGGACTTGTTAAAACTTTCCCAATTTGTGTTGTTTACTATAAAACCATTTTGTCCCCCTTGTTTTCCCCACTTTCTATTTTTCTTGTTTCACTCCTGCGTTGTTACAAGTCTCATTATTGCACTAGTAAAATTTCCATTTCTGCGTCATTACTTCCCCCTTCCAACATTGTGCAATTACTTTCTCTCTTTTAAGCACCAACCATGGGAATTAGACTGCAACATGAACCTACAAATCCAACTAAATTTCTCTCTAATATGAAATCAGTAGCAATTTTTGAGAAAGCAGAGTGGCTAGAATTTATGTTGGCATATGAATAATTCAATGCAAGAATGAAAAAATATTTCACAAATAATAGTGAGGAGGGACATGCCAATGTAAAAGGTAAGAATTTTCTGTTCATCCCTACTATCATTAGTCATATTTCAGGAATGCCAAAGGAGAGGCAACTAGTTAATTTCAGGACCCCTATTCTAAAATAATTAAAAGGTTTTTTGTTGGAAAGAAAGAGAAATTAGAACTGGTCATAGATAATAAAGGGAAGGCCAAGGGTATAAAAATGAGTACTCTTCTTTAAACATGGTCAGAAGTGGTAAAGTGGGTAGTTAAATATTTTACATGTGAAATTCAATATAAGGTCATTCTAAGAAATGTTCTAAGAATCCTTATCCACCTCTACCATGGTCAAACTAAAGCCCATAACAAGGTGAATTTTTACCAAGTTCTTAGTTGACTCTGTCTCCTCTGCTGCCAATTTTTTTTTTCTGGTTCTTCTTACTTGAAATTCCAAGGCCTAATACATTTAATCTGAAAGCACCATTTTATCAAGAAATGTCATGGCCTTAATAATTGGGTCAAATTCCAAAAAAAAAATTCCCTAGAACCTGCATTGGTTCTAGAAAGAGGGACCTTCACCTCAGAATGGCCTAGAAAACACTTTAGGACATCAAAGCCTACTCAAACCCTTGATGAACCCCAAGCATAAACTGTTCCTTCTCAGGAGGAATAATAAATCACTACCATCATGCAAAATTTACTCCAGACTCTTCTTGCATCTCATCCTCACTCTGTATCTCCCTTTGTTCCATTTTATGAGATACAACTTGACAAAACCCCAATCACTGTTGAGGACTCTTCCATTCAAGATAAAAGGAAAAACACCCATATTCAAAGGAAAACCTAGTTCTTCTCTTGATTTCGACACAATAATTCTCGAAGGATTGTCTCTTTTTAAGGTTCAACATGAACTCCATCAGGATCAAGTTTGAATTTCCCATTTATATCTCCTTTTACAAAAAAATAGGTCAATTTATCTCAGTTGGAGTCAGAAAAATAATAGATAATCTAATAACTCCAACAAACCATAGAACAAAAAGAAAAGAGAATCCTTAAACTTCAGCATGATGTAGAAGAAAAAGAATAAAGGATTCAAATCCTTCAATCTAGAATTGAGGAATTAAACACATTAATTTTACTCTTACAAGAAAATAGGAAGGAAACAAAGCCTGTACTTAGCACAAATCATACAACTCAAACAAAATTTGTATTTCCTCATATCATTGTGTTGAAGGGGATGGCTAAATGGATGCAGAAAATTTATAGTCTCATGGGAATTTCGGAAGAAAATAAAGTGTTGAAGGAAGAAAATAAAATGCATCAAGATAATTTTCTTGCAGGGCTCCTTCTAATTTTTATGCAATGTTTTTAAAGGAACAATTCTTCAAGTGAAGAATTTATAGAGTTTGTTTGATGGAGGCTATAGAATTTGACAATGATCAGAAATTTTTTGGAGCATATACAATAGAAAACAATGTCATCAAAATTATATTATGTGATTTTTATGTCAATAATTTCATTCTTCGTGAGAAAATTGAAATTCCAATTAATCTATATGTGGTAGAGGTACAATTAAGGTCATTTATATATAATTTAAGAAACCAGTCTATATGGAGGGATAACAGAGGGGAATACGTAAGGGAAGAAGATAATATAGGCCTCTTGATGAGGTGTGATCTCCCTGCGCCAATCAGATTTTTCAGAAGGTTTCAGTCCCAATTTTATTGTTTGTAATTGGTGGACAAGTACAATACAAATCTGGAAACTTGCATATCAAACTCCAGGGAGCATGTACTCCCAACATTTAATGTCATTTTTATTTATTTTTAGTTGAGGTATGGACTACTTCAAGAGTCTTGATGGGCATCATTATTCCCTTCATTTAATCAACCTTTAGTTGATGTCATATTCAAACCGGGGGTGTGTCTGAAGTAATATGAAACAAGAAGAATTCTAGTGATTTAGTAATTGACTGTAGGTATTTATTATTTTATTTTCTATGGGTTTTGCAGTGTCCTTAGGATTCCATGGCCAAAGCCTTATTATATATATGCTACAAGAAACTTGCTGAAGTAAACACTCATTGTTGGAATAAATTGCTAGAAATAAACACACATATAAAAGTAAATAGATTGTTGGAAATAAACACATGATACAAAAGTAAACACACTTTGCTTGGAAATAAACACACAGTTGAAAATGTTGTGAAAAATATTGCAAGGAATAAAAATCTAGTCTATAACACCTGCAGGGACAAGTATCCAACATAGTTCAACTTAAAGAATCAAAAGTATTTAAAGAATTAACAAATCTACACTATTTTCTTTAGAAATATAAATACCAATAAAATGAGGATCCTAGTTCTTGGAGGAGTGGGCCCTTGTTCCACCTTGAATCAAGATTTGACAAAGTAATAATCTCTCAAAACGAAGTGGCTATTTTATTGCTGGAATGTTTTGTCTTACAGAAAACTTACTGTATCTCTTTATATCTCTATATTTGTCTCTATGAATCTGTATGTATCTATTTGTATATATCTACATGTATATATATTATTCAAAGATGCATTTACAACCATAGTTGTTCTACAGATTCAGATGGAACCAAATAGTTCCCAAAATAGATGTTGAATTTGGAACCTTGCTGGACATACAGCTATCTGATAAGTTATCTCTGGATCTTCGAGTATGAAAAATCAAAAATATTCTTATCTGCTCCTAATTTAAAGGCTCATTTATTTCTTTATCATTAGATGTCATCAAAATAGATCTGGAATAGATTCCCATTGGTTCCAGAAATTTGGAGAAGTTCTGGAACTAAAGGGGACTGTTCTTGATCTAACTGTGAAAGTTTCAAAGCTAAACACAGGAGTTCCAAAACTAAGTCTCAAAGTTCCGAAACTAAGTGATAGAGCTCATAAACTATGTGATGGAGTTCCGGAACTAAGTCTGTAAGTTCCGAAACTAAGCTAAATTGAAGTCAATGCTCCTAAAAACATGATGATTGCTTCATACTTTGTTCTTCTAACTGATTGTGACCTGTTTTATTACAAAAACCGAATTTCCACACACTTTGTTAGGAATCACAAAGTTTTTAGATGTTAGAACTAAATTCAAAAAAAGATGGAGCATTACATCCTAATTTATATTAGATCAAATAAAAGTCACAAAATGCAGTCAAACTTGATAAAAATGAGAGTAAAATAAGATCATTTATTACACATTAACGAGACATATTTTGGCCTTATCATCTCCCCCGTACTTACTTGTTTGTAAGTCCCCTTACAAACTTTACTCTTCAAATCTTGGGTTGTGGATTATGTATTTCAATTGAATGCTTAGGTCAAATGGCTGAAACTGAATATCCTAGTGTTTTAGTTCAGAAGTAATGTACCCTGATCCTGCTTCTAATTTCCTTTGTCATTCCTCAAATTGAGTGGGATCTCGAGGATCTCTATTTTTCCATGGAGACATGGGGGTGAGAAGGAGAGGAGGCCTTTTTCTCATTCCCATCCATATGCCCCTACGTTTTTCATTGACCTGAGGGATTAGTGTACACAAGGCTTTAGCTCTTTCTAGGCTCCATATTATGTTTGTGGGAGATATCACTTCTCTTCTTCTCAATGCAACTATGAGAAACTCCCATATTTTCAAACATCGATCATAAATCTCTTCAATTTTTTCCTCCTCATAAGAGGTGAAGGCATCAATACTTTTCTATAAACTGACCAGATAATTTTCCTTGAGCCGACTATCAAATGCATAGGATCTAAAATGTATAGCAATGGAAGAAGGTTTACCATAGTGAGCCCTCATGTAAAGACCATATGAACTAGCTTTTAATAGATGCTTAGAATCCCTTTCTTTCTATGCAATATAATTTTGAAGAATAGAAACAAAAGCATTCAGTTGGCTTTCCCCTACATATAAATTGATCATGAAGCCTGTGTTCTTTTCCAGCATAAGATTGCAGAGATAGAATTCACAGAGAATATTTTTCTGCTTTGCACTGGCTGAGAAATAGGCTATCATAAACTCATATTCATATTTTATTTCATGTGGAAGGCCACATGTAATTCTTGACAGCTGTCAGTGAATAAATTGTTCTTCCAAAAAGACACTATATGCAGGAGAAGGTCTCCTACATTTGAGTAACTTTTCACTCATTATGCAAACCATTTCTATTTTTACAAGACATTTAAATTTTTATTCTTCCTCTTTGTAGAATTTTTCTTCCCATTCATTCCTTGTTTTTTTATCTTCTTCCATCTTACTTCTCAAGTCCTCATTTGATGTTTTAAATTCATTAAGTTTCCTACAGGTATCATCCCACAACTGCTTGAGTGGAAAGTAAGTTAGTTCAGTCTATGTAGATATTGTTGACATAAAACTTGGTCTTCTAGAAAATTGGCATTCTTCTTCTTTTTCCATCATCTACTATTTGATCATTATCACTTCTTTAGTCCTATTTGTGAGCTGATTTATTAGTTGCTCAATGAGCATTTACCTCTATTCTAATTTGAGTTTGAGGAATTTTAATTCCTCATCCTTCTCTCTGATGATGATTTCTTCTCTAGACAAAAACAGAACCTGTCTAACTTGTTGTTTCTCCTCTTGTTCTGAAAGTTCCTTGGGGAATGAGCATTCCTCTTCTACCAAAGAAAATTTTCCTTTTTATTTCCAAGATGCCAATTCATCTTATTCATGTGACAGTGCTGTTGATTCACCCAACTCTTGAAAACCCTATTCTTCAAATCTTTCATCTTCTTTCTCCATCTCAGTTCGGCTTGGTCCAGAGGATTCATGGCCATGCTGCCCAAAATATCTACAGCTTCGTTTTCCAACCCATCATGTTCTTCCATCTCCTCTATAATTTCCCTAGACCTCTTATGAACTCTTATTCTTTGAGGAGCTTCAAAATGTCCAGAAATGGGTTTCATCCTAGACCTTCTTCTGATTTTCACTTCATGCTCTAGCTTAGGTGAATTTTCACTTTCAGAGACATATATTAGTTCTCTTGGTACTGTTGCAGAGAAAGGAGTTTCTTTTAAAGGAACAGTAGGTTCTGCAACTTTAATCCTTCTTCCAAATATCCTTCTTTTTGGTACATTACCCCCACCTATTTCCTTCTTTTCCTCTGCAAGGGAATCAATATCCAAATTACTTGTAGGATAAAAAGGGGTTGGTATTCCCATCCTGATAATATTAGGGTTTTTCTTAAACTTGTTAGGAAAAGTTTCCCATGTTTCTTCTCCATTTTTCTTTGAAATAAAATGGTGCTAACATACTAAATAGATTAACCCATGATGTCTGATTGTTCCAAATCCCAAGGAATACCTCTAAGCCATTGTATGGATGGATTCAAAAAGGAATCCTAGAATATTTACTATATATTCTGGTTTTGAATTCCCATACCTAAGATATATTAGCATCTTAAGGACCTCTCTTCCTACAGTTCCAAATTGACCATCACAAGTTAAATACTAACTACCCAAAATGTTACCATGTCAAAGGGTTTGGGAAAGCTAGCTCTTCTGACCCCCTTGATAATTTTCTTGGTGTTATAGATATATTAGGGTTCAGATTACCCCTCTTGTATCAAGGTTTCCACCAGATCTTTAAGGGTTCCCTTGATAGGATTTAGGACCCGTACATGCACAATCGGTACACCCGATACATTACTCATTGTATTAACAGTAAAAATAATTACAATGATTTTAATTTTAGTTCTAGATTCTTCTAAATTTACAACAAATTCCCTTACCAATTCGTCATTGTACCTTGAGAAAATTTTTAGGAACTCCAACCACCCTGCTCGTAAAAAAATGGTTGTCACTTCTCCATCCGCAAGAAGTTATGTATCATCCTCTGGTTCTGACTTCTTTTTAATCCCCATGGTCAAAGAGGAGAATTCAAATTATTCTTTCTTAAAATTCAAAATTAGCTACAGAACTATTAGATTTAGTTACAGAACTATTGTGTTTTACTTGCGGAACTGTTGTGTTTAGCTGCGGAATTCAAATACAATTCTACTACTTCTTCATTGAAGTTCTTCTACAAATGCTTCTCAACTTTGTTTATTCTGCCCAAATGATAGCTAATTATAAATAAACCACCACTTTTTGTTCCACCAACATCATCCTCATGATTACTTGCTTCTAATCATAATGTGTAATAAATGACTTATCATACCGACTTTTAAATCAAATATAATCACACATGCAAACTTTTAATTTAACCTTGAATAAGTTCAAGACATAATTACCATCCTTGATGATGTAATCCCTCCGTCTTGATGACTCATCATTCCTAAAAGTGAAAAAAGGAAAAATGGTTGGAAAAGACAACTGGAATTCAAACAAATTCTTTTTATTTTGCATTAGCCATTTATTGAGGAAACCAACCGCCATTTCTAGTTTTCAATTGATTTCTAAGAGATTTTTTTGGGAAGAGAACGCCATTTACTAGTTTTCATTCCTTCCCTTTTTATTTTTATTTTTATTTTTTCCTTTTTTTAGGGGGGGAGAGAACACCATTTACTGGTTTTCATTCTCTTCCCTTTATTTTGGATCCATGCATCTGATTATTTGATCATTTTGGAAGAACTGGGTTCGTCCATATGATCAAGTTCTTTGTCTGCTTCAATATGCTTCAAGAATTCATCCCTAGTATGAGGTTTCCTATAAATTTTTAGCCTATGTCCATTGACCAAAAGTGTCTTTCTATTGCCATCAATGGGAAGTAGCTAAATAGAGCCATTGTCAAATATATTCTCAATCTGATAGGGTCTTAACCATCTGGTTCTCAATTTACCTTTGAATTGCTAGTACTTGGAATCAAATAGTAATGCCCAATATCCTACCTTGAATTTATTTTTCTTGATATGTGTGTCATGTCACTACTTCCTTTGATCTTGGATTATATCTGCTTGTTGAAGTGTTTCCATTATCAACTCATCCAATTCATTGATTTGAAGAATTATTTCCTTTTCTACTACATCCAACTCAATACCCACTTTAGCTATTGTCATCAATGTTTGTAGTTCAAATTCAATAGATAACAAGGGATGTTTCACATAGACTAACTCATATGGTGAAAACCATGTTGTAGTCTTCCAAGTTGTATTATAAGCCCAGACAACCTCAGGTAGTCTCTTTACCCAGTCTCTTCTACTTGCTTCAACTGTTTTGGTAAGGATGTTTTCCAATTCTTTGTTTGTTACTTCTACTAATCCATTTAATTGTGGGTGATAGGGAGATGACTTCCTATGATTGATATGATAGTACATTGTGAAGGCCTAGATCATATTAGACATGAACTATGGCCCCTAATTTCAAACTATACTACTTAGGGCACCAAAATTCATCATAATTTTGTGCCAATGGAAATCAGAAAATGGTTCTTTGGTGGCATTTGTTAAAGCCTGCACCTCTGCCCACTTTGTCACATAATTAGTACACACATGAATGTGCTCTTTTCCTTGTGAAGGAGCACTAAAGGAACCAAAAAAATTCAGCCCCCACTTTTCAAATGTTTCAATCACTACTCGAGGTTGCAGAGGCATTTCACTGGTAAAGGTTGGTTGCCCCATCCTTTGATAGGGATCACACCACTTGATATATCTCTTCACATCTTTATACAAATATGGCCAATAATAGAAAGTACCAAGTATCTTGTGTGTTATTATTTTTACTAAAAAGTGTCCTCCACTTGGTTCATCATGACATCCTGAGTATGTCAAAGATTTCATCTTCTCTCACACACCTGCGTAAAACCAAATCAGGACTACATTTAAATAAAAATCCATTTAACCATTTAAATTGTGCACTGGTTTTGATTAACTTCTTCATTTGTTTCTTACTGAAAGGAGGAAACTTCCATGTTGCAAGATAATTTTCCATATCAACAAACCATGGTGTATCAGCTGAAATAGAAAACAATTGTTCATCTGGAAAGTTGACCTTAACTGGATCTTGCTCTCCTGTAGTGGTAAATCTTGACAAGAAATCAGCTACCACATTAGATTTTCTTGTGTTATCCAAAATGGTAATATCAAATTCTTGTAAAAGCAATAACCATCTAATTATCTTACCTCCAACCACTGGTTTTTTCATTAAGTATCTAATTGCTGAGTGATCTATATGTACAAATATTTTGTATGCTATAATATAATGTCTGAACTTATTAATTGCATAGATCACAGCAAGAAATTATTTTTTAGTGGTAGTGTAATTTCTTTCAGTGGGATTAAGATTTTTACTAAGGTAGTAAATAGCATACATTTTCCCTTCTTCATCTTTCTATCCCAAAACTGCACCAATTGAGTTATTTGAGGCATCTATTTGGATGTGAAAAGGTTTCTCCCAATTAGGTCCTCTCAATATTGGGGCAGTGATTAAGTTTTCTTTAATTTCTTCAAAAGCATGTTGACACTTTTCATCCCAAAAAAATTCACAATCCTTGGTAAGTAAACTAAACATGGGGCAGAAAGTTTACTAAAATCCATGATAAAACACCTATAGTATCTAGCATGCCCTAAAAATGACTTGATATCTGTGGGGATTGGAGGAACAGGTGTGTTTGAAATAATCCTAATTTTGTTTTGGTCAACTTGAATTCCTCTTTTTGAAATGTGGTGTCCTAATACAATCCCCTCATCAACCATCATAAAAAATTTCTCATGACTAAGAGAAAAATGGTGTTTCTCACATCTTGCTAGTACTCTATCCAAATTCTTGAAAGCATCATCAAATGTGTCTCCATGCACAGTATCATCCATGTATACCTCTACATAATCATTCGTTAGGTCTGTCAAAATTGCTAATAAAACTCTTTGGAAGGTTGCTCGAGCATTACATAGTCCAAATGGAAATACCCTATCGGAAAAGGTACCCCATGGACAAGTAAAGGTATTTTTGTCCTGATCCTCAGTAGCAACTATGATTTGATTATATCCACTAAAGCCATCTAGGAAGGAAAATTATTGTTTACCTACAAGGTTGTCCAAAAATTGATCTATGAATGGTAAGGGAAAATAACCTATCAGTGTTGCTTTGTTCATATCCCTATAATCAACACAAATTTTCCATTTTCCATTCTTTTTAGGCATAATTATAAGAGGATACACCCACTGACTATCTGAGATAGGGTAGATAAAACCTACTTGTAATAGTTTTTCAATTTATTGCTTATTTATGTCCCTTAAGGATGGATTAATCCTTCTCTGAGGTTGCCTAACTGGTTTAATGTTTCCAGTATAGATGTGATGGGTGCAAATACTTGGATGGATTACTTTCATGTATTTATAGTCCCAAGAAAAATATCTAGTATTATCTCTTAGAACATCAAACAATTTAGCTTATTCATCATTCTTCAACCAGCTATTAATGTTCAAAATTTTACCTGATTGAATCTCAACATGTTTGGTTCCAATGTGTGATGAATTAATTTTTTGAATGGGTTCCATTAGGGTGTTTAGTGTACATGGATGTGGTAATAACATATGATATGTAGCAATATCTCTAAAATTTCCTTGAGAAAGTGTTGGGGTTAGCACAACGATTGTACAAACAATATATAAGATCTAAGCATACATGCAAATAAAAGTGGATATTCTACCAGAAGAAATTTATAAAACAAGAGACATAAATCAACACCATATTTAACGTGGTTCACCCAGTGTGGGCTACGTCTACCAAGAAACAAGACAATCTATTATCCAAAGCTTTGACAAAATATACAATGAATATTTATAATCTTCCACACCTCTCAGATGTACAGTACTTTCTTTCTCTCAAGCTTTTGCTTCATCACTGAGAAGTCTCTCTCTCACCAAATTTTTCAAGTTCTTTCTAATTCTTGTTAACCATCACTTCTAAACCCTAGCTTTTATGCTTATATATTTGTTTATAGACTTAGGGCACTCAGCCATACAATTACAATCAATAGATATACTTTAATGCTAAAAATAGATCTAATTCCCGAGAGTTAATTAAAATATCTTAGCACAGGTAAATGATGTCGGTTAGCCCTAACCAATATCGATTCTTCCTTGCTTGACCAATTCTGGTCATACTTGACCAGTGCCGGTCCTGGGTGACCGATGCCAGCTCTCCCCTAATCGATGACAATTACTGCTTTTGCCAACAAGTTTCCATTCCATGCTAAACTAAAGTAATTGAGCTCCATAACTAAAAAATCTCCCACTTGGAGATTAATTATTGCACCATACCTGTACAACGTCATTCTTGGATCCTTCTTTAGCTTTGTTTCTTCCTCTTCAAATCTCGAACTCGAAGACCAACAGAAGTGGAGTGTAGCTCCAACTTCTCTTTTGCTAATGGCTTTGTTAACATATCTGCAAGGGTCTTGCTCGTATGAATCTTTTCTAAATTCAACTTTCCATCCTCCAATACATGGCGTATGAAGTGATACCTCAACTGAATGTGTTTTGTTCTCGAATGAAACAATGAGTTATTTTCCAAATGAATTGCACTCTGAATGTCACTAAATAGTTTACAATTACCTTGCTCCTTTCCCAACTCTTCCATGAACCTACTCATCCATATCATCTCCTTACTAGCCTCTGTAGTTACAACATACTCTACCTCTTTAGTAGATAACCTTCTACAATCTCAAAATGTAGCTAACTTTCGTTCCACCTACTATGAAAATATATCCAGTAGTGCTCCTCCTACCATCCAGGTCTCTAGCCATACCCAAATCAACATAGCCACATAATGAAATATCTGAACCTCCATAACATAACTACATACTAGATGTCTCTTTCAAATACCTGAGTATCCACTGGACTGATTTCCAATGCTCTTTACCTAGATTGGCCATATATCTACTCACAACTCCCACTTCCTGTGTAATTTCTGGTCTGGTACAAACCATAACATACATGAGACTCCCAACTGCTGAAGCATATAGCACTCGTGTCATGTATTTGACCTAATGATGTGATGAAGGACACTGATATTTACTCAATTTGAAGTGTCCATCCATAGGTGTACTAATAGGTTTTGCATTTTGCATGTTGAACCTTTCTAGCACCTTGTAGATATAATCCTCCTGAGACAAATACAGTTTCTTATTTTTCCTGTCTCTATGTATTTGCATGCCAAGGATTCTTTTTACAGCTCCTAAATCCTTCATAGAAAATGTGTGAGCTAGCTTTCCCTTAAAATCACCAATGTCATACATACTAGATCCTGCAATAAGTATATCATCTATATACAGTAACAAAATAATATAGCTCCCATTTTCGAGCTTCTTGAAATAAACAAAATGGTCAGATTCACATCTCAAGTAACCATGCTCATGCATAAAACTATCAAACCTCATGTACCATTTTCTTGTATTTTTCTTGAGCCCATATAGACTCTTTTTCAACCTGCACACTAATTTATCATTACCCTTGACTTCATACCCAAGCGGCTGCTGCAAATAAATCTCTTCAGCCAAATCACCATGAAGGAAATTTGTCTTCACATCTAGTTTATCTAAATGCAAATCTTCTACTACAACTAAGATCAATACAGTATGAATAGAAGTCATCTTAACAACATGAGAAAATATTTCACCAAATTCAATACCTGCTTTCTATGTAAATCCCTTTACTACAAGCCTTGCCTTGTACCTTTTCTGTCCACCCTCTTCTTCCTTAATCATGTAAACCCATTTGTTTTACAATGTTCTCTTACCTACTGGAAACTTAACTAAATCCCAAGTATGGTTCTATTCCAATGAGTCCATCTCCTCATCCATGCCATGCTCCCACTGGTTGTGGGTCTTATCCTACATTACTTCTTCAAAAAACATTGGTTCACCATTATCAGTCAATAATAAATAAAATAGAGAAGGTATAAATCTTTCTAGAGGTTTACTTACCTTTTGTGACCTTATCACAAGAGTTTAGGGTACCTGAGGCTCAATCTGGTCCTCTTGGACATTCGTATCCAAATGTGTCAGTGATCGATGCTGGTCACTTATAACTGACATCGATTCTTCTAACCAATCTCAGTTCTACTAAATAATCTCAGTTCTGCTAACCGATCTCGGTTCTTCTAACTGATGTTAGTTCTGCTCTTCTGTAACCAATACCAATTCTACTGACCGATGCTAGTAAGGGTTCAACCAACATCAGTTACTGTGTAACCCTATCGATATTAATTTTAAATGCGAGAATTCATTTTCATTCACAAACTTCTCAACCAGTTCATCCTTGGGTACCAAAATTTGATCCATGTACATTCTCTTTTCATTCCATTCAATATCACGACTCCTAATAATTTTAAAATTCTCTGAATCCCAAAAATGGAAATCTGAAATCACCAGATCCATAACCAATGAAAGTTCATCTCTTGGATTTTGCATCTAAATTTTTCCTATTTTCCTTATCAATATGCAAAAAAACTTCTGAACCAAAAACTCTAAGAAAAGAAAGATCTACCTCATTTTTTGGTCCAAGCTTCCTTTGTTATTCCTCCATCTAGTGAACTTAAAGTCCTGCAATTAATCAAATAAACTATTATATCAAGTGCTTCTCACCCAAAATTTTAAGGGTAGTCCAGAATGTATTCTCATACTTCTAGCATGTTCCATGATTGTCCTATTCATTCTCTTTGCAACACCATTCTCGTACGGTGTTCTTGAAACCGTTCTGTCCCTACGTATCCCATTCATTGAATAGTAATAATTGAAATCCTTGCTATGGTAGTCACCACCATTTTCATATCTAAGGCACTTTAATTTTGAATTTGATTCATTCTCAACAAGGGCTTTCCATCTTTTAAAAGTCTCAGAAACATCAGAATTTACGTTTAATACAATAAACCCCATACCTTTATTATAGCATAATTAATGAAAGTAACATAATACTGGGATCCTCCATGAGAAGATACCTGAGTTGGTCCCCACACATTTGAGTCTACAAGTTCCAATTTTTTGCTCCTTCTTTGTTGCCCCAACTTTGATAAATCTCACTCTCTTTTGATTTCCAAAGACATGATTCTTACATAAATCAAGATCTAAATCTTTCAAATCTGATAACTTACCCTTAGCCTTTAATATATGCATTCCTATTTAACTCATATGGACCCATCCGATTATGCCATATGTATGCATCAAAATTTAAAGTAGATAATGTACAAAAGGAATCAATAAAATATGTATATAAATATAATGTTTCTGCCTTCTTACCTCTTACCACAACAAAATCATCCTTAGTGACTTTCCAAGAGTCTTCTATAAAAGCTAACCATGTAACTAGATTCACCTAGTCTCCCTGCAGAAATAAGATTTCTCCTGAGGCTTGGCACATGCCTCACATATTTTAATACTTGTGTATTTCCATTCTAAAATTTTAGATGAACCTTCCTTTTACTAGCAATACTACAAGGTTCATAATCACCCAAATAAACATGCTCAAAATTACCCTGGACATAATATCTAAAATAAACCTTATTAGGGTTTGCATGGAAAGAATCTCCTGAATCTAAAGCCCATGATTCAATAATATTATCTAAAGAAAGAATAAGATCATATTACAGTACCTCTGATTCAACAAGATTTGATTCTTTACCTTTGTCTGGTTGTTGGTTTTCTTTATCATTTGACCGATAGTCTTTCTTTGCATGTACTTTCTTTCTACGTTTCCAACAAGTAATTCCCTTAATTTTTGATTTAAATTTTCTATCCCTTGAATTCAACTTCTCATTATTCTTACTCTTGAATCTCTCCTTCTACCTTCTGCATTCTTTCAACATTCAAAGCATTTCTCAGATGATGATTTCTCTATACTCTTCCTACAAATTTCGTCATTCAGGATTATACTTAACCACGTCATCAAAATTTAGACTATTATTAGCAGATGTTGTATTACTAATATCCATTACCAAGTTATCCCAACTATCAGGAAACAGAACATAAGAGTAAAAGTGATTTTACTTCATCATCAAATGGTATTGCAACCGATTTTAATTGATTTACAACAAATCGAAAATCATCCAAATGACTAGATGAAGATCCAACTTCATGCATCTTAGAGCTAAATAGTTTCTTCATCAAATAAAATTTATTTGAAGAACTAGGTTTTTCATATAAATTAGTAAGATATTTCATTAACTCTACTGTAGAAGTCACTTCTCGTAATATTGGAAGCCACTAATGCTGCCAAGCTCAATATTATAGATCTCAAAGCCTTTCTATTCAAGAATCTTCCATTCTTCATATAATTCATCTTCGTATATCTATACTTATCATCCAACAATAAATACAAATATATTTGATAAAAATAATCATCAATCGGCATCTTCCATAATTGATAATTATCGATCTATCAAACTTATCTACCTTTTATTTGTTTTCTTCTATCATTATTGTAGCTCCCACTCAATAAAAAAACCCTCTGTGAGTAAATATGTTAATGCACAAAACCCTCAATCAAAGCTCTGATACCAGTTTTTTGGATTAGCACACCAGTTATACAAATAATATATCAGATCTAAGCATACATGCAAATAAAAGTGGATATTCTACCAGAATAAATATATAAAACAAGAGATAAAAATCAACACAAGATTTAACGTGGTTCACCCAGTGTGGGCTATGTCCACCAAGAAATTAGCCAATCTATTATCTAAAGCTTTGACAAGATATATAATGAAGATTTATTATCTTCCACACCTCTTAGATGTACAATACTTTCTTTCTCTGAATTTTTTGCTTCATCACCAAGAATTCTCTCTCTCACCAACATTTTCAAGTTCTTTCTAATTCTTGTTAATCATCACTTCTAAACCCTAGATTTTATGCTTATATAGTCATTTATAGACTTATGGTGCTTATCCATGCAATTACAATCAATAGATATACTTTAACGCTAAAAATAGATTTAATTACCGAGAGTTAATTAAAACATCATTGCACAGGTAACCGATGTTGGTTAGCCCTAACTAATGTTAGTTCTTCCTTGCTTGACTGATGTTGGTCCTAGGTGACCGATGTCGGTTCTCCCCTAACCAATGATGGTTACTGCATTTTCTAGCAAGTTTCTATTCCATGCTAAACATAATTAATTGAGCTCCACAACTCAATAGAAAGAATACTGGACAAAGGATAGTAGGAAGAGTTATGATACTTATCTTGTTGTCATTTAAACTCCTCGTCACTATTGTTTTCAAGAAATTCCTCATCATTTCCTAATATCTTTGAAACTGAAGCTACTAATTCCGTATCTATTTTTTCTCTTCCCCAAGATACATCTCATTCCTCCAGAGAAAAATTATTTGCATTCGCAGGGAATTTTTATTGGTGTGGTTCTAGAGACAAGTGTAAATGTTTTGGAACTAAATCTGATGGTTCTGGAACTAATTCCATAGGTTCTGGAACTAAGTCCGTAGGTTTTGGAACTATCCCAGATTTCTCCAAGGACAATTGGTATTCATTCAATGGTTGATTAATCATAGCGTCCACCTCCTGTACGTGATCCTACAACAATATCATAGCCAAAGGAGACAAATTTTGCTTATTAGTATCAAGATCATAAACCCATAATTGTTCTTGATTATCAATAAAAGGTCGTGCGTGGGGATATAAGGAATTTTTCTTATAATTCTTACCCTTTGAGATAGTCATATCACTTGATCTACAATCAATTAAGGCAGCAACTGTAGCTAGCCATGGTCTACCCAAAATAATGGGATAACCAAGTGTTTTACCTTTTGGATGCAATATAAGGAAGTCCACTCGATATTCCCATGACTCCACCATAACTGCCACATCTTCAATAACTCCTTTTGGTTTTGCTACAGACTGGTCTTCCATCTATAATATGGTGTTAGTACGTTGTATACCTGTTAATGGTAATGTTTTCAAAGTGTCCACTGTCATCACATTTATAGCTACTCCCAAATCAACCAAAACATTATGTATATCTTTATTCCCTATAAAGATAGAAATAATAGGGCTTCCAGGATCTCCTTATTTGGGAAGTAAGAGTTTTCCTGCTAATAAATCAACAAGTTTCCCATCTACCTTAAAATTCCTGGGGTACTTCTTCTTCCTTCCATGTCTTCTTAAACATAGCATTTTGATTAGCTTGTTCAACTCCAGAATGTCCTTGATTGCTTGCAACTATGGTATTTCAATATTTAATTTCCTCAACTCCTGGACCAACTCATATTCCTAGGTCCCTTTAACTTCTTTAAATATCTCTGGAAATGGAGTTTTGGTAGAGTCGCTATCTGGCTCCTTATCTTTTTCTTTTTCATCCTTCTTGGGAACAATCAAACTAGGGATTTTAGTTTCTTCTGTCATTTCAGTAATTATAACAGGTGGACTGCTAATTATTTTTCCAGATCTAGTTTGAATATATTTACAATCCATGGAATTTAAATCAACTAGTTTTTCTTGTTCTACCCCATAGACATGAGTTGTTTGTTTGTTTCTAGGATTAGCAATTAGTTGTGTTGGTATTTGTGTTTGAACCACATTTTTAGTTTCTAAATTTTATGTTGGAGAACTCATTATGGCTTTCTGATTTTGATTGGGATATGTCTTCCCCTAAGCATAGTTATTAGGGCTCTACCTAGGTTGTGACCAAGCATACGGGTAACTTTGACTAGACCATGGTTGTTGGTGTCCTCTAGCATACCAACATTTTCCTACCCAATCCTTGGGATTCCAAGTTGGTTGAGGGGCCCAAGGTGGTTGTCCCCAACTTTTTGGTACTGACTGAGTATCCCATGGCATCATCCAAGGATTAGGAGATGACCTTGGCATGAACTTCCCCTGGCTAGGTTGTTTATGTACAAATTTTACTTCTTCCGATGTGGATGGAGTGTTGGTTTGTCTAAGATGATTTTTTATAAATGGAAGAAGAGAATAAACATTACTCTCATGGTCCCTAAATTCACAAATAAGACACATATATGTTTTATCTAGAGGACAGTCTCTTATTGCATGCTTCTTCCTGCATCTAGGACAATACATAGCTAATGGTTCAGTTTTAGCATTTTCTTTAGCTTGTAATCCATCCACGGTAGATGTTAATTGAACTAAAATGTTTGTTTTAAAGTTTTCTAGTTCATCTATCAGTTTTTTCATATCTGGATTCAAAATTTTAACTGTTTTTCCTTTCCTAGGTCCACCCCTTTTTCTCTAATAGCTTCTACAAATGTCTTTAATATCATTCATTCTCAATTGATCAATGATTCTACCTCCTATTAAATCAAGGGATTCCCTAGATTCATCATCCAAACCTTTAAGAATTATGGTTTTTCTTAAATTTTCTTGAAGTACAAATCCACACCTTTTACTTATAAAGAGAAATCTGTCTAAATAATCTTCCATATCCTCTTCCTCCTTGATTTTGAAAAATTATTCCTTCTTGTTTCTCCCTCTACATTAGTCTTGATAATTTTCTAGGAAGGCAGTTTCCATTTTTTCCCAAGTGGTAATAGAATTAGATGTTAATCCCATAAACCACCTCGTTGTTGCATCCTTCAGGGTAGATGGAAACAACTTGAGCTTCTGATTATCTATTTTGTAATCATAAGTTAGACACGGTACTTTAAATTCAAACAGAAATTGGTCAGGATCTTTAGATGACATCCCTCTAAATGTGGGAGTGTGTAGGTGAAATATTCTTCATAGTTGTTTCATCATCCTCCAATTGAATTGGATAAGTAAAAGTCCTATTTGGTTATATTTCAGCTTCTGGAGCCATATCTGCAATATATTTTGAATCTTTTTCCCAATCAACATGGTATGTGATCCACTTTAGAGAAGGCGAGAAGTTAGGAGTAGGAGGTTGAATTCTTAATTGAGAATAAAAACTTGCTCTAAATTGGTCTTGGGATATAATCCTTCTTCTAAAAGTTCCACCTTCTTCTAGTGATTGATCCAAAAATTGCAAAGTTAGATGAGTTTTACTTCCTATCTAACAGGATATAATGGTTCTTATAATTCTTTCTCAAATTCCTTATTTGAACTAGAGAATACTAATAATTCTTCTTGATATATTTTTGGGAGAAATATACCCTTTGAGTCTCTTAGTCTACTTATAAATTTTATTGATAACGTAGGAAAGATTTTTCAATTACTAAATGTATGATTGTTGCTCTTGTTAACACCTAATTAGACAATTCTAACTAGTGGGTCCCCCAGAAATGGCGCCAAAAATGATGGGTGTTGTTATTGCCTTCATTTAATCAACCTTTAGTTGATGTCATATTCAAACCAAGGTTGTGTCTGAAGCTATATGAAACAAGAAGAATCCTAGTGATTTAGCAATTGACTGTAGGTATTTATTATTTTATTTTTTGGGTTTTTTTTTAGTGTCCTTAGGATTCCATGGCCAAAACCTTATTATATCTATGCTACAAGAAACTTGCTGATGTAAACACTCATTGTTGGAATAAATTGTTGGAAATAAACACACATACAGAAGTAAATAGATTGCTGGAAATAAACACATGATATAGAAGTAAACACACAATTGAAAATGTTGTGAAAAAACTTGCAAGGAATAAAACTCTAGTCTATAACACCTGCATGGACAAGCATACAACAAAGTTCAACTAAAAGAATCAAAAGCATTTACAGAATTAACATATATACACTATTTTATTTAGAAATATAAATACCAATAAAATGAGGATCCTGGTTCTTGCAGGAGTGGGCCCTTGCTCCACCTTGAATCAGGATTTGACAAAGTAATATTCTCCCAAAAAAAAGTGGCTATTTTATTGCTAGAATGTTCTGTCTTACAAAAACTTATTGTATCTCTCTATATCTCTTTATCCGTCTCTATGAATCTGTATGTATCTATATTTAGTATATCTATTAAATCTATCTATATGTATTTATATATATACTTCATTCAAAGATGCATTTACGGCCATAGTTGTTCTACCAATTCAGATGGAACTGAATAGTGCCCAAAATAAATGTTTAATTTGGAACCTTGTTGGACGTACATTTGTCTTATAATTTATCCCTAGATCTTTGAGTATGAAAAATTGGAAATCTTCTGATCTGCTCCTGATTGAAAGTCTCATTTATTTCTTTATCATTGGATGTCTTCAAAATAAACAGATTCCCATTGGTTTTGGAACTTTGGAGAAGTTCTAGAACTAAATAGGGTTGTTCCAGATCTAACCGTGAAAGTTCCAGAGCTAAACGCAAGAGTTCCATAACTAAGTGCTGGAGTTCCAGAACTAAGTCTGAAAGTTTCAAAGCTAAGTGATAGAGCTCATAAAATTTGTGATGAATTTTCAGAATCAGGTCTGGAAGTTTTGGAACTAAGCCGTATTGAAGCCAATGCTCCTAAAAACATGTTGATTGCTTCATACTTTGTTCTTCTTACTGATTGTGACATGTTTTATTACAAACACTAAATTTCCACACACTTTGTTAAGAATTACAAAGTTTTTAGACGTTAGAACTAAATTTAACAAAGATGGATAATTACATCCTAACTTATATTAGATCAAACAAAAGTCACAAAATTCAGTCAAACTTGATAAAAAGGAGAGTAAAAATAAGATCATTTATTGCACATTAACGAGACATATTTTGGCCTTATCAAGTCTTGGAAAAAGGAGGTTATTTCTCTCAACCAACCTCCACTAGTCATTGAAGAGGGCCAAGGACCTCTACAAAAATATTTTGGAGATATAGTAAAAATGGATTGGTATGAGGTACAAAACTCCATTAGTGATAGCCCATGTGCCACGATGGAATTCCAATGAGGATCAACATGAGACCAGTTACAAATCATGGAGAGACACAACCATCAATTTCTTTGGTTTTTGAAATACAGAATAAGATGAGGCATGGCTTACTTTTGTCAATGATTATAATTGCTCAAGAATTGTTGATAACTTGAACAGATAGCAGGAGGACATGTTAAATCTTAAGTGTGGAGGAGTGATGAGCCCTCCTAAATCCTACGTAAACCATTATTTTTTCATGTCATCATTTTATAGTAAGTATGATATTGTAACTTTGTAATCAATAATTTACTATATTTTGAAAGGAAGTGTTCTGCATAACCTTATTATTTTCATCTTGTGTTTGATTCTTCAAAAATGGGTAAAATGAATATTTATGTGTATTAACAATGTATTTGAAGAGCATATCTTAAGAAATCATTGGACCTAACTATGGAACATCACAGGACTTATTTTGGAGCATAGGACTCGACCGAAGCATTAATGCAGCCTCACTTGGATTGATGAACTCACCCAAATAAGGAAAATAAATCAAAATGGAAATATGGTGAGTTGATGTATTTGGAACACTAGTTAAAACGATGAGAGGATCATGAAACATGGGCTACTACCTCAGCCATCATACAAATTATGAGGACCATGCAATCTTGAATTAACACTAGTTGATCATGTGAATTATGAGGACCATGCAATCTCAACTTAACACTAGTTGATTGAATACATAGATCAAACAAACATAATAACTCATAGACTTATAGTCATCATGATTATAGGTATCTAATGCATACTATTTGATATCTTCTAGTGTTGATTGATTATCTCAACTAAGAGTCAATTATAGAGCTCATCTACAATTAAATATGCAATTAATAAAATAAATTTGGTCTAAATATGGCATGTGTTAGTCCTTCCATAATTGTAACTCCTCAAACAGTTAGTTGTTGTTATAAATATTTTTTAGTTAAGTGGTTATAATTAATTACAAAATAATTATTCCTCTTTTGGAGTGACTAGTAATGCTCTAAGTATAAAATAACGTCTGTAGTAAGATTAAAAATTTAGTTCTTGGATTATTGTAAAAGAAGTTCTTTTATTCAATAAAGTGTCAATTTAGGGGAAATTTTGACCTGTGTGATTTACAACTTTAAACTAGATCAGCAGGAAGGAGAAAGGGACACCCCTCCCCAACGTAAAGGGATCATCTCTTGTTTATTTATCTTCAATTATTTGGCATGCTTATTTGACTTACAAAAATTTCATTAGATTCTGAGTTCAGTAATCCTTTTTTTATCAATCTATTTCATTTCTTCATGGAATTTAACATAGCATTTGGTTATGTTTGTTATTGAATAAGTACTCGAGCATGGTTCCAACCATCTCCTTCATTGTAAATACACATGGACACCACCCTGGACTAACAATCATAAGATAATCAAATTTTGAGTACCAATGACGCTCATCATTTGAGTGATTGGTACATCCCTCATAGTCTTTATTAGCATCTATTCTACTTTTTGAGTTAGATGGGGCATAGAAGTACATGTTTTACTTGTAGCAACAATCCACTCTTCTACTATTCTAGATGTAGGTATATTGGAGGGAATTGATGTTCTTTTTCCCTTCATAGGGTCCCTTGTAATTAAACCCTCCTTCAAAGGAGGAAGATCATCACTGAGAATCCCCAGAGACCTGTAATCCTTTATCACTGCAATGTTTTGCAATGATAAATATTTCCTTCCTACATCAGACACGTCAATGTTCTCCTCATCACATCTATAGTCCTGACATGTAATTTTGGTGCTTCAGTCGTGTTTCCAAACAATATGGCTCTATAGGTTGCCCAACTAATTTCATGTCAACATAGTACTTTCTTATAACATGAACATCATCTATGTGGATGTGGGGGATGACTGCTACCTTAAATCATTATTTGTTGTAGAATCATCCTAAAGAAATATATGAGTTTCACTTCTTCCTCATCTTTGCAGTTGCAGACAAGGATATTTCACATTACACAATATTTAGCCCGGTCTTATACTACTATTTAGAAGGTTCTCAACTATAAAAAGTACTAATTAATCCCACCTTTTGGCTACCTTTTTCTTATCTTTTATTTCATCTTTCTGAAATATTTCCCAATACCTATCAGCCCCATTTCATGACCATTCCGACATTCTAGCTTGAAATCAGGGCACCCCAGCCTATACTGGGGTGCCCCAAGGCACCCTAGTCCCATTCCGGGTGCCTGGGTCTATGCACAACCTCTTCCACTTCTTTTTGGGTCACTTCTAGTTGTTGGTCATCCTTATCTTCTTCTCAGTTGGCCTTGTCGGGATTAATTACAAAATTAATCTTGAGAGCCCTATAAATATAAAGTTATCATACCATAATAAGGGTCCTAGTTCATAACATTACACACTACTATCACCCCATATAGGGTTGCATCCATTGCATCACTTGCATCCACATAGTTTCATGTATCAAGGTTAGGAGATCTACATCATACACACTTCATAGGGGGGATTTTATTCTATTCCATGCACACATGCTATTTACATTTTCTATAGTTATTATTGCTCGCTACATCACAAAGTGTAACTGGAACAAGAGAACCTAGGGCACGAAATGCACACATGCACATGAACTACATTTGGGTCCGAAATGTAGTGCAACACTCAGTGATAAGACCACAATTTTGGTGGCTAAGGTCAGTCTGACCCATTCATTTGCATATTTTATTTTTTAGGGTTTGATACTTATTTTTGTATTGTAGGTCATTATTCAACTCATCTAATGAATCTAGTGGCAAAAAATAGGGAATATTTGTAACACTTCTCCGACCCATAAAAAATCATATCCTAAAAATATGTGAGGACTACAGAGCCCAAATCAAGGTTTGGAGAGCCTAGGGGTGGTCATGTCCCTTCCCAGATGCTCCAGTCCCTTCATATCCCCCAAATATGACCTTTGTGATAATTTTGAGTGATCATCTGCACTTCCAAATTCTGTGGTCAAACCTACGACAATCATCATAAATCAGATAAGTCATCTTTCCTTCTTTACTTTTATAATTAGGGTTTTATCTCATTTAATTTAATTATTTAGAATCATTTCATATTGTCTTTACTACATTTATACAATGTTTTTAGTCCTCCTATTTAGATTAACATTAGTAACCTATCCTCTTTAGTCATAGGAACTTATTATTTTTGTTAATAATTTTGGTTAACCTAACGTCTCTTTCTAGCACCTTCTAGGGCTTTCAATTTTCCTCCCTATTGTCATTATGTTTTTTCAATTTTCTTTTTTCTTGATATATGCCACTTATTCACCATCATTTCCATCTTCTCCCTTTCTATAATTATCACTACATTTAATGTAACATGAGCATATCTATTCACATGTTCTTACAAAAATACCTGGATTTCATCCTTCACCTCTAAAAATACTTAGCTACTCATTATGTCTCTCCACACTTATCACCAGAATATGTTTACCATAAGTTTATTTCAGATTTATCCCTTAACTAAGATCAAATCACTATCACATCCAATGACCTACCACCACAAGATTTCTTAGCCCATGACCCTCCCTTATATATCTAGGTTTGTGTTAATAATGTCTGAAGCATTGCAAGGTTAAGTGGGATCCCTGATACTCTATGGGGAAATGAAAAAGAGAGGAATATGACCATTACTCAGCTGGATGCCTCAAACTCAATGCACAACTACTTTGGCACTTTTCACCTCATTGTAGAATATTCATTCCAGGATTGAAAGGGCATCAAAAAAATAGTCTGTCTTGGTCATGTGGAATTCAAGATTGTGGTTGTTTCTGTGCTTTTATTTTGCTGTATAGTTGCTACTTTTTTGTGGTCTAGCTGCGGGCTATGTCCTTCTTTTGTTCCTTTTTGTTCCCCGATTATGGTTACCTTGGGTAACGATGTTACTTTTGGTTTTTCTCTTTTGTTTTTGTATTCTCATTGTTATATCTGGCTGGTGAGCCTTCCTTGTAATTGGGTATAGTCCCACCAAAACTATTTACCAATAATTAAAAAAAAACGTCGATGTTAAGCTTGCCTTAGTAGACAATGGATATGGCCTCAATATTTGTAATGTTACCTTTCTTCACCACTTATATATTTCAGAATCATCTCTAACTCCATCATCTATTTCCATTTGTGGATTTGATAACATCCCTAAGCGTGTGTTAGGTATTTTAAACCTCCCTATTACCATTGGTCTAACAACAGTTATGATCCCGTGTCATGTCATGCCCAATGATCTCAATTATAAAATTATTTTGGGTCAACCTTGGATCCATGCCATGCAAGGGGTCCCTTATACACTACATGCACGTTTTACATTTTCACAACAAGGCACTTTCTATAATGTATTGGTTGACCCATCTCCCTTCGAATATTGTAACTCAATTAAGCAATCTAGTGATCCTTTTGCCAACATATCGCAGGATTTTTCTAACTATGGGTTAGGGTATGACTATTTACAATGTTATGGTTTTACTAATACGATTACACAAGACCCTAAAGTCACACCCCCTTGGGATATTCCTACACAAACACATAAGCATGGGTTAGGCTATCCCTGTTTACTCTCTACAGATGTTTATACTACTTTCCATCCTCCTCCATATAATCAACCCTTATTAGAATTAATTCAGGCTATACATTCATTGTTTCACGACAAGTTTCAAGCTATAGAATCTGTTATTACATCTTTCAAATCTGAAATCCAATTTCTTAAAGACGCTTCTCAATCAGCTATTTCTTCTCCTCTTACATCTCATATGCAATCTAGGTCCAATACATGCCATATAATTGACCCTCAGGACATGCCATCACCTGAGCCTCTTATACTTGAACATAATAATAATGCTACAATCCCAATGGATTCGTAGCCCTGAGTCATCAATACCTAATGATGAAACACCACCTCAACAACCTCCTCTAGAAATAAATTTAGCACCTCATTCTCTCACGTCATCCACAACACTACCAAGTCAAAGTACGCAACCACCTCTCACAAACAGTCCACCTCCTTCTCCTACCAACACTTCTACAGCACCACCAATCCCACCTAAGCTCTAACCAATTACTATTGACAAAGACACTACCCGTCTACTAATGGGCAGTCCACATTTCCAACTTAGTCATTGTCGCATGGTATTAATTTTGTTTCGGCCTACCATTGTGTTGGCCCTTTCTCCTATCATGATACAGCCAATTCTCTCCCACAATGGCATGGCACCTCTTACATGGCTACACATATTGTTATCATCATAGTAAACTTGGGGGGCATAAAACCCTACCCCCCCCCCCACTCACTCACACATATGTATTCTTTATGTAGGCATAAAATATCAATATCACATGATGCACTCTTGTGCTTCGGTTCACACTGGACTATTAAGGGATTACCATTACATTGAACCCCACACATTGCACACTAGGTCCTACATATTTACATTCTATCATCATTTTTATACATAGCCTACATCTTACATTATCTTATACATCCCTCATCTATTATTCATTTATACATCATTTATCTTATACATACTACACTGCTCAGCATCTCACCTGCGTCTAGTTTTGCATCCCATCCTTACACCCTATATTTATGCTAGGTCACATTCTATATGGGTCTATCTTTACATGTCATCACTACATACTTTATCTACACCTACTTCCACCTCTTACATCATCTATACACCCTACATTTCCTACATTGTATGATTTTACATAGTGCATCTATTCATCATGTACATTCTACAAACTACACTAGGTTCCATTACATATGGGTCTAGTTTCATTTTTTCATCCTTATACATTACATTTCTATATACCATCACTATTGCATCGCACACATCACTTATTCTATAGACACTACCTATCTTACATTGCATTATTTACACCACACGTTTACATCCCATATTCATTACTTGGTCGCTTAAACTACGTTGTTTTCTACGTGCTGCACTCACCAACCTATGATGCACTCTAGTTACTCGGTTAATACTTGACTACCAAGGGTTTACCAATCAAGTGGACCTTACCTACATGTGACATGTCATCATACCACATTCATCATATTAGTGACCAATGCTCTAGGCTATATTGTCACCCACACTCATCATCACATCATGTAGTGGTACACACCTTAGGTTAAATCACCACTCTTTAATCAATTTCTCATTTATCCTCTTACTACATATTCTATTATCCTATTCTAAGTCATCCTATTACATCATCATTTATCCTACTCATCACTTAGTGGTATACACTTTAGGCTAAATCACCACCTCATTCTTATTCATCACGTAGTGGTCCATGCTTAGTGCTAAACCACCACCTTCCATTCTCCACCATCTACTCATATACGCTCCATTCGAATTCATCACCCATATCATAGTGACATACACTATAGGATAAATCATCACCTTCTTATTCCATTAGGTAGTGATATACGATTAGGGGTAAATCATCACTCACACCTCCCACACGTCGTGGTATATGCTTACGCTATAGGGTCCATGCACACCTTTCTATACGATGCATTCCCATCCATTCATCTTATAGTGATATATGCTTAGGGATACATCATCACTCTTCCATTCAACAAGTCATGGTATACGCTTAGGCTATAGGGTTCACACACATCTTTCCATTCATCTCCCCACCATACACTCATTCTATCATGATATACGCTTAGGGATAAATCATCACCTCCTCTGTTCAAAAAATTTGTCATATACGCCTCAGCTATATGGTATCATGCATATCTCTCCCCATGTCAGGTTTCATCACCACTCACAAATACCAACATCATGATGCGCTAGACACAACCAACACTACTCAACCATTTCTCGATGAAGCACTCTCATTTACGGTTCATTCTTGGACTGTTGAGGGGGAAAACAAAATGAATCTCACTGCATATATTCCATTTAATCAGGGGGAAAAATGTTCCTATCATTCAAATTTTCATTCCACTCCATCCATCCACAACAAACTGCATTATCCTAACAACATTTACTTTTACATTCTAGTGTTTTGCATCTTCACTTTATTCCACATGTTAGACTGCTTTCTTATATGTCGTTATCATACGCACATACACGTTCACGCCTTTATCTAGTGTGATTGCAAACATAGGAAATTTACATGTGGCATGGATGCTCTCCTTCTACCCTTACAATATTGGTCATTGGGGGCATCCACATTAGTCTCATACAGGTGCTATTGTTTCAATTTGTACTTAGCATATTATACTACTTGCTTCTATATTCTTTGACATATTGGTTATCACTATGACATGCTAATGGGTGTTCCATGTGTAGTACTTGTTTTGCATGAATACATGTTTTTTTTACTTGTATGTGTTGTTTTCCATTGTTTGTAGGCTCTTCCCTTTGTTTGTGTGCACACTTGACTGTTTTTTGTGGCCATGATGGTCGTGTGTGTCTTACAACATTGTGAGTGATGTCCCATGTTTAAAACCCACTTTGTGTGGTCTGTTTGTTTTCTTGCATGTTTAAACTACTTTACTTGATTTTTTTTACATTATCTGCGTATTTTACACTTGTCTTGTTTGCATGCATGTGTTCAGACTAACACTTGCATTAGCTAGCCATCCCCTTTTGTGCACACCTTGGTATCTACCAATCATTTCCCTTTCCCCCTATAGGGTAGAGTTCTATAGGTCAGAGTGTGGTTGGTCCTCTTTTGGGGCCGCATTCTCCTTCCAGGGTCATCGCATACGCCCCCAAAGAGAGGTGGCATCATTGTTTTTTTTCTACTAACATAACGTATCTACACCAATTCACACACAATGAGTGAGTTCAAACCAGTCTACAAACTCCATACATAGTGGCCTTAAAAGGACATGGTTTCCTTCAACAATTATGTGGAGCGATTATAGGCTTAGAGGTTACAGTTGGTGTGCCTCTCTATAATTCTCCATCCAATGGCATCAGATCACCCAAAAAACTAGGACACTACAAATATCTCTTCAAAAAAATTCAGCAGAAGTAGTTAGATTTGGAGGACACAGAGAATTTCCTCCCTGCACTTCTTTAGCCATGGTGGTGTGAGATCACCTGAAAAACTTGTAACTCTACAAGATATCCTTCTAAACCCTTTTTCTAGACATGGATCAGGTGCACATGTTCCATTTTTTCCATTTACACTTTCTATTCTAGCGCATTTTACATTTTTGTATTTTTACACAACATTTTTACATACATACATATTTGACTACTTGATTGTTTTTTCCTTATAGGTCTGTTGTATGAGAAACAAGTAGTCAAATTGGGGGCAACAACAACAATGACAATGACAATGACAACACACTGTGGCGGTAATTACCATATTAACCATGCAGGTACACTACACACAACAACATCTACACATGTGTTCCACCCCATGTTCACTCTCATAACTTTTTATACACATTTTTCATCTTTAGAATCCACGCTCCTCCACATTTTCTTTTTTTCATTCCACGCTTGAGTCTAGTCCATCGACATGTCTTTTTCTACACTCTACATGTTTATCAGGTACGCATCTCTATCTACTTTATGTAATCGAGATTTCCATTCACCAACATAAAGTGGGGGCAAATGTAGACACAAATATTGAACATTAGAAAATATTTAGCTTGGTCTTATACTACTATTTAGAAGGTTCTCAAGTATAAAAAGTACTAATTAATACCACCTTTTGGACACCTTTTTCTTATCTTTTATTTCATCTTTCCCGCATATTTCTCGATACCTATCAGCCCATTTCATGACCTTTCTGACATTCTATCCTAAAATCAGGGTGCCCCAACCTGTATTAGGGCACCCCGAGGCACCCTGGTCCCTTTCCAGGTACCTCGGTCTATGCACAACCTCTTCTACTTCTTTTTAGGTCACTACTAGTTGTTGTTCATCCTTATCTTCTTCTTAGTTGGCCTTGTCGGGATTTATTATGAAATTAAGCTTGAGAGCCCTACAAATATAAAGTTATAAGACTATAATGAGGGTCCTAGTTCATAGCATTACACACTACTATCATCCCATCTAGGGTTTCATCCATTATATCACTTGCATCCACATAGTGTCATGCATCAACACTAGGATATATACATCACACACACTTCATAGGGGGGAGGGATTCTATTATATTCCATGCACACATGCTATTTACATTTTCGATAGTTATTATTTCTCACTACTTCACAAAGTGTGACTGACATGAGAGCACCTAGGGCATGACCTGCACGCACGCACACGCACGCACGCACACACACACACACACACTAGAACTACATCCATGTCCAAAATGTAGTGCAAATCGCAATGATAAGACCATGAGCTTGGCAACTGAGGTCAGTCTGACCCATTCATTTGCATATTTTATTTTTTAGGGTTTAATACTTATTTTTGTGTTGCAGGTCATTATTCAACTCATCCGATGAATCTAGTGCGATAAACAGGGAATATTTGCAACACTTCTCTGACCCAGAAAAAATTACATCCTAAAAATTTACGAGGACTACAAAGCCTAGATCAAGGATTGGAGAGCCTAGGGGCACTCCAGACCCTTCTTAGACACTCAAGACCCTTCATATCCCCTAGATATGACCTTTTCGGGACTTCTTAGTGATCATCTGTACTTCCAGATTATGTGATCAAACTTGTGACAACCTGCGATAGTTGTCATAAATCAGCTAAGTCATATTCCTTCTTTACTTGTATGATTAGGGTTTTATCTCATTTAATTTAACTATTTAGAATCATTTCATATTATCTTTACTCCATTTATACAAAGTTTTTAATCCTCCTATTATATTAACATTAGTATCCTATACTCTTTAGTCATAGGAACTTATTATTTTTGTTAATCAGCAGTTCATCTAATAATCCTCATAGTGAGGCTCATGTTCATATGAGTTCCCAAGCATTGTGTTCATTACCCACCTTATATCATTATTAGGTCTTGGTTGAAAATTATCCATCACCAACCTATTCATTTCTTCATCTAAAAGCCTTGCCTTGACAATTATAGAGCATATGTACCTCCCAATAGAAATTGGGAGCTTGATATTAGTTTTAAATGCTTCCCTGCAATCAATCTATGTACCTCAGCTAGTTGCCTGGATAATTCAAGAAGTTCCCACTTATCATCAAAGTACCTGGGTAGAAAATAAGGGGTGCTTTGGAAACCACTTACTCTTTTATATGTAAATAATCTGAATTGTATGAAGTAGCACCCAAACTCACTTATTACATTTTTTTCACTTGTAGATATTCTAAATTACTCCCATTTTTGGCCTAAATAGGAAAATTATTGGTGCAAAGAAGGCATCAAGTGACATTCTGGAATTATCTATTGATTCACCAAGTTCAATTGAGGGTAGATATCATAGACTCTAAAGTCTAAAAAAATCCTTCATTCTTGGAATACTATGGAGGGATTTATGGCATGCTACATTGTAAACAAGGTAAGAATTCATATAAAATTCACACATTAGTGTGGATCCCTCTTGAATTTTTATTTTCATCTTAATGAGATGGTCATGAATAGACTTACTTATGAGTTCGGCCCAGTAAATATATTTCTTATAAAATAGGACGACCTGTATGTATGTGAACATCCATTCTTGTAAATAATATGCATGACATAAACTTGTCATTCTGCTAAGTAAAGTGATGAGGTCTTCAACCTCCTCAAAAATGTCTAGCCTGGTTAACTTATTGGGAATCCTAATATGAGAACCCCTCATCTTTTACAAAAAAAGGTTGTTCATAACTTTGGAGTAAGAAACATGGTGGGTAGTCCATAATTGTTTAGTTGACTCAATAATAACATCTACCTCCTCCTTTTCTTTAGGAAATCCAAACATTTCCTGGAATGTTTCAAGTGCCAACAAGAGAACCTTAGCACTACTTCCATGCAAAATTTCCATTAGATTATAATTTTTTGCACATGTCCACACTAATTTAGGGAATTGAATGGAAGGAGGAAAATGAAATCCCAAAGCAATTCCACTTACATCAATAGTGGCCATGAATTCACTCTTGTTTGGGGCATGAAGTCTTTGGAGGAAATCATCCAAGTCTGCATCCCCCAAATTTGTGTTTGTTACTTCATCCAAGTTTCTTGTGATGTGGGAATTGGCATGGATACTGGCTGATTGGGGCTTCATTTTTTAGAAATCAGGGTGAAAAACCATGGTTTGGGTATACAGAGGATATAAACTAGTATAAAAGAGAGCTAATACGTGAGTTAGATCACCCAAAACCCCTTGAGATGTTGACAATATATGAGGGAACGTAGTTTATACAAAGGCACAAAGACTTTGATTTCTTCAAAATATAATTATATACAACTCGTTCTCCAATTCTATATCCTTAGCTTGTTATTTAGGGTTTTTTAGGCTACTTTCTGGCTTTGAATTTAAATAGCAATGTAAAGGATTTGGCCAAATTTCATATCATCTAGTCACCCACATGAATATCTTTAATGGCAGTAACCTTAATTGCTTTAGGTGTGATCATGACCTTCAGTGCCGAATTTGTGTTTAAATTCCAGTCATCCACATGTAATGACCTGGCAGGGATTGGGGAAGCACTTTGTATCATCACAGTAATTATGAAAAATAAAAAATTTAAGAACATTCTGAGATGACTGATATTGAACTATGATGTTGATATGCCACATATTCATACTCACACATCAAAATTTGGAATACATATTACATTTTTTCATTTGATACGAGAATGTAAAGTGTAAATGTGATTGGGATGCTTGATTACGGAGTTTGTTGATGGAGTAATACAGGTCCCATTCCAGTGTCGGGGCCTGGGGTGCATCTTACACCCTCGATAAATATCTAAGTTTTAAGTATGCAAAATATGCCCAATAATTCCATACAATATTCCCTCTTCCTGGTGTCAGGGATTGATTTATATACTGCAACATTGCATACAGCGCAGATATGTTTACAAATCCTATAAGTGTGAAGATACCCTGAAAATTTCCTTTTGGTCGGGCGGTGGAGATGCAATTATTTTCTGCAAATGTGCACTAACTGCAAACCTGCAAATTCACACAAGGTAAACTTGTGAAGTCCACAAACTTTTCTTTGAAAGATTAATCATACCAATGGGATCGTCTAGAGCTCATTTGCGTTCTAGTATACCTACAGATCATGAATATATGTAACAATACACAATGCGTTAACAAAAATGACGTGATGGACTTGTAGAAGACTTAGTTTTTAGTGAATATAGAGATTGGGACGATGGAGAACGACTCAAGTTTTAGCAAGTAATGAAGGGCAACATATTGAATCCAATGAAGGTGCTGAAAATGTATAGGGAAACCATGTTTTAGTTGAAAAATCAAAATGGGCACCAACATAACTGATGTGCCAAAATAACTTATAGTCACTTTCACGACATTACACATCCATTCATTGTAAGATTTCAATCTACACCCATTTATCCTACCTGGTAATATATTTCCTTGTAAGTCTTGTGATACAATGGTTCCCTATTTGGTGATGTGATGAATAATGTACAATTATTTCCACCTTATGTGTAATTTACCTGAGTGCACTTTAAAATTAATTGTATGGATTCTTTATCTCCTAACCGTGTAACTACTGTGATGCAAAGACTTCGTATAATATATTCCATCAACATAATTTCTTCAATTCTATAGACTGGCTAGAATGGTGTCTTCCTTGTACTTATCTTATATTTTTTGTATGCCCAAAGTATTGTAGGTATTTTATCTTCTTAGTCATCTATTTACACATTCCAAAGTTTTGTTAGTATTCTTTCCAACACCTTATTTGTGGCCTCTACTTATCCATTCTCCTACAAGAGGTATGTTTTACTTTAATGGTGTGTAATCATAAATTCTTCTATAATGATTTTGATGGTATTGTACAAGAAGTGCATTTCCTTGTCACTGACTAGATTTTGCAGGAACCCATATCTAGTTACGATATTTTCATATAGGAATTTAGATGTGTCTCTTACTGTGTAATTTGGTGTAGCTTTGGATTCAATCCATTTTATGAAATAATCTATTGTTGTAATGATACATCTGTCTCTAGACCTTTTTGATGGTGGATGAATTGGAACAATGAAATCTATCCCCCATTTCTCAACTATATATATATATATATATATATATATATATATATATATATATATATTGATAAAAACTATGTGAAGAGGCATTTCAACCCTTTGAATGGGTTTCCCCACTCTTTGACAGATGCCACAATGTTTTGCAATGTGATGTGCATCTTGAAATAGATTTGACCACCAGATTCCACTTTGTAGAATTTTCTTTGTTATCAATTCTCCTACAAAATGTTTTCATGTTATTCCTTAGTGTGCTTCTATAAGTATTGACTCTCTTTCATGCTCCAATCAGACTCTTTTTAATACTTCATCCTTCCTTAGTTTATATAAAAATTTGTCTATGATGGTGTAAGGAAAGGATTTAATAACCAATTTTTTTCTATTTTTTAGTAGAATGATCTAATAGGATTCCCTCTTGAATAAAGTGTACAATATCTTTTAGTTGCTCTCGTATTGTGATGAACCAAACTAAATGCATGACTGGAGCATCTTTGTCAATTTCCTCTATTTCATCCCTTGTATTTATATAACTCAAGTGATAAGGTCTCACATTTTATTTTAAACTTGTACTACTAGAGTAATATCAACCATCTTAATACCCTTCCTCTTAATAATGGCTTCTTCACAATGTATCTCGATGATTTTTGATTCATAAAGAACTCAATTTCAATTGCTAATAGGTATTGTCTTAAATTTTGAAGCGTGAAAACTATGGTTAGAGCCTCTCTTTTGGTGGTCGTGTAGTTTTTATCTTCTAGACACATTTTCCTACTTACAAAATGAATTGGGTGATCAATTCCTCCTTATCTTGGTTGAACTAGGATTGCTTCAATTTCACTTCTTGATGAATCAAAATGTACACAAAAATTATTTGTCCAATATATAAAACTATTATTTTCATACTAACCAACTTCTGCTTCAATTACATGAATGCATTTTGGCATTCCATTTTCCATTCACACTTTTTTCCTTTTAACAATAGTTTCTCCATAGGTTTCCCAATACTAGCATATCCCCTGATAAATTTCTTGTAAAACCCGGTGTGGCCTAGAAATGCATGGACTTCTGAGGGGGTTGCAAAAGGTTTAAGGCCAATTATTGATGCAATTTTTTCTTGATCTACTAAAATTAATTCTTTGCATATGATGTGACCAAGCAATACACCAAAAGTTGTAAAGGAAAAAAATTCTTCAAATTTAAGGTAATTTATAATTCTCTACATCATTCTAACATCAATTGTACCTTGGATATATACTCTTCGAGTAGGGAGAATACTACCCAATCATATAAATATCATTTTAGGAAATCATAAATGAAGTCTTTAAATCCAGTGAAAATGGATCTAGAAAAGTTGGCGAGTTTATTTTTTAACCTAAATGACATTAGCATGTATGTGAAAACACCCAATTCAGTTACAAAAGTGGTTTTGGCCTAATCTTCTTACACAATAGGAATTTAGTGATAGCTGTTGAATCCATCTGTAATCATGACCTACTACTACTTCTAAGATTTCATATGTGAATGGCATAGGAAATGGACCATTGTCACATGCATCATTCATGACTCTTTAATCACAAAAAAATCTAATTTCTACTATTTTTTTAGTTGGGTGACTACCATAATCACCCAATTTGATTTTTATATAGGGTAGATTAGACATGCTTCTATCATATGGTCCACTTGTGCCTTAACTTTGAGTTTCATCTTTGGATTTAATATATATGGTATTTTCTTGATAGTCTTTTATCCTCATTTTAATTCAATGTGTTTTTCTACGAGTGATGGATACACTCTTTTTAGTTTATTAAATTTATTGGGAAACACATCTTCATAATCCCACAACAATTGCAAGATTTCTAACATCTCTTTTTCCAACCAATAATATCTAATGTATCTAACTTTATTGTTTCTGCTGGCCCATTGTATTCTACTCTCTTGTGCACTATTTCATTATATATCTTGGCCTTTCCCTTATTTTGAGTGTATGATAGAAGCTTAGACCTTTATTTTTCTTATAAATTTAAATTACATAGATGTTATTCTTTTTTATCAAATAGTTATTTCTATGCAATTATATGTTCCAAAATACATTTTCAAAAATGTGCATCCCGCTACGTCATAATAGGTGTATCCTTTACAAAATATGATTTGACGGCCTCCTCCTCTAGTGTCTTTAAACTCCAGAGGCTCATCTAGATATCCAAGAAGTCCATGATTGTATCTGTGGTGGACACTTTAATGGTTTATTTTTTGCTAAATATATCCTACACATGGGCTACTATTGGCCTACGCTTAATCAAGATTGTTTTGACTATGTTAATAAGTGCATCAAATTCCAACAACACTCCAATATTACGCACATCCCTAGTTACACTCTCAAACCAACTCAAGATATTTATCTTTTTTTCACAATGGGGGTTGGAACACATTGGCATCATTAACCCTCATTCATAACAAAGACACAATTCCATCATTACAACAACTGAATATTTTACAAAATGGGTGGAAGAAATCCCCATTATCTCCACTAAAGTAGATAAAATCATCAACTTCATCCATCATCACATTATTTGTTACTTCGGTATACCTCCTAAAATCATCACATATAATGGTAAATCATTTATAAATAATAAAGTTCAAAAAAATTATGACACTTACAACATCAAACTAAACTTTTCCACACTTTACTATTCAAAAGCTAATAACCAAGCCGAAGCATCCAATAAAACTATCAACAAAATCCTTACCAAAACCATTAATCATGATGGTAGAGATTAGCATCTCCAAATCCCATTTACATTATGGGCATGTCATATTAGCTTAGAAACCCCTACGGGTGTTACGTCATTCTCCTTAGTATATGGCAAAAAATATATTCTTCCTCTCAAAGGTCATATCCTATCCTTATGCATTTCTCTTAAATATTTCATCCCAAAAGAATATTATCGTCAAGAACTCCTATCACAGCTAGAAATATTAGAGGAGCATTATCTAACTACCCTACAACATATCAAAATTTATCAAGAATGAATCAAAATATCATATAACAAACATCTCAAACAATGTGACTTCAACATTGGTGATCATGTTCTCAAATAAAATCAACATGTCACTATCATGGAAAAGAGTAAATGTGGGAAGTTTACTCCTAACTAGCTTAGAACATATATTATCACTCATAAATATAGGTCTGGAGCTTATCGTTTAACCTCCCTTGATATTAAAACTAAAAAGAAACCTCTTAACGTCATGTGCTTATGGTTTTTCATTGTTAACATATCAACTCATGAGACCTTAATCAAACTAAGACTTCCCTCCATCAGCCCACGCATTCCCTCACTCTCTTAATTATTTGGAATTATGTGGTCCTTTGACAGAATGCCTCTTATGACCTTAAAAATGGGAACATCGGCTCTGCTCATAACATATTCCACACAAGACAAGTTCCCCTACTTGCAATTAGGGAACCCCCACAATCATTACCCATACACTATCTCAATCTACCCTATTAATGACATGACAAAGGATATACTTGTAGCTTGTACTTTTACTTATCCCCTTATAGATAGTTACCCATGCTCACCCTTAACTCCAAATATCAAAATATATACGGGATGGACATAATCAAAATATGGATTGATCTCTTGAAGGACGACTATCAAAAGAAAAAATTACAATCAAATAAAGTTGTATACCACTCCCTCAAAGAATGGCTACCATAAAATAAAAAGCCAATAAAATTGTAGACCACTCCCTCAAAGGATGACTACCTAATCAAAATACATATATAGTGCCAAAAAAGGTATTTCCACATCAATCACCCCATATATCGAAATTAAAAAATCAATCATCCTAGGAAAGCTTCCTGTATCGATAAAATTTCCCAAAAATGGTAATCTTCCTACATTTATCAACTTTCCCATAAAATTTAATCTTCTCGCATCAATCATGTATTTCAATATATAATAAAGCTAGGGAAAAACCTAAAAACCATAAATAAGGACTTGTTTCCTCATGCTTGTTACATTCAAAATTTTCCCATGTTAAAAAGGGTCCACACAATTGTCTCACATCCATTTATGATCCTAGTATGAAAACATTATGAGTCATATGTTAACATTAATTACCATGCTGCATATGTAATGTCATGCATATAAACAATTTACCATCACATGTTATATATATGCTACATACATTAAGGAAGAAAACATCCTAGATCATGTTCTTATCCATCGTATAGTGTATTAGTCATACAACAAGGTCATCATTTTTCACAACCATATCTAAGATCATCAAAATCATATTATAACATATACATTTCAGATATTTCCATAATACATCACATCAAAATAATGAATAGATATCAAACATAACATCAAAATCATATATATATATATATATATATATCTGTGTTTTTTTATGTGTGTATACATCATCAAGAGCTTGAAAAGATCCTCATCAAAATGTCTCAAACATAAAAATCTCTCAAAAATAGGCCTATAAAACTATGTAGTGAACTGTAAGCATGTCAATAAGATGTTCCCTCCAAAAATACTCCCCTGATTGCCATCATGATCTCTAGATGGTTCCTCACCTGGACCCCTTGGAGGTTACCTCTTGCTCCCAGCGCTCCCTGATGGAACTTGTCATTGCCAAGCCAAGTGCTTACCATATCTAGGCTCATCTGGTATCATCCACCTAAATATATCCTTATAATAGTGTAAATCATCACCCAATGCCTGATAATGAACTATACTCACACTACTAGGAGGCCACATCTATCCACTTACATGTTCCATTGTCATCTCAAGATTTGCTCTTGATATAGATCTACCAGTCACCCTGAAATCCCATCATAAGATATCTCGTTCATGAAGGTATCTATCTCTTTCCACCCTCAACTAAGTAATATCCCCTACATCATTGTGATATGTTGGATCAGCCCATATCTCTCTGTCATAATAGAATCACAAGTATAACACTATCTCACTCAACAATGAAACTGGTCTGCTCAATCAGCCATATGGACCTCTCCAACTCCAGACTTTCCACATTCACCTCTAGAAAAATCTCTCCATCATCCCCCTCCTCCCCCTCAACACCACCCTCGTTTGGAACCTCTACAAATGATCACACTCGCCACTCAATCCCATCCACATAACCCTACCACCAAGTAGAATATGACTCTGTAACCTCAACATCATCCACACCTACTGCCACTCTTAGTGCATAAGTCTAAACCCCCACTCCCTCCTCATATACCATCTCAAATTTCTCTTGTACCACTGGTAGTGACACATATATGTCCCCATCATCATGCACGTGAGTAATAGCTACCTCATTCACATCCTATATCAATCAAAACTGTCACCACATGCAACTAAATCTGATCAAATCATAATGTCCAGCTCATAGAACCCACACCCACATCTCTTAGTGATTTTCCCTCATCTCTCCCTCTACCTCCAGCCATGTTGGGAAACCAGTGTATGGCCTCCACACTACATCCTCGTCCTAAAATCCTACTAGGATCTTTCTGTAATGTTCCTCGCCCCTCATAGGCCATGTTGTTGCAAAATCATATTTCCATCTCATAAAACCAACATGATAGTGTAAAGTAACCCATAAATCCCATGGATATTCTCTTCTTCAAGCCACTGCAATGTGCTCATATGCCCAACACTCTAATAAAAAATAAACTTCAACCCTGAATCTCTTCCCTATCCTTTAATCCCATAACTCTATACAAGTCTAATCTAGTAAGGAAGGATCCCAAGAAAATATAATCTTGTGCTCCAAAAAATCCCCCACCACTTCATTTAACATCTAGGAAAACCTACACCCCACTGAATCTAATCCCAATCATCATCATCATGGTCCTTATGGCCCAACCCTCCTCATCATCACTATAAAATGAACCATATGCAAAACTCCTAGATGAATATATAACATCTATGGAACCATCTCCATAATTGTGTTGCATAGCAACACATCTTCCTACCTCATCTATAAGGTACACTTGCTCACCCTGCATTGGTAGACGCATGATCCTATGAATATCCTCCAATGTGATGGTCATATCACCTATCTGTAACCAAAAAATTCCAGTGACATGATCCCATCTCTCCAAAATATCTAACAACAAACCCATATCCCTATGGATACACCTATAATGATGCATCCCTCCGAAACCCACCTCCTCCAAATGACTCCAATCTTCCTCCGACAACTAATCTCGAACACTCTCTAAAATATCTGAGGTCCGATCTCATGTGGTCAATTGGTCTCTCACCTGCATCCATGAAAAAAACAAAAAATTATTAGACACAAAATCCATCAAAATTACTCAAACCAACTTTAAATCTACCATTATCCTGTAAAATCAATTTAATCACTAGTGATTCCAGTAAGGAGATCCATTAAAATTGTACCGATTTTAAGAATTGTTGGCACTTTTATACGAAATCACTAGTAATTTTATACAAAATCACCGGTGATTTCATCACAAATCCAAATGGTCTAAATGACCTCAAATGAGGATTTTATATTCAAATTATTTTCTCGTGCCCCAATCATCAATTATCTTCATCAATCATCATTGATTGTACAAATCGTTAGCGATCCATCCTTATATATTCAAAATATCCTTGGTGGATACATGAAATTTTTTGAAACCCTGATCTCAACCATAATCCTTTTTTTCATTATTTGATGTATGCCTTTGACTTGTTCAGTGGTTTCACAACTCGACACATCAACATAATAAGTTCCCTTTGGACCCTCTCCCCCATAGTCATATTTCCACAGAAAGCATGTGTCAGGTGCTGACATTATCGTCACCCCCTGAGGTCGTACAATGTCCCATACCATTTTCTTTCAAGATCACTATCCATTTTGAATACATATCCTTTCTCTAACATGGCCATTTTTAGATCTTAAACAGGTTCTCGAACATCCTTAATCAATTTTCAAAATCAAACATCTAAAATGAATCTCTTCAACCCAATGAACCACTTTATCAGTCATAGGTTTGAGGGGGAACACAATATCCTTAGCCTAAAAATAGGGCATGCATGCATTACTTTTTGTCTCACATCCCGTACTTATAAATTGCTCAACAAAAAGGGGAAAATGTAGACACTAGTTTTTCAGCATCCCTAGGTGACCTACCCACACAACTTATATTCACATATAAATCACTATATCTAAGTCTTAATTCATAATTCACCCTCGTAACATATATTATATCCCCGTAAATAATCATCTACCCCATCTCAAACCTCCTAAACCACCTGAATATATTTTATCCTAGTAAGGCCAAAACCTTCACAGCCTCCCAACCCCCTCAACACACTCCCTTTTGTCTTGTTTTCCCCTCAAACCTGAAACTCACCATTTTGGAAGTGGTTTTAACCAATTTCAATTACGTTTCCCTACTTTTCTCCTATCACCAGCGATTCTAACTAATTGCAAATGATTCTATATAAACTCACCAACCTTCCTTAAACCGGATCCTTGGCTACTACAATGAATCTCTAGTGATTTAGACACTAAATATAACATCGTTAGCAACATATTAACATCCCCTACATCCATATTAAGCCTATGGGAAGCTCATAATGCCATAATATCTTCTTGCATCATTATATTTTGTGTCCCACTTCATAAATAAGGTCTTTTTCTTCTTTACACATTCCATTATGTTTACACATCCCCTCTAAGAATAATTCAATCATAGAAATAAGAATATCAAATATTAATTAGTATTTGTTGAATTTGGTCATTTCTACAATGATCACTAGTGATTCCCTTAAATCTCCAATGATTATCGTGAATTTCCCATGATACCTTTGAATCACCCACTATTCATTTCTTCATATCCTTTTTGTCATATATTACACATTTTTAATCATTATTAGAATATAATTTCTTCTAATTACTTGATTTCAAGTGTCTTATGTATGTAAATTAATTTTTGAGGTGAATCACATCCCATCACTAGCATTTATGACCTTCCGATCATCTCCCAAACCTATGTTTGGGATCAATACAACATCGCACAAGAGTTGATTCTCTACATCATCATCCTGACATCGAATCTCGATGACATTGAGGATCAGTTGAAAATCATTTTAGAAGTATAAGATGTCACCAAGAAAGAGTGGATATATTATTTAGAAGAAATTTATCTTTCCGCAGATATATACTGGGTCATCTACTACATAGATCATGATCTTCCTATCCCCATGGAAGATTGATTTTGTTTCAACATTATACTATCTAAAAATCATAATTTATTTTACCATACTGTTTAGGTTCATCATTTATTACTTGATTGTATAAAATGAGTTAACACCCATCAAAGGAATCCCTTTAGTTCCTGGGATTGGCCTTTTCCAAGAAACTATTTATCATATTACATAATATCTCTCTTTTCAAGTTATCTTTTTGTGTGCGGGTTATCTCATTTGTTGGAAGGAGTCTTTTGTGCCCTTTTATATCCATACATCTTGACATTCTTCAATGCATGTATCGTTGAACCTTGATTTCCTTTTACTTTTTGGTGATTTGTTCTATATAATAACAGCAAATCCAAATCTACCATTAATATTTTTCACAACTTGTTAGTTATTATAAATTTTACTTTGGGCCTCTTCTCTTACATCTACCAACTTTACCAGCTCTATAATCCTGATGATTCTGACATCATAGTGTTCTAACTCTAGCCTATGAGCTACCTCAAGGAATAAGAGTTCTAGTGAGATTGGAATCCCAACCTCTTTTTCATATACAAGCATTGTAAAGGGAATTACTAATATACTTCTTCTTCTGTTTTTTATGAAAATGTGCAACATGAAAAATCAAACTTTTAAACATAACAACTAAGCCAAATTTGAGATATTTAATCTTGAGTCTTCCAAAATCCCTCTCTTGGTCAGTTTGTCTCCTATCTCATGTCTATATTGAACTTACAGGTACTTCCAAGATGATGAAACATTATGTACAATTTTTTGAAAGGTCGTAACAAGGTCATCCATCTCATTCGGTGAAGTTCTTCTAAGGGCTAGCTCTCCAATAAGATTGGAAAGGAAAATTTTAGATGTAACAAGGTAGGTATGCACCCCTCCAGGAGGGTTCCAAGATCTCATAATCATATAGAGGTGGTATTTAATATTAACGAACATGTTGGAACTGATTTAGGAAATTTTAGGAAAGTTTTGGAGGTTTAGGGAAAAATAGTGCAACATCGGTTTTTTCACGTGTAAGGAGTAAGCAATCAAAATAGGGACCCTATCTTCCAATGAGGAGCGTGGGAGTTTTGTAATGAATTAGAAAGGAAAAAAAATAGTCATTGTAAATATTTAATATTTTTATACATGATGTAATTATAACATATTTCACAACACCTGATGACTTCTCATGACAGCTTAGTTTTAGCAGACACACTCTGTTGTCCTGAAGAAAAAGGGAAACATTTATGAAAATGAAAGAATAACTAGACTCTAAAACCTATCCCATTGTTATTTTAATTCTCTTTTGATTCAAAATCATATAATGTTTTATGGGAAAATTCCTTATAGAGCTCCAAGAATCATCTCTTCAAGTTATCTCTCTTGCAGGTATATTTCTTACAGTTAGCCAATTTTTCAAAAGGAAACATGTCAACTCTAGGTTGAGTTGAGATTTTGTGTCCCTCATGTCCCCATTACCCCATAAAAGGTAATCATAAAATATTTCACAACACCTGATGGCTTCTAATGGAAACTCAATTTTGGCAGACACACCTTGTTGTCCCAAAGAAAAAGGGACCAATTTTTTAAGATGAAAGCATAATTGGACTCTAAAACCTATCCAATTTTTCTTTTAATTATCTTTTGAGTCATAATAATATAATTTTTCATGGGAAAATTCCTTCTAGAGCTCAAGGAATTGTCTCTTCAAGTTTTCTCTCTTATAGGTATGTTTCTTGCAGTTGGCCAATTTTTCGAAAGGAAACATGTCACCTCTAGGTTGAGGCACACTATTGTGTGCCTCATGTCCCCATTACCAAGGATACAGATGGAACAAAAACATTTCCCCTCCTCATCCCTTCCTCTATGTTCTCCACATGACCAAATCAAGCACTCTGGAGGACTTATTTTTCCTAGCTCACCGTCCCCATCTTGCATCCACGTTATGCCACACGACATCATCTGGTGAGGGAAATTTTTTGTCCCTCTTGTCACCATTCCCAAGGGTACAGATGTGAAAAAAAATGTTCCCTTATATAGCCCCTCTCAAGGTTCTTCACCTGCCCAAATTTCAGCCCCTGAGTGCTTAAATAAGGTTTTCTTCATCTTCTCTCTCTCCACCACAACATGACAAGTGACAAAATCTCCTTGAGGAAAATTTTATTTCACCTATTGTATTCATTCCCAAGGGTAACAAGGGGGAAAATTTTTTACCATGCCAATCCAACTGACCCTAGTTTCAACCCAAGATGCTTTCTCTCACCCGTCGTCAAGTTACAGATAGCCGATGATGCAAGAAAGTCATAAAAACTCATTTTTGACTAAATGTTTAACATCCTTCATAAATTATCAATTAATTCACATGAAAAATATTTAATCATTCATTAATTTATTCCATGACACAATAGTGAAATGGAAGTGAGGTTCATCTTCACTTCCTAAGGATTCGACCTGTGGAATCACTTGAAAATTAGAGGACTGTATTTTTCATCAGCATCTTGCTAGTTTTCATGCCATAAAGTCCCTATTTCTTAGGGATATTGAGGAATGTATTTTTCATTAGTATTCTTCCCTTAAAATTATTTTTCAATTCCCTGAAGATCAGGTGGGTGAAATCATTTTAAGCTTGGAGCAAAGGATCTTTAAAAAAATTAGTTTTATCTGAACCACTTTTCGTACGATGAATTTGTTGGCCATGTGTTATCATTAATGTCAAAGAGAGATCTTGTAATAATTTTCATTAATTGAATTGATGTCAAAATATGTAAATAACGTGAAGTTTGATTAGTAGTGTTAAGCCAATGTGATTCTTGTCGGTCTTGCATGGTGGTTCATGGTGCCTTGAGTCAGTTTGAGGGCTTATAGAGGTGATGGAGTGTTTTAGTGATTCTTTGATGTTTTCATGGAGTTTTATAAACGTCATTATAGGTTTAAAAGGTATCCAAGGTGATGAGGTGATCAGATTTAGTGAAATAAGCATGTTTAAGGTGCTTGTTCTTGGAGCCTAATGAATAGAATGAGGCATGACATGGTGAAATGAAGCATGTAGTAACTATGTGAGCATGGTAAGAGCATGAGAGTCATGTATATGAGGTTTAGGGACACTCATAAGTGTCTCAGAGTGTAGAGACGAGGAGAATTCATGGTTTTTAGGTCTACAATAGACCTAATCCTTGAGAAAACATGCTCTAATAATGTGAGTTGGACTATTTTGATTATGGAAATGGAAACATGAGAATTAAATGAGGTTTATTAGGTTGATATGATGGTATGTTCCAATTTTTAGGTCCTATAATCCAATATTTTGTTTGATATGTGATTTTTAGTCCTACCGAGTTCACAAAGGTGAGATCTTGAGCTTAAGGTTGACTTTCAGATGCTTGTTGGAGAGTGTGTGATTTGAATGGGGACCCAAGATCATAGGGATAGTTGAATAGGTCAGTATTTATGAAGGTTTAAAAATTGTAACGAGGCTTGTTTGATTATCACATTTTTATGAACAATTGTTAAGAAGGTAAACACTATTTTAAACCCTCTGAAAACCCTAGCTAAGCAGCGACTTGGGAGAAATTGATTGTAGTGGTCCAAAATTGATTCATTTTTTAAATTTAATTATTTGAAGTTGTATATAAATCTTCTATATTTATGTTTATGTGATTTAGAGGTTTTGACATATATGTGACACCCACTCAAGAAATTCTAATTTTTGGAAAAGTTTAGTTTTTGGCATATTTCTCCATTAGACCTAATGACTAATTTAGAATTTATGGAATCATGGGATTTTTTATTCATGTCCATGATTGTTTAAGATCATGGTTTAGCCTTTAGGAGGTTAAGTGTGCCTTATCTTAGAATACTGATTTTTGGGTAGTTTTTGGTAGTTTGGAGTAGTTTGAGTACAGAGTAAATGTTTTGGAGGTGCTACAAGAAGATTTATGACATGAAATGAGTTTGGTGATGATCCTAAGATAAATATATTTCCATTGATATATATATATATATATATATATATATATATATATATATATCATACTTGATTTTTTGTTGAGATTTGAGGGAGTTATAGTCATGTTCTCTGAAGGCTAATTTTGAGGGTGCTTGGTTTTACATGGTCTAAAGTGGTTTTCATGGCTTCAGATGTTATTCTTGATGTTTAATGGGTTTTTAAGGATTAAAAAACATATATAAGTTTGTTCCATGATTTTGTGAAGTTTTTTTTCTCTAGAACATTCCCTTGGTGATGAGTTGCTTGTTTTGGTGTCCCAGGACTTCTTGTGTCCTAATGGAGGCCTAGATAATTATAGGTGATGGTGGAGACCTATATGGCCCTTTGGATGATATTTTTATCATGTTATTATGATGTGAGGAGTGTTTTTACACTATGATGGCTGAATCGGGTGATTTTTGAATAAAGAAACATGTAAAAAGGCAAGTTAGAAAGCTCATTTGCGCTAGTTGTGAGAGTGTGAGAGAAAAGTGTGGCCTAGAGGGTCTATTTGAAGGTGGTGAAGAAGGTATTTGTGACCTTGTTGATAGGTAAATGTGGATGTGATGATATTTTCTATAGATATTTCAGGTATGTACGAGCTAGGGCAGATGATGAAATCAACTTGAAGAAGAAGTTCTTGTGCATGGAGGCTAAAGATATGTCTTGAGGAGGATAAAAGGAGAAGTGAGATTCACAGATTCATCATAAGTTGTGTGAGAAAAATTTTAGAGATGGAATTCATTTCAGATGGGTTTTGTTTATGCTAAGTCATTTAGGGGGTTAGTTCCTCCTTGTAGGTTTGGTGCTATACTAAACTAGGGGTTGGTTCTCCTTGTGGGGTTGATGCCTCATGAAAGTTATAGGGGTTGGTACTCATTTTGAAGTGGGTGATTCACTAAATAAATATAATGTGTCATGCACATGAGTCATTTGTGTTGTGTCATATATGAAAATGTTTAGTGGGTTTTATCCCCCTTGAGGGTTTCCCACATACATCTTGTGTCCCATGTGTTGATGTGTTCTTCCTTGATCATGTTTGGTTGTGTTTGAATGCATGGTTAATTATTAAATGGTTTTGAATTTGAATGAAATGGTTAATGAATGCAAATGTTAAAGTGAATGAAATTTTTATTTCTCACTAATTCACCCCCCTCTCAGTGATTTCTCTCCTAACAATTGGTCTCATAAGCAAGGTCCTTATGAAGCAAGTTTAACAACTTGGAGGAGATATTTAAATAAAATGTATGGAAAGAAGTCTAGCTCAAAATGGAAAGAAACCCTTGTTCATAATGATAATTTACTTGAAATCCTTGGGGTTTGATATATGACAGCTAGTCCTTGATGTTTGCACTCCCATCACTATGTTTGCAACTGATACAACTGATGAAAATACTCATGAAGATGAAAAATAAATCCTTAATACAGATCCTAAAGCATGTTGCTCTAAAGGAGAAGATGAAGGTGCTGAAGATGACCTAGGAGAATATATCGAAAGAGTCTTAGATATGATTGAAATTATAAAGGTAGAGGAAGAATTTCATGAAGGCATAATCATGAAGACAAGCTACGAAGTGATCAAAGAGAACCCTAAAGCAAAGATGGATAGTTATGAGAAGCAACTCAATATGGTTGAGGTATGGAAAAATTAAAGTGATGTATAAAACAATGTTGTCACTATGAAAATGAAGTCATATGTAGAAACAAAATGGATGAATTTTCTAAATATATGCATGTTGGAATACGATGTTAATTTTACTAAGGAGAGACCAAGTAAAAATGATCATAAGCATGTAAAGAGGTATTCATCTAAGCTGAAGAAGATAATTAGAGTGTTGCTATCACTAATCCACCATCAAGGAAGAAGAGAAGGAGAGGAAATCATCATCCGAGGTATGTGATACAATTCAATGATCAGAATTTCTTCTACAAGTAATATGGACATAAGACTATGAATAAGTTAATGATAAGGGTCATTCAAAGTTTTCTGAGTATGTGACAAGTTGACATAGGAGTTGTGTTGTTTTCATGAGGACCTAAGGAGGTTGTATCATGATATTAGAAGGAGATACACATATTAAAAAAGGTATCAACAAAGGTATGATTGAGTAGATTATAGCTAGTGCTAGGACATACTGAGATTATGAAGAGATAAAGGCTATGATACCGTACAATATGTCATGAAGATATATCATCATTGAAGTTTGGGGTAAATGCAGGTAAGAAGTATTATCTTGAAAAGATGTCTCGATACATTGATAAGGTAAGTATATTGTTATCAGGTAGAGTGTATACATGGGTGAAACTAAAACGTAGAATATCATGATAACTTGATATTCATGAAGTTATGGTGAAAACAACAGTGAATCATGGAAGTATGCTCGTAACAAATGTTCATGAAGAGAACCTGACATCATGTAAGTCTGTATTGTTCTTTCAAAGAAGGTTTGTATGATCCAAAATATTTAATAGAATCATGTGGAGTTTCTAAGTAGATAGGTGTGAAAGGTTATTGAATTGTAGATAACGTGCATTGGATTTTTCTAGTGAGACCTTAAAGTTACTAGTATGTGCATGTAATTTTTGACCGTTTAGCAGTGGATTTGTGCTCTTGTAAGACTTAGTAGGACTTGTCAAGGTATGGGTTGTGCATTACTCATGATTAGTTAAATCAAAATCATATAGGAAGCATCTATAGGTGTTTTTTAAAGACCTTGGAGATGTGTTTGCATAATATATGAGATGTAATCTGATAATCAAAACCATGAATTGATATGTATCTATAAGGTTTGAGTAAGTTTACAAGTTGTGTGACTGTGACGAAGAGTTACATTAGAATTAATGTGTATCATGATCTTGTTGTCTAGTATATTTGCTTCAAAAGGACATGTGAAGGTTTGCAAGGAATGTACACTGTGTAATAGTTGGTTGAAGAAAGTATGAGATGCATGTATTAAATATGTATGTTAAAGTACTTCATACTTATGTGATCAAGGCATTAGGTATTATGACTGTCCTATGAAGCTTAAATATGGTGTATGACAAGTAGAAATAAGGTGAGTTTGAAGTTTGATCTAAAATAAATTTTGAATAATCTGTTCACTTGATTAAGTGGAGTGTTCATGAGTTGTAAGCTATGTTTATGGTAGCCATGGTTTAGTCAAGAAGCATCTAGATGGATTTACATGTATGCTAAGTAATATTGAGTAAATTCTTCATAGGTTTAGAGTGTCATGATTTGAAGGTATAAAATATTGAAAGGTACAATCATGAAGGATAAGTGAGCATCAATAAGGGACTCCTAATGCATGAAAATCCATGAGGGATGTAGATTTCTTACGTAAGAGATCTGTGATTATGTGTAAGGCAGTCAAGAAGTAATGAGCAAGGTCTATCTATGAGTTTGATCAAGGTTTTAAGGTCAAGTAAAGCTGCATGGATAAAGGGTATGTGTTCTGTTGTCCTGAATCTAAATCATCAAGAGAGTCATATTGTCTGAATGTATAAGTCACTCAAGAAGGTTTATGAAATATGTATGTGATGTGATTGTAACTCCATGAGTATCTAGAAGGTTATGTATACCATGTAGGAAGTCTTAACAGATGGTTGAATAAGTATGACAGCGGATGATGGATTAGTTCAAGTATTATAAGGGCATCATAAAGCCTTGGAGTCATGCTTCATGAAGTTATGTTGCATCAAGATCCCATAGGATGAAGGATTGATCTTAAGGATGTCAGAGTTTGAAGGTCTTATGTAGCCATGTCATCATATCATAGGCGCTAATTAAGTAATTTGGGATGATAAAGATTCCATCAAGATACAAAGTTTACATAAGTTATGACAACTTTGTTTCCATGAAGTTGTATTACTATCTGGTGTGTTAAATGAAACATTGTCTGAAGCTTTGAAGTGTAGTCATTAGACCTTATTTAGTGTATGTATAAAGGAACTTTGAAGTCTTGAAGCAGTGTTGTGCCTACATGAACAATGTGTTCATTTTATGAAGGATGCTATGGTTTGGATCATAAAGGAGGTAGAGGATACATGTATAGGATGGTTCATCAGTGATTGGGTCAAAGTAGTGTTATGTGCATCGAATCTTTGGGGGAGTCAGATGAAATACCTAAGGGATGAGATGTTTATGAAAGGCCCGTATAGACCTGATCCAACATATATGAAGAGGATACAAGTCCCAAGATAAGTACATGGCAGGTATGAGTACATCTTGAATTATGATAGAAAGGTTCGTCTATGTCTATGTTTTCATTGATTGACGTATTGCTGATGACAGTATGATAATTAATCTATTGGTCTGAAGTAGTTATCTAGTGGGTATCAAAAGGCATGCAAAGGAGGATTACAAGATTATGATAGCCATATATGAGATCATGGTTGTTACATGTTTTGGAGATAAGTTAACAATGTTGGTTTAATGTCATAAAGGAGATGAGCAAAGCTCTGTGAGCAAGTGAAATGGCCCTAATAGATAGTATAACATCATGAAAATAGGTGTTATGATTCACGATGACTAGGGTGTGAAGACATTGATGATAGTTAATACTATTGTTTTCATCAAGAATAACAAGGGTGATTCACCTCCAAGCAGAGTATTGAAAAATTTGAGCATGCACAGGTAAAGTTACAGTTCTTGGATATGTAGCTGATATTAGGAAACAAGGTAAAGTATGAAATATTTAGGTGACTGTGAGTTTTCATGATGAAATGTAGTCTAGATGTATTTAGAGGAAGAGCAAGATTAAAAATGATAAGTTTAGGACTCAGGTGATATGGTTGAAGTTTTAACTGAAAGAGTTGATAGATATTCATTGGTATAGCATATGTCCAGTAATAAGGATCAATGTATTTGAATTTGTAGTTCTTCATGAAGGAAGAAATAAGGTATGAAACAGTTGGTCTATGTGATCATTCCCTGAAGTATGAGGGTCTTAAGACCTATTGAAAAATATTTCATTGGCATCAGGGGGGAGAACTTGTCACAAGGCTTCTAGGTATGTTGAGAAATGATGGTACTCTAGATAATGAGAGTGAAGTTTTACATGATAAAATATGTCATTTGGTGATCATGGTTTTGATAATGATGACTTATAAAATAGTTAGTATCTTGTTCTTATTCATTGAAGAACAATTGAAGTATCCATCTAGGTGAGTTATTATGAGAAGAGGATATATAGTGTATACATGGGAGTCATATTACAATTGAATATTTTTTCTCCAGGTAGAGAGGACTATTAGGTATGGTGACAGGATGATATCATCTTTGGGAGAATGTGTTATAATTCACCTTAAGAAGGCGTAGGTGAAGAAGAAAAGTCTATCTTGAAGACAAGGGTGTGAAAATTGATAGTACTGAGACAAGTTCTATGGAAGGTAAGAGGTATCAATCATTCTTTCTAATTTGGTATGATTATTTTGGTCCATTTTCTTCAGTGTGTGAAGTAGGAAGTGATTGAATAAGGCACGAGTCATCTTTTGAAGACATACATTTGGTAAGGGGGAGCTATATTGCTCTTATGTTGCTTAAAGAAGTCAAAATCTGAGATTGAAAAGGTCAGAATGGACCTATGTTTTGCTTTGGTTGATGTTTCCAACCAAGTGGTGAGCCCTAGTGTGTTTTCAAATGAAGAAGACCATGAGTTTGTATGTATGTTTTTTCTTTTTCATTAATGTCAAAATGGGGAGTATGAGCTTAGTATTTTTTTCTATAAATAGGTTTTTCATCGATGAAAAAGGGGGAAATTGTTGGCCATGTATTGTCATTGATTTCAAAGAGAGATGTTGTAGGATTTTTCATTGATTTCATTTATTTAAAAATATGTAAAGAAAATGAAGGTTGATTGGAAGTGTCAAGCCAAGGTGAATCTTGTTGGTCTTGCATGATGATTCATAGTGTCTTGAGTCATTTTGAGGGCTTGTAGAGGAGATGGAGTGTTTTGGTGATGCTTAGATGCTGTCGTTGAGTGTGTTAAAGTTCATTGCATGTGTGAAATATAGCCAAGGTGATGAGGTGGTTATATTTAGAAAAACAAGCATGTTCAAGGTGTAGACACCTAAAATTGGTGTCCCCCACGTTCGTTTACCTTCTTGAGTAACCTGGGGCACCTTTATATCACTACTTTTCCTTTAGGGTATTAATTAACTATCTAATTAAACATCTATCCTAAGTTTTGTGTACCCCATTGTATTTTATCCATGGATAATTAAATATAAACTATTTAATTATACTTTTTTAATGACTTATCTACCCCATATCAATTCCTAAGCTCCCATATCTATTCTATCCATCTATCCCCCCTATTTCTCCTCCTCCCAAACCATGCAGTGGGATATTTCCCATATTGGAGGTGGAAGGATCACTCTCATCTTTCCAGAAATCATCCTTTTTGGCCATTTCAGGAATCTGTTCCCTGATCGACACCAACCGGTACTCGGTTAACACTGATTTTTTAGAGTGGCGCCGATTACAAATATAGGGCCAGAATTCAGTTCTGGTTAGATAGAAATAACGACATAGAGTTCTAAAAATCAAGCCTGAGCATTATCTATCGAGTGAAAGCTAATTCCATCCAAATCAATTTCTGAGAGGATTACCATTACTATGCTCCTTCCACATCGACATCGCAAACCTCCATTGGTCTCTTGGTGACTCTACTCCTGTGTCTAATGAAGGTGGAGCTTTGTCAGCATCCCAAAGGCTCCTACAGATCCAGCGTACATTGACGATCTAGCTTTCATTGTTCGTTTCTCAGTCTTTCTGTAACTTTCTCCCTAGTCGACACTGACCGTCCCCAGTCGACGCCGACCTATCTCAGTCAATGCCGATTTTCCTAATCGACGTTGATTTTCCTGTGCACAGGTAAAAGAATTCAAGTAACAAAAATCCATCATTGTTTTCATAGTTTCTTGTTTTATGTTGCTTTCTGTCCACTGTTTACATTATGTTTGTCACTTTTTATAAGAAAATATAGATATTTATTTACATTATTTTATCATGTATGCTTCTTCTCCTAATTGAAAATGTGGAATGGCATCTGCCGAGGGAGCTTATCGCTTCTCAGACCCATTTTTCAGGGAGTCCACCTAGATATCTTTTAAAGTTGTCTTTTTTTGTCAAGTATCTATGTCTCACAGGTTTCTCAGATTTACCTTATAGGATCGCTCGTGTGTGTCTATCTTGTCTACATCGACTTTCCTTTTTATCTACATCTTCGCATCTTGTCTTATCTATCAGGTATTAATTTCATTTGAGTTTTTCAGGGTTTTCGTGCTTACTTTGGTACATTAACTTGGACAGGTAACAAGCGCGAAAATTATTGATCTACATTCTGACACACCTTGCGGGACCCAACCAAAGTCCCCTATTGGTAAGTTCATTTCTTTTCTAGTTTTGAGCTTTTGTTCTGTTTCTTCACTGATTTTCATCAGTTCTCCTTAAGCACTTCCTTCCTTCATTTTGGTTTTGCTTCTTTCACTTATAATTTGCAAAGTTAAAGTTTCTTCTTTCTTGCAAAACTAAATTCCAATTCCTATTTCAAAGATTAATAAATATTTCATTTGATTTCAAGATTGCATTTTCGATCCATCTCTTTATGCAAAATTGTTATTTTCTTGAAAAAAAATTAGTTCCTTGAAATAGAAATTTTCATTCTGCTATTATCTAGATATATCTTTCTAGATTTGTGTGTGTGTTTGCTTAGCCTTTTCTTGTGGAGCACTTTTCTTGTTCACATGATTGTTCGAGGGGAATAGCTCAACAACACACTTTTTGAAGTCCACACACCTTGGAGAGCTAAATCTATAGGTATTCCTCTTTTACGGTGTTTTCTCCTTTTTAAGAACTTAAAAGGAACTTGTTTGTTTTTTTTATATCACATTCAAACATTTCGATTTTGGCTACTTAAAAGGAATTTAATCGCATTTGGGAAAGAACTTGTTTGACCTGTCTTCATCGAAATCAAACACTTCATTTTTAGTGCTTAAAAAGAAATTTTTCTTTATCATTTCTATTGTATGTTCTTCATCTAGTTTTTCTAAATAGGTTGGAAAATTGATCAAAATCGGTAGTGACACTATTTTATTTTTATTTTTTCACCCCTTGCACACAAAGCCAAAAACATTAGGTATCAAGCATTTAAACAAAAATTCCTTCCCTAGCCTCACCTACTTGGAAGTGACATCCAAGAGGAAGAGCCTATGAGGTACTCGAGCTGCACTAAAAATTCACGGAAGTTCTGGTATATATTGGCAAAGCACCCGACTCCCTTATCGCAGTGGGTGTGTGAAGTGCGGGGGTAGGCTCCTATATCAAGCCATGTACCGGTCTTTTACTGAAGTGCCTTCGGGACTCCTTACCAAAACATTCCCTAAACCATCCTAGTTTGGCTATCTACGTAGTTCCTGTTCTAAAAAACCTTCCCTAATATTTTCTTTCTTAAAAGCATGAAAACTTAAAAGAGATAATCACTACGGTGCTTGAATTTTCTGGGCATTAGTTAGGTGAATCTTCTTTTTTTCTATATTTTTTCTTGTTTATGATGGTCATCACCCGGTTACAATCTAGAAGAATGGCTCAACTGGCCCCTTCTTCATTTGAAACTACCACTGGTGTGGATGTTTCGGAACCCCTCAGGTCTTCCTCGGGACCACTATTAGTTGGTTCCCCATCTTGGTCATATAATCCTTTTTATCATCCTAAAGTGATCCCATCACATCCAGCTTCCCCCAGTCCTTCAGAGGTATCATATGCTTCTGATATAGAGTATGTTCCTCACATAGATCCTGAATTTTAGGCCCTCCTTGACCATAATCCGGTAGCCCTTATGGACTATCTAGTACATAAGTCTATTTGAATATCTGATCAGGGACCACCAATCCAACAAGTTTACAATTATTCTCATGAACCATCCCAGGCTTTAATAGAACAGTTAGCACACTTTTTCTTTCCTCGAACCATGGAATAGGGTGGCACATCTGTGCCTCGTTTTTCTCTTCCACAAACCATGTCAACTAGTTCTCAAATGGTCTTGCCTATTCCTAGTGCCGCGGCTACCTCAGCTACTCCACAACCTACTTTTGAGAGGCCCTCTTCTTTAACTATGATGGGCGCATCTGCACATTCTCATACTGCTGTCAATTCTTCAATGTTGTCCATTACATCCCAAGGTCAATACCTCTTTATGAATCAACCCCCTTCTACGAGGTAGTTGGTTCCTTTTTCTTGTCCTCCAGTTGGTCTTTCTTCCAACGCTCCAACAATAGTGACCTTTACCCATCCTCTAGCGTCAGCACCCTTAATAACCAATCCGGTAGTCAAAAGCCTCATTCAGACTTTGTTACTCACCATGTCTAATCAAATCAACACCTATATTCCTCGATTCATTTCAATTCAGTCGACAAGTGTAGGAACCTACCAATCATAGGCTCCGTCTTTCATTCAACCACCCTTTTCTCAACCACTTATCATTTCACATCCTGTTCATACATAAGCTCTTTCACAACAAATACCTCACCAGGCCATCACCCCAGAATGCCTGGTTATTCCTCTTATCATCCTGTTAATCAACAAATGAATCCCCCGTTAACACCTCAACAAAATCTACCATTCACTTCTTATACAGGACATACTAACATACCTCCTCCTCAATATGATGTTGTCCAAGTTCTTTTCAAGAAAATCATAGACCTAGAAGCCTCCACCAAAGGAGCTCGCCCTTCATACTCTTTTGAAGAAGTGTGTAATGAACCCATTCATCCATCAGTGGCCTTTAAGCCTTATCCTTCCCAATGGGAACTTCCTAAGTTCTCAAAATTTTATAGCCGAGAGGATCCTCAACAGCACCTGCGAGCATTCAAACATGCTTGCTACCTTATAGTCCAGGATCAGGAGCTTATACTCCATACTTTCCCTATGTCTCTAGTAGGGCCTGCTTTAGACTAGTATAATAACATCCCTCAGCACTCCCTGTTTTCTTTCTCTCAATTAGCTCAGATGTTTGTTGAAAAATTCTCAATAAATATCACACATAAGATCTTGATTACAGATCTTTATAACATTCGTCAATTCGATGATGAGTCTATTGTAGACTTTGTCGCTCGTTGGAGAGGTATAATAAATCAATTATCTTTCTCCCTCCCTCAATCTCAACAGATCGAGTTGTTTACTCGATCTTGTGCTAATCATATTTCTTATACTTTAAGGATCCAAACCTTTCACACATTTTAAGAAGCTTTTATGATGGCATGCAAACTTAAATCATGCGCTGTTGAACAAGGGAAGTTAAAAATTCACTCTAAATCTAAACCATATTTTTCTCGGTTTACAAAAACAAACCCTTCCGCTTCTAACAAAGACAAGAATCAGGGGTCTACTAACGCTATCATATTAAAAACATCACGAGCCGATAACAATTCTAATCAAACACCTCGGAGAGACTCCTCATCTTCTCGAAAAGGACCCTCATCAACTTGATCTTTCACTTCATTGGGGGAATCATATGCATCCATCTTAGAAAAAATGTTGGAAGTTCACATGATCGAACTTCCCCCTATTAGACATTTTGATGAAGGCCAAGAATGACCATTCTGGTATAGGGAAAATGAATTCTGTCATTATCATAGAACCAAAGGCCATGACATTGAATGATGTCAGACCTTCAAAAATCTTGTCCAAAAATCCATTGATAAAGGTGAGCTCATCTTGGATAACCCAAATGCTCCCCCAAATCAGGAACTTGATGTCTTTAAACAACCTTTTCCCAATCATTCCCCAAACAATGCCGCTTCAGAGACTCAAAAACCAAACACTCATACGATCAGCTTCATTTCTACTGAAGAATCTTCTTCTAAACCCAAGCCATCTACGGATATGTCGATTGAATCAAAATTTCCTCCCGCTCCATTAATCCCTGAGATTTCACCATCTTCAGACAATTCGTCTTTGAATATTCCTCCATTGTTAGAAATTGATTCATCCCTCTCTGCCACTTTATCTGATCTTCCATCCATACTAGAGACAGTTTCATCCTCATCTGCCTCATCATCAGACATTCTTTTAATGCTTGAGGTATTCACATCTCTTCAAGTTTCCACTGCGAATACATCTACTTCTGTTTCTCCCATTTTCACCGCGACTATGCCATTGGTAAATATACCTATAGTCGTACCAACTCCTTGACCAATGGAAGCACCTTTGATTTTGACCCTTCCTATTTCTTTTCCTACAGTAGTTACACCCACAATTACTGTACCAGAAGTATCTCCATCACAGGAAACCTCTTCTTTGTTATCCACCACTAATGTTGCCTTACCTATTAAGGGAAAATCTAAAGAAATAACACCAGCACCAACACTTTCGATTCCTGAACTTAAACCGAAAAAACTAAAGTCTGATGTTGCATCTTCAGTGCCTCACCATCTCCTTCCCTTGAAAAGGTTACAATCACCTTATGCGGTTGAATTTGTCACCATCCCTGAAAAGGGAAAACCAATATTTTAGACTATTAATACTCTTGGTGATTTCCCTCAAAAATCTCTCTCTGTGCCTCATAAAAGATTGGATTTATCGACTGGGAAGGCATATTCTTCTACAAAACCATCAGAACCATCATCTTCTTCTACAACACCTTCTTCACCGGTGCCTCGTAAAGTGAATTTACCCACTAGAAAGGAATCACCTCTTTTATCAGAACCATCACCTTCGTCACCAAAAACCAAAGCACCCTTTGTTCCTCCTATCAGACCTATTTCAGGAGATCCTCCCTTGTCTAAATCAGCATTATCTAAATCAACATCTATTTCGACCAAGCAGCCTCCTTCATCTCTGAAGACCACAACACTCGTCGCATCTTCATTTTCTTCAAAATCTATCTTAGGAGCTCCTCCCCCACCAAAATCAATCTTGCCTCACTTGCTTCCATCTCAAGCGCCCAAGGCCGCTTCTCCCGATGTCCAGAAAAGAAAAATGATCCCTAAAAATACTGTCAAACCAGATATGCAGATTCTTTTACCTCAACAGTCTGTTAGGGAGAAAGAGGTGCCTTCATCATCTCTGTCCTCATCTTTGTCTACGGGATTCTATACTAAAATTCTTCACCAACTTATCCAATCTTCATCCATATCTCTTCCTCCAATCAAACCCTATAATCTTAAAGGATTAAAACCTTCCTGGTTCAACTCTGATTTGATTTGTGCTTACCACCACACCCTAGGACATGACACCGAGGGATGTAAAGCCCTCCAATATGTCGTGAGCAGTCTTTTGGAAGAAAGTGATCTTCTGTTGGAAGAAGAGGAGGAACAAGTATCTCCTGTCATCTCAACCACATCTGAGCCTCAACAATCTACTCAGGCCTCTAGTTCTATTAATTCCACTCCGGATGGTCTTCCACCTTCTCAAATCGACACAATTCATATCGCCACTAGAACACAACAATATGATAATCTACCATCATCTACATCTCGGCCACAGGTTGTCATTTCTGCAGCCCCTGAAGGAATTCCTCCTTCCACATCAGCCTCGAGACCTCGAATCTCTATTTGTGCTTCACCTAGGGCTCAGATTCCCCTGTCAGTAGAGGAGAGTGCTATGAAACAACTCACCCATGCTACGGTCAAAATGTCTCTTTTTGACCTCATTCAATCATCTCCACAACATCGCCAAGCTTTGATTGATAATTTGTGCCGTATTGCAGTAAATTCAGATGAGCCCCAACCTTTTGAGATGATTGTTGGATTGAATAGACCGTCAACTGCCATTTCCTTTGAAGATTCAGAAATTCCTTTGTAGTGCCCACACTTTTTATAGCTCAGTAGCTTGTTGTTTCTTTGCGCATAGACATGTTTTGATAGTGATTGGTTATATCTTGGACATTATAGTTAGATATTTGATCTTATTAGACATGTGTGGACATTTAGGCGTATGGCACCAATTCAACTTAATTTCTATATTGTCGCATTTTCTTATAATTTCATGGATACTAATAGATATGATGTTGTGTTTGGAACATAATTATAATAACGGATAGTTGTTGCATGTTGAATTCTATGGTTATATGTCACATATCATATTGTCTAACTTTTAGAATATTGAGTATAATTGTGCACGTTATCGCATCTTGATTTCAGTAGGATGTTAGGTTAGTTTAGAATGCATTGATATCTTACTATGTCATTGAATTATATTGTATCGGACAGGTGCGGTTAATGTGTGCAACGAGTGTGTAGGTGACAGGTTTACAGGAGAACGTGGGATTCAGGCCAGCTACTCAATCTTGCACAAGTAGCCCATGGGCTGATTCCTAGCCATGTTCATTGTGTGAAGCCTTAGTATAGGAGATTATTATTTTGGGCACTATGAATGACCCCAATTTTTGTAATGTATTGTGCTTTGAATTATTAATTTTGTTTAGGGTAGTTGATTTTGATGTAAACTTGTTTTGGGAGTCAATAATCCCACTTTCCTTTAAATTATTGATTTTGTTTAATGAGTCACTTAATCACAAGGGTTTAGGGTCACATGTGAGACCCTTGGTTGGTCCCCACACCCTCTACCCTTGTGCCAAAAATGTAAAACCCGAAATTGGGTTATTTTGGGCATTTTTTGGGGACCCCTTTGTAGCTTGGGAGTTCCCCTAACACAAAAATGAGCCCTTGGACCCTACCTAATGGGTAGGGGGGCTTATTTTCAACGCTAGAGGGAGTTTTCCCTCCCTTTTTACCTCTTGTTTAGTCACATACATGTAAGGGATGTGGATTTGAGTGTTTATCAAAAGTTTCACTTATTTTGTCTTGCTAACATTTAGGGGATTTTGGGAGAAGAGGGAAAAAAGATAATTTTACCCTTTCTCTCTTTTGTTTTGGCATCTTTGACCTTGATGAGGGAGAGGGGTGACACATGTCACCCCCTCATTTGTGAGGATGCTTGTTTGCTCCTCTTCAAATTCCCATTCATGGGAAAAGAGAGGGACTTTTTTTTTAACTTCTTGCTTGGGATGCTTGTGGATTTTGGAGCTTGGAGATTGGCTTGAGTCAAGGTGTGAAGAAATTGAAGTTGGAGAGATTTTTGGAAAGCTTTCCTTGAGGTAGGCTCTTATGTCTTTTGTTGTTTTATTTTTTCCTTTTTGTTGTTGGATTGGTTGCTTGAGATTGTTTTTTTTGTTGTATGTAGATTTTGGTTACTTGCTTGTTTTTTTACTCCCTCCATCATATGGCATGATGGAGTTTTGGAGTGTTGGGGAAGAGAGGGGGAATTTTCCCTCTCAATCCTCAAGGCTTGATGGACAAGCCTTGTAGGGTCTTAGTGTTTCCCCTCAATGGTTGAGGTGGGGAAGTTGATTCATTTGGCTTGAATCTCCTTCCCCATTTTTGGTAAGGAAACCCCTTTGGGGTTTGAAAATCCTTCCAAGAAGGATTTGGAGAAAGGGAGGAGAAATAAGGATGGTTTTGGATTGAAATTAGGAGCAATAAGGAGGGTATGGAGTTTGTTGCTTTGTGCAAGAATTTTTTTTTGGAATAAAATTTTTGGAGAACTTTCTCCTCTCTTCCCCACTTTTGAGGAAGAACATGGGTTCTCCTCCTTGTAATTTTTGGAGTTTTGTTTTGTGTTGTCCTATTTATGTGTGCTTGTGTCATGATTAGTTCAACCTCCATCTTGTGAAAGTTTTGGTTAGTTGACCTCTTTCCCATGGGCTTGGGGGAGGCTAGCATGCATCCCAACCTTGGGAGAGGCATGTAATGATGCCTATGGTTGGGTGGCAAACAAGCTCTTTCTCCTTGTTGGATTTCTTGAAGGCATGAAGGATGTATCTCAAACTTGGAATCTCTTGTCATCTTGGTGCTCATTGTCTCCTTCACTTTGTTGTCATTTCTCTATTGGTGGCTCTAAGATATGGTTATCTGAAGGGTATTCTTGTTTTGTAAAGTATCCTCCTTGTGATTTGGAATCACTTGTATAAATGAAAGTTATTTTGTATTGGAAGATCTCCTTTCAATCTGGGGAAGGAGTTGATAGATTGTCTCCTAATGTATTTGAGCATGAATTTGAAATATGAAATATTGAGGGTGTTTGCAATAGAGATCTTGTAAAATATTTATATTCCTTCCACATGCTTGTCTTAAATATCATTTGATAAAGAAAGGTTGTTTATTGAGAAGGTGTTATTACAAAGGAAATAATGTTATTTGTTGAAGGTTTTACTTGTTTTAAAATCTAAAATAATCTTGTAGCATTGCCTTTGAAAAGGAAGTATCCCTCTTTTGTTGTTTGTTGTAATATTATTGTTGGAAATATGACTAGTCCTAGTTCCTTTCCATGTAAGATTTAATGGCTTGTTCTTAGTAGAAAATCAGCCTTGAATGTGTATGATTTCTTACAAATTGTAATCATTCTACAAGTTTCTTCTCTTTGTTAACTATCATACTAAACTCCCTTCCTTATTTCACTTAAAAAGAGCAGATCTTTGAATAAAGATGTATCACAAAAATGAAACATAATCCATCATCTTACAACTTGGATGCTTTTAGTCTCTTAGCTTATAATACAAATACAGTATAATACATTCCTTTAGTTAACAGTTAAAATACAACATTGCAATATCTCTACAAAATATTAATCTAAATGTTCTCAAAAAAATTATTATTATTATATTTGTTTTCATATTATATATATATATATATATATATAGCTCACTTTTAATTTTGAAATTTCTGTTTATTATATATATACATTAGTTATATATATATATATACCAACAAATATAAATAATAAACTAATAAATATAGTTACAAATAATTATATATAATATCACATATATCAGACATATATTATAATAAATAAATACAATTGTAATATATACTGCTATTTTCATTTAAAACGTTTTATAAACAAATTATATACAAAACAATATATATATATATATATATATATATATATATATATATATATATATATATATATATATTGTATTGGGGGAGGGTCGGCCCCCTCCCCCCAGCCGACTGTTCCCCCCACCCCACGCCACCAAACCCTGCACTTTTTTTTTGGGCCCGCACGGCTATGGCCGCTACCCCCCCTCCCCCTGTACACTCCCCTCACCCGCCCCAACCTCCCCACATGCGCCCTAATCCCCTCACCCCCACGCAGTCCCTTTGGACACCTTCTCTTCCCCTGTCCGCCCTCCTCTCCACATCGCAAAATGCTCTGTTGTGCCTCCCCCTCACATGGCCGCGCCTTCCTCCTTCCCAACTACCTTCTCTAGATCTGCCCCCCCTGTGTAAACAAAAACACATTTACCAATAAAACAAATTAAATAAAATAGTAATAACACAAATATATATATCTAGGGTTTTTCAAAAGGGGTGGCTCCATTGTTTTCATTTACCTGCTTGAAGAAACAAGAAAACAAAATGAGAAGAGAAATGAGAGGAAGAGAAGAAAAAGCCATTAGGGGGGAAGGGCAAACTTTAGGGTTTTTTTAAAAACCAAGGGCCATGATGAATTTGATCGTAGGATTATTATTATATCCTCCTTTCTTTTTTAGTCATGGGTTTTAATGGGAATTATAGCAAAGAGGAAGGGTGTGATGGGTTAAATAATTTAAGAAGGGGTTGTGGGTAAATTTATCCAAGGAGAAATTAATTATATTTAAAAATGAGTAGATTATTAGGAAAGAGGTAATTAAGGTGTACAAATTTAAAGGATAAGTAAATAATTAAAATCAGGTATTGGCTAATAATTCATTTAATTGGGTAAATTAAAATAGTATAAAATTAGTAATTATCAGCAAAAGGTATAAAAGATGTATTAGTATTAACTGAACACTTCAAAAAAAAAATTACCTTGAAATTTTCAGTCATGTTTGGTGCGTTTTTCGGTGTCCCAGAAGGGGGCTCTACATCCTTCCCTTTCTTTTGAGGATTTGGAGGCTACCCTCTTTATCACGGTTCAAATCAACAACACTATGTTAAAACGTACTATGATTGGCACTGGTGCTGCACTCAACGTCATTTCCTCACACACGTTTGAGCAACTTAAGTTGCCAAAGAACATAGTGTCACCACCACCTTTCACCCTTCGATCATTTAATGATCAACTGGCAGTTACTTTAGGAACTGTGGTCCTACCCATTCAAGTAGGAAAGAAGCTACTTCACGAGCTCTTTTACATTGTTGAAGGGAAATTCCACTACAATATGATCCTTGGATGCTCCTGGATTTGTACAATGCATTGTGTCCCATCAACCCTCCATCGATGCTTAAAATATCAGTATGAGGGAAAAATCTATACTCATCCAAGAGATCCTTTTCCTTCCGCACAATGCGACATGACCATAGGGTCTGCCCCTCTAAAGGAGAATGCTTTTTCTCCTGGTGAGGCTTCATCTTCTTCCATACCTATAACAAAACTACCAGATTTATAAAATCTAGAAGAGACGTTGCAGCGTTTCTCGCTAGGAGAGATTTGTCTTCTCTCTTTTAACACCCATCTCAAACCTAATGAGTATGGTAGACCAGAAAAACAACCTAAATATCAGCCAGGTCTCGGTCACATCATCACCATTGGTCTGCCCAATCAATGGACTAACTTCATTTACGGTGGTCTTGATACACCTCATTATCACCCAGACTCTCCCCCTAGGGCCAAGCCCTATTCAGCAGGGTTTGATTGTCTACAGAATCCTACATTTGTAAAAACTTATATATATCAATGCGCGTGGAAGGGTTTTGGCTTGGGAAAATATGAACATGGTGTGCATGACCTCACATCCATTCCAACTCTTAAACCACATCAAAAATTTGGTTTAGGATTTAAACCACTCTCAAAAGCCGCCATCACCTTTCTCGATGAGCCTCTTTCAATTCAGGAACCATCCTCTCCTGTCAACTCAGAAGCATCATTTGATGTGGATGACACCATTTCCATCCCACCTAATTTTTTTTTTAGTCAATACCATTTCCTTAGGTCCGCTGACTTATGAAACTAATGGCGAATCCACTTCCATACCATTAGTCTTCCCTGAAATAATTGGAAACGACTCTCCCACTATCAACGCTATCCACTATGTGGATGATGATTCTGTCCTCACCTATCTGGGGGCAGAGGATTCTTATCTTCCTAAAACCATTCCTTCTGATACGTCTACACTTCTCAATGAAGCCACTGTCGACCTTAATATAGGGACTTTTGAAGACCCTCGCATTATTAAGGTCGGCCAATCTCTTAATCCACAGGAGTTAGGAGACTTCACCACCTTTCTTTCCCATCATCACCAAGATTTTTCTTGGTCATATGAAGATATGTTAGGCCTCGATCCTGATATCATGGTCCACAATATCGTTACTCTTCCAAACATCAAGTCTGTTAAGCAAAAATTACGTAAAATGCATCCTCGTATAACCCTTCTTGTTAAAGAAGAGTTGCAACGCTTGCTTTCCGCTAACTTTATCCAACCTATTGACTATCCACAATGGGTTTCAAATGTCGTACCAGTAACCAAAGCTTCTGGGAAAATTTGAATTTGCACCGACTTCTGGGATCTTAATCTCGCATGTCCAAAAGATGATTTTCCTGTACCTAATATCGATCAACTCGTGGATTTAACTGCGGGTCACGAGATGATTTCTCTAATGGATGGTTTCTCTGGATATAATCAAATTCTTATTGCACCAGAGGACCAAAATAAGACTTCCTTCATAACCCGTTGGGGGACTTTTTGTTATCATGTCATGCCTTTCGGTCTTAAGAACGTGGGAGCAACCTATCAACGAGCCATGACCTACATCTTTCATGATCTCTTACACAAAACGGTGGAGGATTATGTCGATGATCTCCTCGGTAAATCCAAACGCCGTCAAGATCATATTTTCATTCTCGCACCTCTCTTTGAGAGGCTCATTCGTTTTTATCTTCACCTGAATCCATCTAAATGCATGTTTGGTGTTCTCACTGGTAAACTCCTAGGCTTTATCATTTATATTAGGGGCATTGAAGTTAATCCCACAAAAATAAAGGCTATCCTCGAGATGCCTCCCCCTTCTAACTTAAAGCAGCTCTGTGGTCTTCAGGGATGCCTTCAATCAATGTGTCGTTTTATCTTACAACTGTCAGACTGTTGTCAACCTTTTCATCATATCCTTCATAAGAATGTTCATTTTGAATGGGATGAGCATTGCCAAAAGGCCTTTGATGATCTCAAAGCTTATCTTCTTTCTCCACCTGTGCTTACACCTCCACGTGAGGGGGAGCCATTCTATCTTTATATTTCTGTGACTGACCATGCTCTGGGAGCCTTCATCTCACATCGGGATGCTAACGGTAAAGAATAAGACATATATTACATCAGTCACACTCTTCATGAGTATGAAACATGTTATTCTGAAGTTAAAAAATTATGTTGTGCTCTCTTCTTCGTAACTTTTAAGCTTCGTCACTACCCTCCTTAATCACAAGACTTACATTGTTACGAGTGTCAATCCACTCAAGACAATGCATGTGAAATCATATCACAATGATCATATCACTTGTTTGGCTCATGCTCATGATAGAGTTTTGATCTCGAGTTCATCTCACAAAAATTTATCAAGGGTCTGGTCATTATGGATCAATTAGCTTGATACTCCTCTTCCGGAAACTCAAATTCCCTTTACTCAATTCCTAGATGAGTGCATTCAAAAAATCAATTTTGTTCTCTTTCTTTTTTTAAAGTAAAAATCTTCTTTGATGGGTCCAAATGTCAGCAAGGGGGAGGTGCAAGCTTCGTCATGATTCCTTCTTGGGGTGCAACCTATCCCTGTCGCACACAAACTTAACTTTTAGTGTACCAATAATATGGGCCGAATATGAAGATCTTGTTTTAGGTCTTCAAAATGCCATTAATCGTGGCACTCATCGTATCAACATCTTCAGTGATTCTGAGCTCATCATAAATCAAGTCACTGGTTTCTATCAATGCAAGAATGATATCCTTCAAAAATATCACGATATCATTCTCTTTCAACTTCAATCTTTTGATAAATTTAATATCCAAGCTATTCCTCACGTTGCAAACCAATTCGTAGATACAATGGCTTCTTTAGCCTCGCTGTATTCCACATTTGATCCGAAGACTCGCGGCTTTCTATGGTTGTGCAGTGTTTAGACCTGCCATCTCATCTCAAGCAGTTGACTTCGATTAATGTCGTCACAACCAAAGCTCAAGATGAGTGGGTATAATCACATTTTTAATTATCTATCCTGTTCAGTGCTTTCTCCAAATCTGACTTCCAATGGTAGAAGATATTTTTATCCTACATGCACTAATTGCTATTCTATTCTAGGCGGAATCCTCTACAAACGTAGTTTTGATGGTATTTTGCTTCGGTGCCTCAAAAATCCTGAATCATCCAAAGCTATCCGGGAAATCCACGACGGTATCTGTGGTGGACATTTTAATGACTTGGCCATAGCTAAATGCATCTTACATTTAGGTTACTATTGTCCTTCTCTTAATCAAGACTATTGCGAATACACTAAGAAGATGTGTCAAGTGTCAGCAAAAATCCAATCTTACACATATCCCTAGTCAGGATTTGTAACCTGCAGTAGATTTGTGGCCTTTTTCACAATGGGGGTCTTGATCTCATCGGTCTCATCAATCCCCACTCTTCACAGCGTAATCACTCTATCATTACTTGCCCACAGAATACTTCACTAAGTGGGTGGAAGATATTCCTCTTTCATCGACTAAAGCTAAACCCATTGTTGATTTTGTCTATCAACAAATCATTTGTCGCTTTGGTGTCCCACACAAACTCATAAGAGACAATGGTAAATATTTCAAAAACGTTGATTTGTAGAACCTCTGTGACGCTTTCCAATATCAAAACTCATCTTTTCTTCTCCATAATATTCCCAATCTAATAGCTAGGTCGAGGCTTCCAATAAAACTTTACGTAATATCCTCGCAAAGGTGACGAGTTGAGCTGGTAGGGATTGGAATCTACATATCCCTTTTCCTCTCTGGGGCTTATCGGACTAGCATTCATACTCCTATTGGTGCTACTCCCCTTCTTTCTCAGTCTATGGGTCTAGAGGCTATTCTCCCTTTGGAGGTCCAGATTTTGTCTCTTCGTGTTTCTCTCAGAGAATTTGTCTCCGATGAGGGACTATCATCAAAATTGTCTAGCGTAGCTTGAGTTGCTAGATGAGCGGCGTCTCAATGCTCTTGAGCATCATCAAGTCTATATTGAGCGTGTCAAATGTGCTTATAACAAGAAATTGCAGCACCGTGACTTCAAAGTTGGTGATCTTGTTCTTAAAGAAAACTAAAAATGTCACTACACTAGAAAGGAGTCAGCATGGTAAGTTCACTCCTAACTGGATGGGTTCGTATGTAGTCACTCATAAATATGGGTTTGGGGCTTATCATCTATCTTCCATGGATGGTGTACCTAAAGTGGGGCCTTTTAATGGCTTGCATCTAAGACCCTTTTATTGTTAATATCCATCTTAAACGATATTAGTCACAAAACCAGATTCTTCATCCATCTGCAACTAGTCATGCATTTCATAGTGATTTGGAACTATGTGGTTCTCCACATTATGTATTTTCTACCTTAAATATGAGTATCACGGGCTATACTCATGGCATTTTTTCTTATGGACATGTTCCTCCTCGTGGTAGGAACACCTTAATCACTACTTCATCTTGTCCCAAGTGTCTATCTTAATCAAATCTAATCGGGGCATGAGTACATGTTTTAATATGAGTTTTCTTCCCCTCTATCTTGATCTATCTGGTCTAAACTCAGCTTATTTCAAAAATACTCCAGAAGCTCCCAAAAACTCCAAAAGCTCTAGAAGCTCCAAAATAAAAAAGGAGGGATGCTATCCTAAAAATTCCTAAAGATAGACTAATCCCTTGAAGGACAGTTATCCATGCCTTATCAAATGAATTAAAAAGATATATACCATGCCCTTGAAGGATGGCTATCATCACATTCAAAATACAAACCACTCCTTTGAAGGAACGGTTATTTATTTCATGAAATTTTCAAGGCTTCTCGCATTGATCAGCCTTTGCAGTAACAGACTTCCTCTTCAGAAAGTTTGTTCACTTGTTCAGCATCATTAAAAGACTTCCCGTAAACGATCAGTCTTTCTACATCTAGAAAACTTCCCCGCATTAATCAGTTTACTCTTCTATCAACACAGAAATCATGAAGTTGAGATATAAGACCTTTTGTCGATCATATGGAGACCCCTATTTGTCCCAATATGAGCATGTATTATGTCCTTCGTATATTTCAGATGAGATACATGCTTCTCATCCCCATCTTACCTCTTCGATTTGGTTTGTGACTAGACTAGTGTTAGGTTCATTTTATCTGTCATCTATGGCCTTATATGTATCATTTTTTCAGTTTTCTAATCGAAGTCTCTATTTATGGTCGGTTAGGGGCCTAAGTTATCATTCTTTTTTCCTATCTAGGTGTATTGCTTTTTTATCTTCTAAATCAAGGATAATTTCATTACATCATTTGCTGTCACAAGGAACATTTCCCATTATTATTTTTTGTTCATCTAATTAAATTGACATTTAACATGTTAATTTAGTCAAATCCTATCATCTATCTATGCTCATCTCATCTACTTCATCTAAAAACATCAAAGCAGCATATATCATGTGGATTCATCTATCCATCTAATCTATAACATGTTAATCAATTATTCATCCATGACAAATCAAAATTAAAAACACATTTATCTCTCTATATCCTCATTTGTTTCTCCTGTCTTACGCATGTGTTACCCATGGACACATTGCCGGCCGTCATTACGTCTTTCATTATGTCTTTCTTTTCGATACTTGTACCTGATCGCCTTGTATAGCCTCACATGCATCTCGCTCGTGGCTCGGCTTTGCTTTTTATTCCCCACCTGGGGCATCTCATCATTATATCTTTTGCATGTGCCACCCATAGCACACCTGTTCTGCCTAGTCTGGCAGCATTTCTATTACAAAGTCTACTACAGTGGCCATATGTCAATTTTCAGCGGCGGCTTTCCTCTCAAGGTCGTCATTGCTTCATCATTCTTGTCTAAGCGTTGATGCTTGGATTGTTTATTTGATCGTTGTTATGACCTGAGTGTTGCCTTTTTGGCACATATTTTCGATATTATCACCCAGTTCGAGTTTGTTCCATGTACATGGGTCACTCGCATTTGTGGTAGCTTAAAGATAGTGGGTTTGTAGGCACTAACATCATCTACTTCATAAACTGTCTAGTTGTCCCTACCAATGTGTCATTCTTTAGTTGTTGTTATTTTGTAGCCCTCCTTCCACTCACAGGGTCTATAGGTACTCACGTCGTCTCATATAAAGACCATCTAGTCCTGCCCTACCAAAGTGAGTTCCTTAGGTCGCTGCCTACTTTTTGGTTATTTACGTGCGTCATCAATTATCGAATTCTACTCTAGAAATCTAGTTGGGGGCATCCTTCGTTTCTCATCTACCTTTTTCAAACTCGGGATTGATTGGCCTTTTGAGGGCCATCCTCATACCTAGTTTGAGGGGGATCACATCATCACTTTTTTTCTTTCTTTCTTCCAACTCCTTGTTTTTGTCTTTGCAACTTTTGCTTATCACAAGTTACTCGACAAAAAAGGGACAAAATGTAGACACCCTAAAATTGGTTACCCAATTTAGTGTCCCCCCACATTCGTTTGCCTTCTCGAGTAACCTGGGGCACGTTTATATCACCACTTCTCACCTTAGGGTATTATTTTAATATTTGATTTAAACATCTATCCTAAGTTTATTTGTCACCCCATTATATTTTACCCATAGATAATTAAATATTAACTATTTAATTATACTTTTTACATGTATCTTAACCACTTATCTACCCCATATCAATTCCTGACCTCCCATATCTATTTTATTCATCTATCCCCCCCTATTTGTCCTCCTCCCAAACCGTGCAACAGGATATTTTCTGTATTTGAGGTGGAAGGATTACTTTCATCTTTCCATAAAGCGTCCTTTTTGGCCATTTCGGGAGTCTGTTACCTGATCGGGCCCCCAACCGATACTCAATCGATGCCGATTTTTTGGATCAGCTCCAATTACATCTCAGTCGGTGTCGATTACAAATACAAGGCTAGAATTTAGTTCTGGTTAGACAGAAAGAACGACAGAGAGTTATGAACATCACAGCCTAAGCATTATCTATCAAGCGAAAGCTAATTTCTGTCCAAATCAATCCTTGAGAGAAGAATCATTACTTTGCCCCTACCACATTGACATCGAAAAGCCTCAATTGATTTCTTGGTGACTCTACTCCTTGTGTCTAGCAGAAGGAGGAGCTCTATTAGCATCCTAAAGGCTCCTGCAGAATCTAGCGGACATTGGTGATCTACCTTTCACTTTCTTTTTCTCAATCTTCCTACAATTTTTTCCCCTTAGTCGATGCCGACCGGTCACCCAGTCAACACCGATTTTCTCTAGTCGACGCCGACCTATCTTAGTCGACGCTGATTTTCCCTAATCGACGCCGATCGGCCTGCGCACAGGTAAGAGAATTCAGAAGTAACACAAATACAGCATTATTTTCACAGTTTCCTGTTTTCTATTGATTTTTATATGCTTTTTACATCCTGTCTGTCATTTTTGAGTCGAAAAAAATATATACATTTACTTATATTCTGTTATCATGTATGCTTCTTCTTCTTAATTGAAAACGTGGACTGACATCCACCGAGGGAGTTTTATTGCTTCTCGGACCCGCTTTTCGGGTAGTCCACCCAAATATCTTTTAAACGTTGTCTTTTTCTGTCAAGTATCTATGTCTCACAGGTTTTCTCGGATCTACCTTACAGGATCACTCGTGTGCGCCCATTTTGTTTACATCGGCTTTCCTTTTCCATCTACATATTCGCATCTTGTCTTATATATCAGGTATCGATTTCATTTGAGTTTTTCATGGTTTTTTGTGTTTAGTTTGGTACATTAACTTGGACAAGTAACAAGTGCGGAAATTCTTGATCTACACAAGGTGTTTGTTCTGAAGGTCTAATGAGCAGAATCCGGCATGGCATGGTGAAATGAAGCATGTAGAAGTTGTGTGATCATGGTAAGAGCATGTGAAGCATGAATATGATGTGTTGGGACACTCATAAGTGTCTTAGAGTGTAGGTATAGGGTTTAGACATGGTTATAGGTTTTTCCTAGACATAATCCTTGAGAAAGCATGACTAAATTATATGATCTAATCAGATTTTGAACTAGGTATGAAAAGGTGATCATTGGATATTTTTTAATAGGTTGATATGATGGTGTGGTCCAATTTTCAGTCTAGATGTTGAATACTTTGTGTGATATTTCACTTTTACCAACATCAGGTTCCTAAAGGTGAGATTTTGAGCTAAAAGTTGACTTTCTAATGCTCATTGGAGAGTGTGTACTTTTCATGGGTACCCAAGCTCTTGGGGATAGTTGAATATGTATATCATGAATATTTTACCATTGGAATGAGATTGTTTGATAGTAACATTTTTATAAACAATCATTAACAAGGTAAATTGGTTTTAAACTCTCTTAAAACCCTAGCTGAGAAGCGACTTGGGAGAAATTGCTTGTAGTGGTCCAAAATTTATTCCTTTTTCAAATGTAACAATTGGAGGTTATATATTATTTGTAAAATTATACTTTGTAAGATTAAAAAATCACACATTTTTTGTTCCTACTTCCAATTTAATTGAAAATGTCAGTTCTAAAAGTTAGTGAATGAATTATTGTGCTTAGAACTACATGTAGTAAATAAAAATGAATAATTCAACACATACAACACAATATTTTTATCCTGGAAACTCCTAGATTGAGGGAAAAAACTAGTTAGGAAGGGTAATTTCTCTTTCTTGCTAATATTATACTAGCCAAATAAAGAGATTATAGATTACAAGAAGCTGAAGGAGTACAACAATGTTACTTCCACCATGTCTACTTGTTTTCTCTGCTCATACACCTTGTTTCTACAAATCAATACCAACACTAATGTTTTCTTGTTCACTTATCCCATAAATTCATGCTCAATTCCACATGCTCCACTTATATTTATAGCTTGTTTCTTATGTCCTCTCGTGCACTAGAGAATAGAAAGATTCATCTAAGGAAGAGACATAACCAAGACGTTCTAAATCCATGACTGTTCGTGGATATATTTTTTGTTTTCTATCATGACAGGACCAATGGCGGAAACAAAGGGTTAGTTACACAAATTCCAGTGACTATAGAGGGGAAGTTACATATCCACTAAGGCAGTTACGCAATCATTGCTCTACAAAAAGTGACAGTTTTGTAAATTTACCTTTTTTCACCCACTTTTACTCAATTTTCCTTCTAATCCTGATTGTTTTGATGAAGTGGTGTTTTTCTAGATCCCTATGGATTAGGCCTCCCCTACTTAGGAGGATGTTGGTCCCAAAAAATATTAGTGGGGAGTAGATGAGGAAAAAATTCCCTCACTTTCTCCTTTGAGTACTATTGGGACTGCTTTGGTGTCTCCCCCTTGAGTCTAACTTGCCAAGATTCTTGTGGACCTCTCCTTATTTCCCTGAAATTTTGTTATAGTACTACATCCTCCTCTAAATCACCTCATGAATCCAAGACGCAATCCTTTATAGAAGGTAGAAACTATAATTTTTCTTCCCCATCAAGCATAGGTGGCTCATATAGGTGTATGTTCTCATAATTTACAACTGGGTATGTCCACATGAAGTGTGGTAAATCAAGTTTGAAAGCAGTTTCTCCAACCTTCTCTAGTACGGTAAAGGTTCCATACAGTAGTGGCTTGAGTTTCCTTGCTTGACCTTGTAGTATTTCCTTTCTTAAGAACATCTAAAACTTGTCTCCAACATGAAGTTTGTGTTCTCCACGATGATGATTGTGTCTATCATTTTACTTGGTTTTAGGATTGTCCAATTATTATTTCACCTTGAGATGGATTTTCTAGGTCCTCTCAATGAAATTTTCTACTCTAGTCACTTCTGAATCATGTATCTCTCTTTCTTCCTACTATCCAACCGCAATGTCCAATGGACTGGTAGGTAAATACCCCAAGCATGTTTCAAAAGGTGACTGCATAGTGGATGAATGTACTACCCTATTGTAGGAGTGTTGAATGTAGGCTAAGGACTCATCCCAAGTCTATGTATATTTTCTATTATACCCTCTAATCAGTTGTACCAAATTCCTATACACCACCTATGTTTTCCCATCCATTTAGGGATGGAAGGTCATGTTTCTCTATAACCTGGTTTCCATCTTTTCCCATAAACTAGTCAAAAAATTCCCCAATAACCTAAAATATATATTAGAAACAATAGACTTTGGCAAACTAAAATGCACCCATACATTAGCAACGAAAATTTCAGCTACCTCACATCATTTTATTGTCTTTTTACATGTCATAAGAACACACATTTTGATAAATCTATCTACACACACACACACACACACACACACACACACACACACACACACACACACACACACACACACACACACACACACACACACACACACACATATAATCATGGTCATGTTTAGATATAGGTAGTCCTAATACAAAATCCGTAGAGATATCCTCCCAAGGATGAGTAAGGACTGGTAAAGGAATATACAAACCTTCCTTCTTGATTTTAGGCTTGCTTATACAACAAATTTTACATCCTCTTATGAATTTAGATATTTCATCTTATATATTGAGCCAATATACATACCTTTTCAAGTGGTCTATGGTATTTCCAACACCAAAATGTCATGATACTTTTGAGGTATGTGCTTCTTTCATTAATAGAATCCTTTCTTATTTTGACACTAGGATTCACTTTAAGACCCGCCGCCCAAAAATTATTATAGAACTAGTGGCAAATCTCTAAAATAGGCTTTCAAAAATGGAAAAAATCCAAGAAAATGGATTCACAACAAAATCAGGGAAAAGTGGAAAAAAATGTATAGACACACGACTGTACATACAGGTGGGCTGCATATGCATCCAGGTGACTGTATATGGATATTCCTGACTACACATGTAGTCACCCACCTCCATATGTAGTTGGGTGGTTGCATGTGCAGCTGGGTGGCTACATGTGTAGTCGGGTGTCTCCATATGTAGTCACCCAACTGCATATGCAGTCGTCTAAATTCATATGCACTCGCTTGAATGCACATGCAACCACTTGCCTTTATGTGCAGTCATGTGTATGCATACGCATCTAGGCATCTGGACTCTAGATGGAATATTCTGATGCATAAGTACGTCACATTTCTAGCCTATGATGTTATAGAAAGAACATATCTCTATGCTCAAGAGGTATACTATATACGTATGTAACTAGCGTATTGTGGAAAATAAATGTATTTATATGAAATTTATTATAAACACTAGGTGATCCGACCCCCCAAACTAAATTTATCCTATAAATTTTATGTGAAACGCTGCTCCAGAAGACTCCTAAAATCACCAAATCCAAATTTGAAAATCCTAAATATTCACGAATTAGCAGAGAATCGCCACTAAAATTTTCCCTATTTGGCACACAAAGCTTCCCTAATCAGTAGAGCATCTCATATTTGAGATAACAATCATCAATACCTATATTTTTAGCCCCTTTGGACTGCAACTGCTGATATGTCACCCCAAATCCTTTTTCTTGAGCATACACCTCTTCATAAGCTTCCTTCGTGAAGGGATCAAAATGAGAGATAGTGGAAAAACTAGATATTTTCTCTTGTGTGGGTGACCTAGACAACATGTTTGCCACCAAATTTGAACTACCTTTCTTGTATTTGATCACCAAATGAAACTTCTAAAGGAACCCCATTCACTTGTAGTGCCTCTCTTGTTGCAATGTAGATTATGCTTGTAAATATTGGAGAGGTTTGTGGTCAGTGTGCACAATAGTTTCTTTACCCAAAAAATAGTGTTTCCATTTCTTTTTCTCCTGAAATAGTGCATACATATATTGAATATCCCTTAAGTGCTGAAGTGAAATTTTAAGAATGATAGCATACCAGTTTACATCCCTGTAGCAACACTGCCCCCATAGTGTAATCACTGAAATATAGCTCTACTTCAAAGGGTTGTTGCAAATTAGGAATAATAAGTAATGGAGCATGAATAATTTTGTATTTTAATAACCCAAAATCTTTATATTTTTCCTTACCCAATCAAAACCCTTACTCTTTGTGGCCACTATGTGCAGAGGTGCTACATTAGCAGAGAATCCCAGAATTAACTTCCTCGTGTATTGTAATACTCCCATAAAACTCCTAGTCTTTGTGGCCCCTGTTTGTGTAGGAAAATTGGTGATGGCTTCCACCTTCTTTGGATCGACTTGTAGCTCTACTCCTCCAACCATGTGCCCAAGATAGAAAAGTGGTTGTTTTGAGAATTCACACTTCTTCATGTTGCATAGCATTTGTTTCTCCTTGATAACTCCCAAGACTTGTTGCAAATGTGTTAGATGGTCCTCCCATGTGGCACTAAAAAATCATAATATCATCCAAATATACAATGAAACATGTATATATGAACTCCCACAATACATAATTCATCAATCTCATAAATGTTGCAGGTGCGTTACATAAACCAAATGAAAGTACTAACCACTCATACAAGCCCTGTTTTGTTTTGAAGGCAGTCTTCCATATATCCTCCTCCTTCATCATGGCTTAGTGATAACCACACTTGAGATCTAACTTTGTGAAGAACTTTACATGTTGAATTTGGTCCAAGAGATCATCTATGCAGGGGGAGTGCATATTTATTCTTTATGGTAATCTTGTTCAAATATCGGTATTAGATGCACATTCTCCAAAAACAATCCTTCTTTAGCACCATCACAATAGGCGAACTGTATGGTGAGGTGTTTGGGCATATCACCCCTTGGTCTAATATCTCCTGGAGTTTTTTTTTACCTCTTGATGCAGGAGCATCTCATGGAGTCAAATCAAGTGTCATTGTTTCTTCAATTTGGTCAATAAGGTGTGTAGAGTCATGTTTGGGAGAGAGCTAAGAGTATAGGATTTGAAAATTTGAATGAGGTATTTTCCGTCCAAAATGTAATTTAAAATGTAAAAGGAATTTCTAGGGTGATTAAAAGGTTGGGAGTGTTGTAAAAAGTATAATTAATTCCTAAGGGGTGTGTAGTTAGTCATGTGAGTGATAAGTGTGTGTCTGTGTGAGTGGTCATAACATGACGGGAAGTCCATGATTCACTAATATGGTAGGTTGAGTCATCATAGTATATGTAAGAGGAGTTACATTTAGTGAGAGTTACATGTATAGGTAGGTATTCAAATAAGGAGACGGAAAAATAAAACAGGGTTAGAGACATTATTCCTCATATGGAGGAGGAACATAACAATGAAATGAAGGAAAGTGTAATACCTTGTATGTGATTTGCAAGAAATATACATATATGCTCTGGTTTTGTGTGTGTATCTCCTTGGAATGATAATTAAAACGCATTCTTGTAATGTCAAAAAATTTATATTACATTAGAGAATCCTTTTTTTTAGTGTGAGTAGTAGTTTAATGGTTCATTTTCCACAATACATGAAGAATCGATTATTTGAATCAAGACTTGTTGAATACATTCATATCATTGGTTGTGTGCATGGTTTTTCCTTTTAGAAATGTTCTCTAAGTTTGTGATTGGAGTTGATAATCTTTCTATATGATGTTTAATGAATCCTTTGAATCAATTGTAGGGATGTTTATGCTTTCTCTTAAGTTGACATGAGGCATATAACACCCTGTTTTGGTGTGTGTGAAAGGTGGGTGAACTAATTCAAACAAATTGTGATAAAATTCTCATATTAAACCTAAATAAATTGAAATTTGTAACTATACATACCCAAAAATTATAAGGTACTACACCACCGGAACAACGTTACACGTGCCCCAATGATGACACAGGTATCCTCGCAAGGTGTTTGGGATCCAGAAAATCTCTCCAAGTATGCGTTAACATCCCGGATGTCCCACTTAGCCCCTGCGTACTTTGTTTTTCTCTTCTACCCTCTTTTCTTTGTGTTTTGGTCCTTAGTTATGAAACTACCACCCTACCTGGGCGGCGGTCTCTTGACTACCGCCTAGGCAGGGTGGCGGTCGTGTAATCACCGCCCTGCTCAGGGCGGCGGTCCCTCACGCATTTTCTAGAATGCTCTTTTAATGCGACTCGTGTAAAATTTCAATGTTTACTATCTTTTTTCACCGCCTCTTCTTGTATTTATGATTCTGGTTCCCTGGAATAGTGTTTTGGCATTGTTTATGGTTTTAAGAGATCAAATTGGTTTTCACCTTTGGGTAAATAGGATTCTCTAAATAGTTGGCTTGTGCTCAAGAAAATGGCCCCTTAAATTTTCCTCTGAATTTCTCATTTCAATAGCTTAGCCTTTCAATTTTGCTTAGGATTCATAGTTTCATTTGTTGTATGCATGGTTAGTATTGTTTAGCTGTCAGAAAGCCACATATTCTCCTTGTGCAATTGTTGTTATTATTTCATCTAATCAATTGGAGTAGGATAGTTTTTATTTTCAATAAGAAGCCATTAAAGTTATAGGTTTCGTTCGTCAAATAAGATAGCTTCAGGCTCTGGACATTTTATGTTGCATGACTCATAATAAATCCCGCTAGGAATTACATAAACCAAGATCTATACTCTTGCGCTATCCCTCTCCTACTCAAATTGTATTCAGTCTGTATCCTAAGTTGCCATTGTTCCAATATCTACTTCTGTTGACGTTAGCATTATACACTTTTCTGGATGCACGTGAGCATGAAGGAACAAGGAGATCACACTGAGGGGACAAAGCCACACACCATCGGATTTTCCACTTTTCTGCAAAATCCAGGTTCAAGCTTTCAAAGTTCTAGTTAAAAGCATATCAAATAAAGTAGTCAATCATTTCATTTCAGTTAATTCCACTTTCGATATTGCCAGGGAAGCTGTGGGGATTGTTAGTTTTTGAGAAATTATGATTCACTCCTCACTTCTGAGGTAGGATCGAGAGTCTTTCAAATAGAGTAGATCAGTTATCAGGTTATTTAGAATAGATCCACAAACTGCACAGACAAGTAGCTATACCCGGTTCCTTTGTTTTTTTTAATTGCATTATTAGTTTAGTTGTCAATTTTAAATATATTAGATAATTGATCTTTAAATTTTGTTCAGTAGTTTATCAATAAATATCAAACTTAGGAATATATGTAGATATATCTTGCATAGTTAATTTATTCTGTCATTAGTTAGATTTATATCATTTTCTTTTCCATGACAATAATGGGACCTAGAGAGCCCAGATAATACATATTTGAGCCAATCGTGCCTTAACCCAATCTTGTCACAGTAATAACTGACATAGATCAGGATCTTAGAATCTAGGTCTTCCGAACAACATCAGACTTACAACAAATCAGCTCACAGTTAAGAGGGTTAAACATAGAAGACGACCAAGTGCACACGTTTTGGTCAAACCATCCAAACTACAAATTACCCTAGACAAATATCTACATGACTGTATAAGGGCTTGAAAGAGAGAAAATGTTCGGTTGTGATCCTTTGGTCCCACAGCCAGACACAAGAGACACTCTCACAGACATAGATACTAGCTTAAGAATTCAAGTTGCAGGAACGCTTGTGAGATACTCTGAGAAGATTACACAACTGTTAATTCTGAATTTAGAGGCCGAGAAGGCATACAACTACTGAATATTAGGGATTATGGATTGAACCCTCGTATGACCATAGCAGGTCCACAACAACCAAAAATCTACAGTTGTGACCCACAAATTCCACAACCCAACCAGTCCACAGGTCAATCCGACGTTGACGTTGGTTTATGCACATTAGTGTTTAGATCCACTCCACTTCCACCAACCATTATCACACAGTTATCCTTGTTAGACATAGCAGCTAATGAAGCTAAGGATTTTTGGACTAGACCAGAGAATCAATTGTAGAATCTATTATATATCCATCATCCATCTTATGAATCTTTCTAGAGATATACATGAAACAATCCCAGGTCATTTTCCATGTGTCCCACAACCCATAGATTGAATCATGCCAGAGCTTGATATTGATTAGAGCCTTTGAGCAGTCATCCTCTCCGATCGATCTATCACACCAGTTCAGGTTAGGAGAGTCTTCTTTGCCTTAGATTCGCAGATTCCACTAGTGCGCATCGAAGACATAAGGTTTGCCTAACTATTTTGTCTACACCCCACACGTATTCCATCCCCACCGGCTGTCTCGGTATGACCTCAGGAGGTCAGGTGCGTGGAAGAATTACTTGTAGATTCCCATGCTCGCATATCACTTTTCCATCGTACAAAATTGGTGAACCCAACGTGAACAACATAGTACTTTCCTTTTCCTTATTACCTCTTTCTTCCACCTTCTTTCTTTACCATTATTCTGCAGGTATTCATATACCCCCCGAATATTTTGGGATTCGATGCATATGGCAGACCTCTCCTAGGTCTTGAGGCATACTACACTCAACTGAATAGACAGTCATCACCCTCACTCTCAGTATGGGGGTGACAATTATTCAGCCAACCGGTTGTCAACACAAACTCTGCCTGCAAGGAATAGATATAGCTCATCTTTCCAAACAGAGGACTTGTATCAGCTCGCTCAAATGCAACAAATAGAGCCTTCAGGCTCGAACAACATGACATTCACTGGAGAATCTGGTTCATCTCCTCAGGTGCTGCTTAGACCAAAAATTAGTAGACAATCAAATCCATACTTGGTTTTAGATGATGAACATTTAGTGCGTTATGGTAGGAATGAACAAAACTCTCCGAGTATGTACCCACCTATTGGAAGTTTACAAACACAACCCAAGGTCTATTTTCGAGAAAATACCTCCATGCCACTACATATAGGAAATGCCCTCAGGGAAACTTGGTAGGGAAACAATCAGTTCATAGCGGGGGTATCGCATGCCTATACAACATTAGGATATACAACAAATGCCACTAAGGCAAAATACTGTGACTTCACCGAATGAAGTCATTTTGACTTTAATAGAAAAAGTTAGGGGTTAGAACTTGCTCAGGAAAATCACAATTCTCAATTCATGTAGGCAGGAAATTCCAATCCTCCACACCATCCTAGCCAAGTAGACCTCCTCATAGGAATAGGCACGTTGGGCATGCCTCCTTAGTATTCACAACAAGCGCCAACTAGAACCGCCATTTCTAACACCGTTCTAATACCTCCCGGTCTAGTAGAAAATAATCCATTCCTGGACAATACCCCTTCATACTTAAACATGTACTCCAAATCACCACAAGGAGATATGTTCTCCTCTCCCGGCATGTTTGCTCAACCACAGGGGTTTCCTTATGCCCCTACCAATGCGTACGCTACGCCATATCAACAAACCATTCCACCTCTGCCCCCTCAGCAGGCACCATCAATGGTCAAAACCTATGTGATAGGGACTTATTCAGAATATTTGAAAGAGCCCTTAGACTTCACCATACAAAGCGTCATGCTTCCAAGACCTCTTCCTGATTTTCCCAAATACAATGGGTGAGGGAGATCCGAATGCACATATCAAGGCCTACGCCATAGCCATTCGAGAACTACTCCCTTGGGATGGGGTTATTGCTAAAATATTCCCCAAAACCTTGGAGGGCATCTCCCTCAATTGATATTATAGAATACCTGAGGCTTCCATCCATTCATTTAAACAACTCATTTCAAAATTCATTAAGGTGTTTGACATGAACAAACTGTTGAGAACAGAAATCAGGAAATTCTTGCACATTAAGCAAGAACACAATGAATCTGTCACTCATTTCATCCAGAGGTGGCATACAGTCCTTTATTCTTCAGCCAGTGCTCTAAACATGGACCAAATGGAACTATGTGATTTATTCCTTCATTCTTTCAGCAGAGAGGTGAAGGAAGAAGTCCAGAAGTTCCCACTAAGGACTTACAATGAAGTACTTGAGAGCTCTCTCTGAATAGATCAAGTGGCAATAGATAGCAGTCGTAAGACGTATGGAGCAAAATGGGAGGTTAATCACCTCCAACCAGAATACTACGACTTATCCTACTACCACAAATGTCAATCAAGGACCTAAAATCCTTAATAAAAATCACGGAGTGACAACAAATGGAGTAACTAATCAGGCTAAAAGGATAAATGTTGTGAATACTCCACCACTAATGAACAACCAACAAAACAACAACTTTACCCCAACAATCAATGCAGTGGATTTTAATCATCCACAACAACAACAACAACAACAATGGCGACGCCCTACACAGGGTCCAAGCCAAAACTCAACTGGATATCAAAACCAAAAACAACAAATACAAAACTTTAATCCTAATAGGCAATGGTTTAATCAAAATTTTGGGCCACAATATGCGCCAAGCCAGCAACCTAGGAATTACAATCCTAACTCGTATTGTGGTTTCCACAAAATTCGAGGCCATGACACTAGAACGTGCTTGCGACTACAATAAATTCATGCAACATTTTCCAGAGGAACAAAGACAACTTTTTATAGATATGTTCTTGGAAGATCCTGCGTCACCAACACCAAATAAATTTTACAGGGGCAGTTTCCACTCAAAATGCACCCCTCAAGATCTTCAATGATCCACTCCCAAATCACAATAATAATAGGTTAAATCTGAATGGGACAAACAAAAGTGTAATGGCAGGAAACAATGATCATGAAGCCTCGACTTCACTAAACCCACTAGTTGCATCACAATTAGGAAGTCAACCACGACCCAAGATAGTTGGCTTAGTGGAGTTAGACACAGAACCACCCGTGGAAGCCGTAACAAGGATGCGAGAGTATTCCTCGTAGCCAAGTCCAAGTTACTTGCTAGAAATAGATAACATCCAACAAATACTAGTAAAACCCGTAGGTGCCTTTGATTTAATTAGTGATCTAACAAAAACCTTCTCACACATTTCTTTTTTGGACTGACTGAAGAACTCTCCTTCCCACAGGGCTTCTCTTTTAGAGGCATTAGGTTTAGGTCATTTAATTAACATCACTCCACCTCCTGAAACACAGGTAAACCATATAGACTTTGATACCCACCCCCTGGGGGCAGCTAGACAGGGATACTGAATTTATATTCGAAATAAACAAAATGCCAACAGATGCTGAGATTGCATGCCGAGGTGATCCAGCCTTACATTTGCAAGTATGGGTTTATAACAATTATGTGAAACACGCGATGGTTGATGATGGGGCAGCGGTTAACATAGTCCCCTTCTCTTTCCTTCAAAAGCTAGGGTATGGAGAAACGAATTGTTCTACAACTTGAAATACATTAAGAGGCTATGATAACCTTCAAGCCACATCAATCGGAACTATAATACTACTGGTCACCTTAGGACCCAAAACAATTCTGACTAAGTTTTTATATTATAGATCGGGAAACCAACTATAATATGATCCTCGGCCGACCGTGGATACATTGTATGAAGGCAATCCCTTCTACATTATTTCAAGAAGTAAGATTCTTGCATTTAGGAAAGGTATTCATAGCCAAAGGTGATCCAAAACCATTTGATAGACACCTAGCTGACTTAAATAAAAGACCAGGAATTCACTCGGAGTTTGAACTCCCAACAAACCAACTTAATAAACCCACCGATGCAAAACCGGAAGAAAAGTTGGTACCTAGAACAGATATTGAGACTATGAGCCTAATCAAGACTATCCCAGCCCTCAAGTATGAGGTTAACATTGTAGAAACAGTATCCTTAGGAACTACAGCAAAAATTGTCAAATTATTAGAACAGGATCTACCGATGTTCCTACCATTTGATTCTGTAGGCATGGGATATACCCTAGGTGTTGGTTTTCTTCCAACAGAGGATCTCTGCATGGTGGAAGTAACCGAAGCAGAAGATGTTAACACAGAAAATGTCTCAACATCCATATTCCCAACTAAATATTGGACTCTCCATTTTGATGGAGCTAGATGTCGTTACGAAGCTGGGGGTAGGTGTAATCTTTACTTCTCCTGAGGGAAAGATCCTACCATTTGCCTTTAAACTAAATTTTAAATGTATGAACAATAGCACTGAGTATGAAGACCTCCTCTTTGGCCTCATCTTAGCTAAGAGGATCGGTGTTAATAACATTAGGGTGTTAGGAGACTCACAATTGGTAGCAAACCAAGTCTCTGAGGTGTATGAAACTAGAGTTGAGCACTTACAGCTCTACAAAACAGCAGTATTTAGATTTAAGCAAATATTTTGACTTCATATCAATTGAAGCAATCCCATGAGAACAAAATATTCTCACAGATTCTATAGCAACCTCAGCATCACTCTTCACTCCAAATAGTGATTTGGAAGATACCCGTTTCATGGTATCCCTTCGTACTGAACCATTAGTTAAAAAAATGTCAAACCCTCTTTTAACGAACATAGATGAGAAAAAATCTACTATCCTAGACCATGTTGATAGTAATAGAGCCACCCTGGATTACTTAAACACCTATGCAGCGTTACATCTCACCCATCATGTGATAGATTTTTCCTTAATCCCGCATTCATCTTCCTACTTCAGAAATTCCATGATAGAGCTTCCCCCGTAAAAGGAACTCGACATATATGCGGTAGAGAATGGAGAAAACCTGGAATTACCTCCAGCCCCCGCCTGAGTTTGAAGAAGGTAATGCTTCTTTATAGAAGAAACAATTGATATTAACATTGGAATGGAGGAAGAACCAAAGATCTTGAAACTAGGATCCTCGTTAACTCCAGCAAAAGTAGAAATACACACTCGAATCCTTAAGGAACATCAGAGCGCCTTTACATTTAATTATAAAGAAATGATAGGGGTTGCACCACACATCGCGGTACATAACCTGGTCACTAAATCAGATGCAAAGCCAATTAAACAAAAATTGAGACCAATGAAACCCAAGGTATCTCTCATGGTGAAGGAAGAGGTAATGAAACTCCTCCAAGTAGGATTCATCAAACTAGTCAATTACTCTTAGTGGGTATCTAATATCATTCCTGTTCTAAAAAAGAATGGGAAGATACGCATCTGCATAGATTTCTGAGACATTAACAAGGCATGTCCCAAGGATGACTTCCCGTTACTGTCCATAGATGTCATCGTTGACGCAACAGCCGGATTTGAGATTTTTTCTCTCATGGATGGATTCTCAGGATACAATAAAATCAGAATATCCGAACAAAACCAAGCTAAAACCACGTTTATCACTCCTTGGGGAACCTATTGCTACGCTGTTATGTCATTCGGTCTCAAGAATGCGGGCACTACATACCAGCAGGTAATGACGACCCGCATCTCATTTCACAACCTAACCCCATCACCTAAACCTTACACAATTATTTATTAATTACTTTATAATTAATAAATCCACGTCGCCTTACCTGCCACCTCATTTTGCCACCTCATCATGACCTAGCCCTAACCCTAAACTAACCTAATTAAGACCTAAAACTTGGTTTACATCCACACCCATGACTAATGCCTCCTTACTCGCACCCAAAACCGACCTTGTAGCTACTTGACCAAGCCCACAACTAATCCCTCGGGAGAAAAGCAGGGAAAGTTGGCTATTTTACTAAAAATAGCCCACTTTTTCCTAACCGATACCGGTTCCTACTCGACCGCCGTCGGTTACGTAACCGCCATCGGTTCCCTGTAAATGACCTTCCCTAATCAGAAACAAAGGTCGAAGGATTTTTGGATCAATCAGGATCATCAGAAGTGATCAAGAGAATCCAGATCTTTACTTGGCTGAGCAGAGACAAGTGAAGAAACAAGAAGAGTTTGCAGCAAAAGGAGATCAAGCCCAAGACTGCCACTGAACAGCCAGAGCCCTGTGACACTCATCTGATCATTGGGAGGGAGACATCTCATCTTCTGGGTATCAGGCCATACTACTTGAGTTCTGCCTTTGTCATCACAGTTCTTGGACCTGCATCCTCGTCAATAACCAGTAAGTTGCATCTTGTGTGTTCTCATTTTAATATTTCTTAGACTTTTTAATCACAGCCGTCATAAATCTATTCCTAGATCTACTACCCAGCAACACATTTTACCTAACTATCATCCACTTACCTCTCATCACCCCATTACCTAATCCCGTTCATATACCAGCCTTACAAACAACACAACCACCTTACAACCCCCTTTACAAACATAGCCCCTACCGATATCGGTTAGCAGAAACCGGTATCGGTTATCCTGACTACAACCAAAAACCAGCCTTTCCCCCTACTTGTTTCAACGAGGTAATTAAACTGTTATTTTACAATCTTCTGTGTTAATTCATATTAGCAGGGGAACTGACCACCTTCGAAAGGAAGTTTTATATTTCCTGGGCCCAAGGCAGTTCCCTCATTTATTGTCTAATCAAAATCTTGTGGTCTTGTGTTCTTATTTGCAGGTAGTCCTTCCAAGACAAAAAGGGGTTCTTCGCAATCGACCTGATCTCTCTCTACGGTACGCGCACACCATCTCGACATTCAACAGGTATTCCTCCTAGCCCTAACCCTTATCTGTTTCTAAAAGGAATGAAAGGATAGAAGCAACTCTATTCCCAAAAGCTGAAACATTCCGAGCGAAACATTTTGGCACGCCCGGTGGGACCCATTTGGGTTTCTTTCTTTCTTGCTTGCTTTCATATAGGGAGCATACTTGCTGTTTTCTTCTTTACAAGATATTCACAAGGTATTTTGTTATTTTGGTAAAAGAACTTGCTTTGCTTTTACATCTTGCATTAGTGAAAGTCGTCTCTTTTGCTTCATCGAATATCATTTTCGATTTGGGTTTAAAACACGTGCATCACATTCCTGCTTGTTGTTTTCAATTCTAGTGAACATAGATTAAGTAACAGGTCATACACGTGGGGGTGATATCCACGGTATTGACAAGAAATTGATCTTACTTTCACTGCACAACACATACCGAATCACTTCACAATTAACTCAACAGCTCAAACATCCCCCCTTTTCCGCGGTATTCCTCCGCCCGATTGAGGTAACCTTATGAGCCAAAACAAACTTGACATTTCCCCTAAGTCTTTTGTTTAGGATTCTGACATCATTCTACGTCTAAAGGCATAAGCTCACGATAATTAAAATTAACCCTAGGGTTAATCTCTGGATTTGCGTGTGCATCTTGCTTGTTTTCAGTTCTGTTTTCTCTGTCATACTCTGTCTTCTGTGAACACCTCAAAACTATTTGATAAGTGTACTAAACGTTGTTAAAAATCAAATCAGCAGCTTCTTATATCTTCTTATACCAGTCTTCTTACACCGACATCGGTTAACTGACCGACGTCGTCTGTACTGTGACCGACATCGGTTATTAGACCGATATCGGTTACTGTCTTTTACAGTTCCTGACAAACCAGGAACCTACCAATTTCACCATTCTAAGGCTGTTTCTGTTCCTAATAGATTGAAGCCCTGCTGTGTATTCTTGTCCATGGTTGTTATCACTCGGAAGCAAGCCGCCGCCATGGTTTCACATGCTTGCTCTGTGCCTTTGCCTGAATCACCCCCTTCACATTCTATAGGGAACCCTACGGACACCAGTGAGATCCCCAAAATTCCTGTAGGAGATAAGGAATTTGCCAAATTTCTGGATGCTAACCCTAGCGCTGTACAATACTATTTGTCTCATGCCCCTGACCGTACGCCCGATGGTCAACTCCTTGTTGGCATGCCCATTAGTATAGCTGCTCATTTAGCTCCCACTCCGCCTGATAACACCGCATTGCTTCCTGCATCTCTAGCCCCGTCTCCCAATCCGATGGCTTCAGAGGTTCATACGACACAGATTGGCTTTCCTTTGGTTAATCTTGGACCCCACATATCCTTACCGCCGACGGCTCCTACCTCATCTCTCTTGCAGACTGCTCCGTTCATGACTTGCTCTCTGCCACCTATCCACACTAGTTTTCCTTCTCAAGCTCCGCCTACCTTTTCATTCCCATACACGTATCCAGTGACCTCAACATCTTATATGGGACATCCCTATTCGGTCGCCTCGACATATTCATCCTCCATACCTTATCAACACTTAACCCCACCATTGTCTAGCGGAGGCCCTTGGCCCAATTTTCCCCCGTTTACCACAACCGCACCATCATCTCAACCAACCACGGATTTCATCAAACAAATGATGGACAAAATGCAAAATCTGGAGGCTTCTGTTTCGGGAAGTCGTAGCGCCTTGACATACGAGCAAGTTTGTCAGGAGCCTATTCACCCTTCTGTCCCCCTTCATTCATATCCTCCTCAATGGGAATTGCCGAAATTTACTCGTTTTAATAGTAAAGAGGATCCTCAACAACACTTGCGATCATTTAGACATGCTTGTTATTTGATTGCTCATGATGATGCCTTGCTACTCCGCACCTTTCCCATGTCCTTATCAGGACCCGCCTTGGAGTGGTACAGTGCTTTAACCCAGCACTCAATCTTCTCTTTTAACCAACTAGCCCAATCTTTCTTGGATCATTTCTCCATTAACATTGCCAAGAAAGTATCTATCACCGACCTTTATGCCATCCGACAATTCGAAGACGAATCTATCGCAGATTTCGTTGGACGATGGCGCGGCCTTATCAACCAACTTACATATGCCTTGCCTCAGACTGAACTTATCAAACTTTTTACGCGGGCATGTGCTAAGCACATTTCTCCTACTCTTCAAATTCAAACTTTCCGCACATTTGACGAGGCCTTTACCATGGCTCGGAAGCTAGAAATTCGGGCCTTAGAAGAAGAGAAATTGCGGTTGCGCAACAAAAACCCCAATTTCTGAACTCCAGATTCTACCAATAAACCAAACACCACCACTCCTCACGCATCCACTTCTTCTAAATCAAAAGGAGCTGTCCACGCGGTGATGGTCAAATCTCAAGCACCGTCTAATACTCCACCAAAAACCACCTATAAGTACAAAGCCGAGCCCATCAATTACACTCCCTTGGGAGAAACTTATGGTGTCATCTTGGAAAAATTGCTCAAAGCCGGAGCTATCACCTTGCCTCCTGTTAAACCTCACTCCGGGTTTGACTCCACTCGCGCTATACCTTCCTGGTACAAAGAAAATGACTTCTGTAACTTTCACCGCGTGAAAGGACATAGTCATGAAAACTGCAAGATGTTGAAAAACATAGTGCAGGAAATGGTTGACGCAGGGGATATAACCCTCGATAATCCTAATGCCCCTGCCAACCGAAATTTGAAAATCTTCAACAAACCATTCCCGAATCACTCTTCTAACAGTAACGTAAACCAGGATATCTTAGCCGAGGAAAGTGTTCATGAGATCCATGCAGTCTTCGACTCCCAGCCAAAAACCTCCATCGAGAAAATTTTGAATCAAGCGTCTTCACTGACACAGAGGCCTGAACCTCCTTCACCACCATCAAGCCAAAGTGAAATCATTCCTTTACCCATAAAGGAGTTAACTGCCCAGACTTCTCTTCTCATAGATGAGTCTTCTTACACCACATCCCTACAAGACTGCGAGCAGATGCTATCTAACTTATCTATTTCCCAAACGTCTCCTTCTACCACTCTTGCTGCACAAGAGGAGGGCTCGCCACTCCTTTTGTCATCCTTAGACGAGAAACCCCTTGCACCGACATCACCAAATTCTTTAACCATGACGGATCCTCTTAAACATGCCCTCCTACCTATTAGTTCTTCATCGCCTAAATCTTTTCAGCGACCGGTTGACCTCTTAACACCTATTGATACAGTGCCTCATCTACCCCCTGTATCACACCCACGGTGGACCGGAATCACAACCCACCTTTCTTCCATACAAAAATTCCCATTCACACCTGAAGATTGTCATTCTCCAGAAGATAGACGAGTCCTATGGGAACGTTTGAGTATCCCCTATTCTACTCAAATGCAGATGACCGATCCAGACACCTCTACCATATACCCGAAGTGTTTGCAGAAACTCAAAATGCCTATGTCCTCATCATCACCCCCCGCATCTCTACCAAGTATCTCATCCACCTCTGTCAGCTTAACCAAATCTTCCCCTACACTTGGGACCTCACCAATACCCAGTCTAACACACCCGCCTAAGCGACTAGATTTATCCAAAAATAAAGCCGCCCCTCCACTTAGGAGACAAACTCAATCCGTGCCTCTATCACAATCAAAACCATCATCGTCACACCTACCTTCCATATTGGGACCTCATCCCTCCACCTTGCATCAATATATCATACCTCCTGCGTTTTCTTTAAAACGACCTACGCCTTCTCCACCCATACAGAGATCTAAGGGTATATCAACACTATCACCCCACGTATCCTGTCCACCCATCAATCCTAAACAAATTTCATCATCAAAGGACTTGTTTGCCGTCACTCCTCTTTTGTCACCATTGTTTCCGGATACCACATTATCTGGAGCCTCATCATCTAACCAGCTAAACGTAGCTCCTGCGCCAAAGAAACCACGTTTAGTTAAAACCACGTATCAACACCCCTTGGCTAAACCACCACCCGTACGAACCAATCATGCCAAAACATTACCGAAGTCTGCTCAATCAATACCCTCATCCTCCTCCGATTTTGACCCACTCAAAGGATCTTACGCCAAAATCCTTGCTATGTTGGTGGAGAATGCGACCATTTCCCTACCCCCACTTAGACCTTATGACCCGTCTAAACCTCGACCTATAGGTTATGATGAGTCTAAAATCTGCGCTTACCACCGCACACCAGGACATGATGTGGAGGGATGCAAAGCTTTAAAAGCCATCCTTCGTCAGTCACCTCTCTCAGATAGAAAGGTTAAGAAAGACAACTTACGAAGGGAGAGACCTTTAGCTTCAATTCCCTCTCCTATACCACCTATCCCCGCCTCACCAGTATCTATCATTATTACAACCCCACCTCTCGAAGACCATGATTTATCCCGACCATCTTCCTCATCTCATGTCCACGAAATTAATATGATTAGTGTTGCTACTCGAGCGCAGAAAAACAACGAGAAAGCGAAAGAAAGCGCACCTGCGTCCTCTCTTTCTCCGTCCACCATCCCGATTGCACCACCACCCAAAGTGGTTATTCGTGGACCCGCTTACCCCGTCTCTAATGGAATTGCCCATCGAGCCATGATCAAACAGCTTCACCAATCACCCGTAAAAATGACACTATATGATCTCATTCAGACTTCTGAATCTCATCGACAAGCTCTCGTTGAAATTCTTCAAGGGATTGAGGTCTTACCTAATGAAACCCTGCCTGTTACCTCCATTCTAACACCCAATCACGTTGCTTCCCTCACTAGACAACCTACCGCCTCAACCACCCCTTCTGTCTCTGTACAACAAGCTGCTGCTGTCAGTTTCTCCGAAGACGAAATTGTTGACTTTGGTACAGAAGATCCTGATCCTGCTCTTTTCATCTCAGCTTACGTCCGGGACATCCGGGTACGTCGTGTGATGATCGACGGGGGCGCTAGTCTAAACATCATTTCTTCAAAAGCCTTCCAACAAATGAATATCCCTTCTAGCTACATGTGTGCCAACCCCATCATGTTGCGGTCATTCAATGATGCTATTACCTCTACCTTAGGCACCGTGATCCTTAACATTCGTGTAGGACCACGTACTTTACCTGAGCTCTTCTATGTCCTTGAGGGAGAATTCCAATATAACATGTTATTAGGCCGCCCCTGGATCCGGGCTATGGGATGCGTTCCCTCCACCTTACATAGATGTATAAAATTTGAGTACGAGGGGAAGTCCTACACCGTAAAAGCTGATCCTCCCCCCTTCAAAACCTGCAATATGTTATATCGCCCTAATGATGTGCTTGTACCAATCAAGACACCCATTCATCCAACCCAACCATCCACATCAACCGCACCTACGCCTTCAACCAATGAAACCACCGTTGCAAATACCACTTCCCTCCCCGCGGACGACATCCCAACCTCAGATCCCTTAGTGGATGTTTTTCAACGCCTTACGCTGGGGGAGTATCGCCTATATAACATTAGTTCTTTCCCTACCCCACAGGAGTACGGACAAGTACATGCACATCCTACCTATGACCGTCGTGTGGGGGAAGTAATCCCCTACGGACCACCTCATTGCCGCACCAACCTAACATATGGGGGTGTTGACGCATCTTCCGTTACCCCTGAACCTCCTCTTGGTGTGGTTCCTTTCAAATCTGATTTTCAATACTTGACAAATCGTCGTTTCGCCCTCACCTTCTTGACTCGCTGTGCTTGGAAAGGCTTTGGTTTTGGTCTTTATGAACAAGGCCGACATACAATCATTCCCGTAACTACACGCAAACACAATGATCGTAGTGGTCTCAGATTTCCGGGAACACTTACACCGAAGGAACCTCGTGTCAGTTGCCTTCTGGAAGATGACGATGTCACCCCTACCGAACCATCATCACCCATTTTACCTTCGTCACCCACAGAGTCGATAGATCCTGAATCTATCCCTCCTAACTTTTTTTTTTCATAAATGCTATCTTTCTAGGTCCTCTCACTTATCAACGCGATAATGAGGACCCCTCTTCTATTCCCCTTCTATATCCAGACATGATTGAAGAGGACTCACCTTCAATTAACGTTGTTGAGTGCCAGGATGATGACTCCATCCTCACTTACCTTGGTGCGGATGACTCTTATATTCAACGCGCCTTACCATCTGAAACTCAAACCATGCTGAACGAGTCTACTATAGAAATCAACATCCACACAGCAGAAGATCCTCACATCGTGAAGATCGGACAATCCCTTAATGCATCAGAACAAGTCGCCTTTACTACCTTTCTCCGTGCTCGCAACCAAGCTTTCGCTTGGTCCTACGCTGACATGCCAGGAATTGATCCTGACATTGCTGTCCATAACATTACACTAAAACCCGATTCCAAACCAATTAAACAGAAACTGAGAAAAATGCATCCACGCATCGCCCTCTTGGTCAAAGAAGAGCTTCAACGACTCCTTTCTGTTTCCTTCATCCTGCCTATTGACTATCCTCAATGGATTTCTAACATCGTACCTGTCACTAAAGCGACGGGGGGACTTCGGATATGCACGGATTTCTGGATCTTAACCTCGCTTGCCCTAAAGATGACTTCCCCCTACCTAGTATTGACCAACTTGTTGATCTCACTGCAGGCCATGAGATGCTCTCTCTCATGGATGGCTTTTCAGGATATAACCAAATTTTGGTTGCCCCTGCCGATCAACATAAAACTGCCTTCATAACTCCTTGGGGAACCTTCTGTTATCGTGTAATGCCATTTGGCCTTAAGAATGCTGGTGCAACCTATCAGCGGGCTATGACCTACATTTTTCATGACATTATGCACACTATCCTTGAAGATTACGTCGATGATCTTCTAGGCAAATCTAAACATCGTAGTGAACATCTCGATGTTTTAACCATTATTTTTGATCACCTGTTACAATATTCTGTCCGTCTTCAACCAAAGAAATGTGTCTTTGGTGTCCTTTCGGGAAAACTTCTTGGTTTTATCGTCTCTTTGCGTGGTATTGAGGTCGACCCATCTAAAGTCAAAGCTATCCTAGAAATGCCCCCACCTACTAATCTCAAACAATTGCGTAGTTTACAAGGTAAGCTACAATCTATCCGACGTTTCATCTCCCAACTCTCGGATCGATGTCAACCTTTCCATCACCTCCTTAAAAAAGACATTGACTTTCGATGGAGCGACGAATGCCACCAAGCCTTTGAGGCTCTCAAAGCTTATCTCTTGCAGCCACCCGTGCTTATCCCACCTCAGGACAACCGTCCTTTCTACCTTTACCTCTCCGCCACTGACCACGCCGTGGGGGCCATGCTTGCACATCGTGACTCCGAGAACCGCGAACAAGCCGTTTATTATATAAGTCGTACTTTGGTGGATTATGAGACCAGATATACACATGTAGAAAAGTTGTGCCTAGCCCTATCATTCGTGGCCACCAAACTCCGACACTACCTCCTGAATCACAAAACTTTCGTCATCACCAACACGGACCCCATCCATTATATGTATGCCAAACCTCATCTAAACCAACGCATCGCCCGATGGCTTATGCTCCTTGCTGACCTCGATCTTGAATTTATACACCAGAAATCAATCAAAGGACAAACCATTGCCGACCAACTCGCGGAAGCCCCTGTACCTGGGGCGCAATTTACCAATTTTAATTTCCCCGACGAACTCATCGCCACTCTTTCCCTCAGGGAGGAGTCGTATCTAATGACCCTCTTCTTCGATGGATCCAAATGCCAGCGCGGCGGAGGAGCTGGTGTTGTTCTTATTCCTCTCGACGCTGAGCCTATGCCTCTTTCATTCCGACTCGACTTCCCCTGCACTAATAATACTGCGGAATACGAGGCCCTTGTTCTGGGTCTCCAGGTTGCGTTGCACTTAGGTGTCAAATCTATCAATATTTTCGGCGACTCTCAATTGGTAGTCAATCAAGTTATGGGCATCTACCAATGCAAAAATGAGGAGCTTCAAAAGTACAAACATTATGTGGATTCACTTCTAGCCTTATTTACTCACTATTCTATCCAAACCATTCCCCGCTCCACTAACAAATTTGCGGATACTATGGCTTGCTTAGCCTCACAAATTCCAGCTTCATCAACTGACTCTGACATTTTCATCTTGGTCCAACAAATCTTTGCCCCATCTTACTCAGCCCCGGTTGTTTGTATGATTAATAATGTGTCTGCTACTTCCGCGGGATACCTGGTATCACCAATTTCACGACTACCTTACAACCTCTGTTCTCCCATCTGACCTTACTAGTACTGGCAAACGCGCTTTTCTTAAACGTGTTTCTCGTTATGTCGTTATGGGGGGACTCCTTTATAAACGTGGTTTTGATGGCATCCTCCTTCGATGTCTCACAGGCGCGGAGGTCACCTATACCATCCAACAGGTCCATGACGGTCTTTGTGGTGGACATTTTAGCGGCCTTGCCGTGGCCAAACGAATCCTTCGCCTTGGTTATTATTGGCCTACTCTCAATAACGATTGCTACGAATATGTTAAGCGTTGTGTTATGTGTCAACAACATGCCAACCTTCAACATACTCCTAGCCACCCGCTACAGGTCGCCCGAGATCTTTGGCCTTTCTCACAATGGGGTTTAGACCTTATTGGTGAAATTCACCCACCCTCTTCGCAACGTCACCGTTGGATAATCACGGCAACCGAATATTACACGAAATGGGTGGAGGCTATTCCACTCATTTCAACTAAAAAAGAAAAAATTGTAGAGTTCATTAATCATCACATTATCTGTCGTTTTGGTGTTCCTCATCGCCTGATAACGGATAATGGAAAATCTTTCAAAAATAAGTTGTTGCAAGACCTTTGTGACAACTTTGGTATCAAACTTAGCTTCTCATCACCCTACTATCCACAAGCGAATGGACAAGCCGAATCTTCTAACAAAACCCTAACCAAAATCCTTATGAAAGTTGTCAATGAGTCCGGAAGAAATTGGCATGATCACATCCCCTTCGCCCTCTGGGCTTATCGTACTAGCATTCGTACCTCCACTAATGCCACACCTTTTTCTTTGGTATATGGTACCGAGGCTGTCTTACCTCTCGAAATACAAATACCCTCCCTCAGAATATCTCTTCAAGATATTCTTACCAACGATGATTTCCGCCAAGAGCGGTTAGCCCAATTGGAGCTTCTTGACGAGCGTCGTCTTACAGCTCTTGATCACCTTCAAATCTATCAAAAACGCATCAAGCGTGCTTATGATAAGCGACTTCATGAGCGTACCTTTAAGGTTGGTGATCTTGTCCTCAAAGAGAATCAACATGTAACCAAACTAGAAAAGAGCAAACGTGGAAAATTTGCTCCCAATTGGATTGGACCTTACATAATCACTCACACTTATGGATCAGGCACTTATCGTTTAGCTTCGCTTAATGGTAAACCTGAGCCTGAACCCCTTAATGCCTTGCATCTTCGACCATTCTACTGTTGAATTTAGTGTTATATCACTTCTTATCTACCTAACGCTCGTCCCTTGAGCTCATTTACCGCTACATACACTTTGTTTCCTACACCTCAAAATAAAATCAAGCTCACATAGTTTGATTCTCACCTCCCCTTAACGATGCCTTCCCTTTTTAGTCTAGTCCATGACTTCAAAGTATTAAAATAGCACATTCTTATGGGATTTTCTTGAGTCAAACTTCTTACCAAACTAGATGCTTCACGCCAAAAGGACATCTAGCTATCTAAATTACATATAGACTGCTCCCTCGAAGGACAGCTATATGCCAAACTATTGCTGCTATTATATATAGACTGCTCCCCCGAAGGACAGCTATACACTAAAATCACAAGCTGTTACTATAAATAGACTGCTCCCTTGAAGGACAGCTATACACAGTCAGCCTTTAGCCGAAGCTTCTCGCATTGATCAGCTTCGTGAAGACCTCAAGAATAATACAATCAATATCCCTTGTAGACTTCCCGCATCGATCAGTCTATATTCAGTAAAATAAAAGCCTCATTCAAAAGTACTTTTGAGTCATGGACTTGTCTATTTAGGTTAGGTTCTCTTTCGTCAGAACACTCACTTTGTAATAAGTTCTCCGTACCACAGCTATACCATCCACCTCACCTCATCATTTGTTTAAACTCAAGGGACGTGACGTACAATCGATATATTGTGATCATACAACTCTTTTCACCTATTGACTTCTCGTCTATGCACGGTACCTAGGGGATTCCAGCTCATCCTGCATTAATATGTGGTTTGTTTAGCTCTTTTCAACTATGGCGTAACTCTTTCCTCTTTGCTTAACATCTAGGATTATGTGTTGACCTTAATCAGGACATGGTTCCCTACCACTCGGGTAGGCTAACTTTCGCTTCCCTTATACCTTTTACAACATCACCAATTCATTACCAACACCAACAACCTTACCTTACCAATATTAATATCAATATTTTTACCAACCAACCAATTGCCTAACCATACCTAAATTGCCTAAATTCACCTCTCCCTGGTCCTAAGGGAGAACTACATCGGTCTGAGGCCCCTCCTTGCTTTGTGCAATGGGCTATGTAGGCAGCACTTCGGAGACATGGGGTCTCCCAAGGTTAGCTCGACCATCTCCTACCATAACCTATCATGTGTGGTAAATATAAATATTTTTGTGTATTTCTATTTAATCACATTCCTCTTTATCAAAACAAATAAATCAAAACACAAACATTCTTATTATTTTCATAACTCAAATCAACATACATATTCAGTTTTATTTAGATGTTAAACAAATACATCTTCTCTATCATCGACACGCAGGTCGGCATCCTTATTTATTCTTATACCTAGATAACATTTATTTAGACCCTCACGCCTCATCCCGAACCAGGTGATGATCGTGATCGTCGACGCCTCTCGCCGGGCCTCTCTGTCCTCAAAGGTACCACGGCTATTGGTACCACCCACTGATCTGCCAATCTCTCCTGTAACATATGAATACGCTCCCTCGCATGGAGGTATCTCGCCTCTAGTCCCTCTGCTCGTGACTCCGCAACCGCTAACAATCCTCTTGCCTCATTCACCTGCGTTTGGAGCTGATGAACTAAACTCTGTAGACGATCTCTCTCCGCTGTAATCATAGCTATGTCAGGACGATCACGTACACCTCGCAGTTCTGTTACCCACCATAATCTATAGGCCTCTGTCGTTCCTGCATCCATTACCCTGCGATCGGCTGCTATCTCCTCTGGCCCTTCTGGAGGTGTTGGCCGGGGAGGTGAGAATGCTGCCTCGGCGTCGATCCTCATATATGGTCTATAAGCCAGGGGTATATCCTGCACAAATCCAAATTGTCGCCGCACGCGATCTAGAGGAATCCTCTCATACTCACCTGGCCTGTGCCCCGTGATCCACCTCAATCGCTCTACACCCCTCAACTCCTCAGCTATATTCTCTGTTACCATATAGTTCCCGTACGGCCTCCAACAGATATCCGCAATCGTCACCATCTCCCATACCTGCCTATAATACTCAATGTCACCCGTCACAGCCTGGGATCTTGCCTCTTGTTCTGTCTGGACCCATCGTCTGAATCCCAATCTCTGCACTCCTGTCTCTCCCAACTGGATAGGTCGGCCTATTGGTCGCACACAAACAATGTGCTCATAGGCCCAACAATGTAACAAAAATGAACAATCCAGTGTTGTCCTGTGATTTCGTCTACAAGCCCATAAGCCCCTGTATAGCTCCGCCAAATATGCAGGTGCCCATGCAAAAGTCACATTCCTTTCCATCATTTCCCAAATCACACACATCAATGCTTTTGGAAATCTTCCTCCATCCGCCCTCGGTAACGCATAATACCCTACCGCTATCATTAATATCACGGCTAATCTTGTCTCCTCAGGGTGTGCTGCATACATTATACCATACGTAAATGTCAAACCTCGCTGTGTCAAGTCTCGTGCGTATGGACCAAATACAGCTGTTATCGCTGCCTGCCCCGCGCTAGGCAATGCCTGATATACTGGTTTTCCTGTAATTGGGAGTCTCAAAATACGGAACACATCTTCCAATGTCACTGTCATCTCCCCTGTTGGCAAATAGAAGGTATTCTTCTCTGGATTCCATCTCTCAATCAACGCCTGCAACATAGCATGGTTACGTGCGATTCGTGAATAATAGCGGATTCCACTTAACCCCAAACGATTTATCAATATCCATTCAGCTGGTGTTACATCCGCTCGGATTCGTGACAACAAAGCTGGAACACTATCATTCATCCTCAGCCCTGCCTCTGCCTGCATACGTCAAAGCAACAAATAACCATTCAATCCATCAAATCCCCAAGGGTTTTTCTCACATTCTAGAAATTCCTACAGCAACCGGTATCGGTTATAAATAACCGGTACCGGTTCAGTAACCGATACCGGTTATCTCTAACCGCTATCGGTCACTGTCACTTTTATACACTCTGCCTAAACACACCACCTACGACAATAATTTGATCGTTTATTCCTCTCTGTACATACCGACATACCCGAAACCCCTGATTACCTACCCCATAACACTCACCTCACCTATAACCCTTGCTATCACGTTTTCTTTCTCATATCTACCCACTTAATCTCCCTCATCCTATTCACAAAACATGCAAAAATCAAATTACAACCAAACCGTTTACCTCTTGGGCTGCAGCAGCTTGCGGTGGAACTTGTCTTCCCTCTCGTCCATGCCTGCTGGATGCTTCTCCTCGTTCAGCCATGCTCACCACCCTCTTCAAATATAGCTTGGATTTCTGTCTTCTTGATCTCAGCCCACACTCACGTTACCTGTCTCTTACCTCCTTATCACTCAAATCTCTCATGCAATTACCTGTCTCAGTCGTTAAAACAGCGTCGCATTCACGTATTTAACATCTTGCATGGCTCTCAAAATAAGAACTTCAGTTGCCACCTACGCTTTTCTATTTTTAGAAAAAGCTCATTATGGAATAACCGGTATCGGTTAGCTAACCGATATCGGTCTATCCTATACCGACATCGGTTGCCTAACCGATGTCGGTCATATACCTAGCTTTTTTTTTTTTAACATAGTTCTTTTCTTTATTTTCTACCTAATTTTTGTGACGCCCGCCTCTTTTTCCTGCATAACAACACCCTCATCTATAATTGTTCATCAAATCCACATCTCATTACAATTTCATCAACATCATCTATCTATATTTCAAAAACAAACAAGCCATCAACTACGGATATCAAAAACCATCGATCTATACACCATTTGGATCCGATTCATCAGATACATACATGCAATTTCATAAAACCAGCGACAAAACATACAAACATTTCGTAATACAACATGTCAATTAAACTCATCATCTATATATATACATACATCCCATTTACAAAAACCATCAACACCATCAATATATACAACATGTCAATTAACCTCATCATACATTCTATATCACAAACCATCGACAAAACAGTTAAAAAAAAATTTTTAAACACAGCATGTGGGTCAAATCATCATATCTATATATATATATATATATCCAAAGTTTCAAAAATACAATGTGCCCTGCATCGGGGCCTCTGTGATCTCATAATACAACAAAGCCGGCACGCAGGCCGCAATAACTATCACTAATCTCGACTCGGCTCGTAGGCCGGTCTCTCATATCAAAAACATACTCGGCTCGCAGGCCGGTATCAACTGTACAACCCGTACTCAGCTCGCAGGCCGGTATATACAATAAATGAATAAAAGAATCATATGTAGGCACGCAAGCCTCTATAAACATAACCGGTTCGCAGACCGGTGCCCATATCCAATATACAAATACAAAAACAATGTCGGGATCCCTCAGCTCTCCCCACCGCCCTCCGCCTGTCTCCCTGCAGGTCCCTGCGCCGCCTCTCGCCTCCTGCCTGTCACAGACCCACCAGCTGTGGCTGCACCTCCCTGAGATCTCTGACTGCGAGAGGTCTCTGCTCTATAGGCTGCATATGGCTGATACTCAGCTCCGGTACCATCAAGAACATCCTGATAGTACCGGGCCTCTGCTCTCGCCTCCATATACCTGTCCCATGCCACCATCGCTGCTGGGGCTGGTCCCCTAACTCCTAACACCAGTGCCCCCTGTGCCTGTGCTGGTGCCACTGGTGGTGCCTGTGGCTATGGTGGTACCTGTACCTGTGGCTGTACCGGTGCCGCTGGTGGTGCCTGTACCTGTGCCTAGGGCTGTGGCTGTGCCGCTGCTGGTGGTGGTACCTGTGCCTGTACCTGAGCCTGGGCTAGCTGCCCCTGTAAGACACCTATCTGTGCCTGTGCAGCAGCAAGCTGCCCCTGTAATAGCTGTACCTGGCCCCTGAGCTGATCTCTCTCTGCCATCACCGCTGCCAAGTCAGGCTGTGCGGGCTGTGCTCTCCTCGCAGCTCTCTCCCCCGCCCACCATACCAAAAATGCGCCTGTGCACCCAGCATCATCTACAGTGTCATCGGCAGGCCTCTCAGCAACCCAATCTGGATCCACGGGCTGTGGTGCAGGCAGTGGGGCCTCTACATCATCCCTCCAATACTGAGGGAAGGGAGGTGGCTCATCCTGTCGTAGCCCCATCTGCCGGCGTACCCTCTCTAGGGGAATCCGCTCGTACTCTCCCGGCCTCCGTCCTGCTATCCAGAAAGTGTACTGGATCAAGCGTAACTGTAATCGGGCTCCTCCACGGGGGTGATGACCTCTATACGGTCTCCATACAATATCTGCCGCTGTCAGGCCCTCTAATAAATGCCGGTAATAAGTAACGTCCCGACCTGCAAGCACTGCTCGTGGCTGACCCACGACCCCCAACCACCTCTGAAAGCCGTATCTATAGATGACCTGTGGCCCTGGCTGCTGAGGTAGCCCTACTGGTCTAATGCATATGATATGCTCATATGCCCAGCAGTGTAACAAAAATGTAGAGCAAATCCCGAATCGCCTCATCCGGCGATAGCCCCACAGCTCCCTGTATAACTGCACCAGGTATACAGGTGCCCAAGCATAACATGTATGCTCCTCCACCATCTCATGTAGCACCCCCATCAAGGCCCGTGGAAAGCGGCCTCCCTCTGAGTCTGGGAGGGCGAAGCAGGTGATCCTGATCATCATCAGCATGGCAAGCCATGTCTCATGGCGGTGGGCACGGTACATATCCCCATACGCGATGCTCGCGCTGTGATAGGTCAGTAGCGCGGCTGCATCCCCAAAAACCTGTAGGATGCTGTCCATGGCAGTCTCTGCATCCACCTGAAAGACTGCCTCTCCCTCAATCGGTAATCGAAGGATGCGATACACATCCTCCAATGTGATGGTCATCTCTCCAGTCGGGAGATGGAACACATTGGTCACCGGATCCCATCTCTCGATGAGGGCAACCATCAAACTGTGATCCCTGTCGATCGCTCTGTATCGCTGGACTCCGCCGAGTCCCACCTCGCGCATGATACCCCAGTGTGCTGCGGACACATGTGGTCGCATCCGGCTCAACAGTGGGGGCATCCTGTCCCGCATCGTCAGCTGCTGACATGCCTGCAAAACCAACCCACTACATTAGCCCTACTCTTTACAACAACAACTTTAACCCTCTATACCCCCTTTCTTATCCACCTAACCACACCACGACTCTCTAACACACCCCTCTACCCACCTATTCTCTACGCTATCCCCCTCCCTCCTCACACCCAAACAAACCACCCCACCTATACTGAAACACCCAAACAATACCACAACACCCCCACCCCAACCCAAACCATACCCAAATCACCACCAAAAACTCAAAACAACAACATAACCTAAACCAACAAAAATAGCTAAAAATCACTAAGGACCGGTACCGGGTCACCCATAACCGACCGCGGTCCCCTTCCCACCGATGCCGGTCAACGACCGACCGACACCGGCCACCCACAAAGCCCGCCTTTTCCAAAAATTAGCAACCGATGCCGGTCACTTAGCGACCGACATCAGTCGTTGTACATTTCCGGAGCCGAACCCCGTGCGACCCCCCCAACTCCATTTTTCCATTTTTCTCCCTATTTACCCACCCAAATACCCTAAAAACCTACCCACCCTGCCACCTTGGCCTACTTAGCCTATCTACCCTTTCCTTTTTTCAAATAACTTTCATTTACTCATTATTTTGTCAAAATCTAAGATTCCTACCCAAAACCCAAATTTAGCTTAATAACATCAAATTCACACAATGCAGGGTTTCGAACCTACCGGTATGATGACACGTCATCGTGGTGGGATAGGTGGTGGTGGTCCAGCTGGTCCGAGCACCTCCTACTCCTCCTGGTTGTGCCATGGCTCAAACTCTGCTCTGCTGGGTCCTCTGCCAATCAACTGTTGCCTCCTCCTCGCTCGGGCCCACCAATCACTCACTTCTCCACTCAAATCGTGCCACCTCAGCCAACAAATGCACCAATATCAATATTCCACCTCAGACAACTCAAATCGGTTTTCAAATTACAAATGTGACAATGACAGGCCGTATTTTTTCTTTTTATAGGTTTTTAACCTATAACCGATACCGGTCATATCGTGCCCTAAGAAACCGGCATCGGTTACCTACCGATACCGGTCATTGCTAACCGATATCGGTTTTGTCCTTATTCACCCAAATTTTTTCCCTTGTTCACTAATCTCCCTTTCTCACCACGTTGCCTATTCACCACATCGCCTGTACCCTCCATGGCTCTTTAGCCATTTTTAACTTCACAGGCCCGACCCAAGGCCGCAACCAACCATTTGGCCCGACCCAAGGCCGCAACCACAACCATCCGGCCCGACCCAAGGCCTCACCACAACCATTTGGCCCGACCCCAGGCCTCACCACAACCCTTTGGCCCGACCCAAGGCCTCACCCCCACCATTTGGCCCGACCCAAGGCCGCAACCCAACCATCCAGCCCAATCCAAGGCTACAACCAATTCATCCGGCCCGACCCAAGGCCGCAACCAATTCATCCGGCCTGACCTAAGGCCGCAAACAAACCATCTGGCCCGACCCAAGACCGCAACCCAGCCATTTGGCCCAACCCAAGGCCGCACCCAACCAATCAGGCCCAACCCAAGGCCGCACAACTCAACTACCTCACCTACACCCCACAAAGTACAATTTTGCTCACCCACCCTGTAGCTTTTTGTTCAATCAAGCTTACATGTTCGTGCTTTAGCATGATTAGGGTACTTGACTTGATCAGTCGACCAACTTTGCCTAGACCAAGACCGTCATGTTTATCTCAACCAAACCAACCATTTGGTACTGCCAAACATGCCTAAACATTCCTATACCTTACCTGTTATATCCCTTGGAGCTACTTCCTATGCCTTGGATACCAGGATTATATCACCCTTGTTTAGATAAACTCTCGACCTTTGCCTATGAATTGCTTGTTTGGTATTCAAATCATGTACCCTGGTTGCACTACTGCATTTCAACGTGCGTCTGCTTCTTTGGACCTACCCCACCATCTCACCCTCATCGCAACACCATTTACCCTTTATCAACCCTATCCCTGATTTCACGCTACCTCAATCTATGATAGATTTGAGGGGGATTACCTATACCCTTAACAGGAGTAACCACTTCATATTATTGTCTGTGCAGCTCTACAAAACAAGCTACATGACAATAAGGGGCTAATGTAGACACCAAATGTAGACACCAAATTTGTCAAGCCCAAGACTGCCACTCAGAGCCCTGTGACACTCATCTGATCATTGGGAGGGAGACATCTCATCTTTTGGGTATCAGGCCATACTACTTGAGTTCTGCCTTTGTCATCACAGTTCTTGGACCTGCATCCTCGTCAATAACTAGTAAGTTGCATCTTGTGTGTTCTCATTTTAATATTTCTTAGACTTTTTAATCACAGCCGTCATAAATCTATTCCTAGATGTACTACCCAGCAACACATTTTACCTAACTATCATCCACTTACCTCTCATCACCCCATTACCTAATCCCGTTCATATACTAGCCTTACAAACAACACAACCACCTTACAACCCCCTTTACAAACATAGCCCCTACCGATATCGGTTAACAGAAACCGGTATCGGTTATCCTGACTACAACCAAAAACCAGCCTTTTCCCCTACTTGTTTCAACGAGGTAATTAAACTGTTATTTTACAATCTTCTGTGTTAATTCATATTAGCAGGGGAACTGACCACCTTCGAAAGGAATTTTTATATTTCTTGGGCCCAAGGCAGTTCCCTCATTTATTGTCTAATCAAAATCTTGTGGTCTTGTGTTCTTATTTGCAAGTAGTCCTTCCAAGACAAAAAGGGTTTCTTCGCAATCGACCTGATATCTCTCTACGGTACGCGCACACTATCTCGACATTCAACAGGTATACCTCCTAGCCCTAACCCTTATCTGTTTCTAAAAGGAATGAAAGGATAGAAGCAGCTCTATTCCCAAAAGCTGAAACATTCCGAGCGAAACAATTATTTCACGTCTAATAGAATACGAAGTCACACTAAATCTAGAAAATGCATCTTTTGTGTGACAGGAGGGAAGCTCCTAGGTTACATTATATCATCATGAGGGATCAATGTTGACCCAACCAAAATCTGGGCTGTTCTCGAAATGATCCCACCTTTGGAGGAATCTAGAATTAGGTCATTTCTCATAAAACTCAGTGCAATCCGAAGATTCATCCCAGATTTAAGCTTTGTCATTCACCCAATCAACAATCTACTTAAGAAATATTATAATATCGATTGGACTGAAGAGTGCAACAAAGCTTTCAAAGCAGTTAAGCATTTCTTGTTATCACCACCTACGCTAATGCCTCCTAGGCCGGACTGCCCATTAATCTTATATTTGTGAGCTACCAATGTCTCGATAGCCTGTATGATGGCTCAAGAAGACGATGACAAGAGAGAACATGTGATCTATTTCATTAGCCAAACGTTGCTCAACTATGAAACATGTTACATGCAAGAAAAATGAGAATGTCTTGCCATAGTCTTCACAACCAAACGCTTAAGACATAATATGCTAAACCAAGAAACAAGGGTCATTGTAAAAATAGACCATTTGCAAACTTTCCTCACACAAGGGTCCTTGTCTAAGAAGGCTGGACGCTTTATAACCTTAATGGGGGAATTCAAATTAACATTTGTAAATCAGGAGTCCGTTAAGGGACAAATCATTGTGGATTGGTTAGCTGATAACCCATTAGACGGAGGAGATCTAGTAGATTTGGACTTTCCTGATGAATGCATATACTACATCGAAACCAGACCTCCTATCTCTGAGTGTTCTTGGTATACTGATATTATTAATTATATCATGGACCATACGTATCCAGAAGGTATGACACCATAGCAAAGAAGGTGGTTACGCATTATCGTAGCTAAATACGTCATTATAGAACAAGTGCTCTATCGTAAGGCATTCGATGGAATGCTTCTAAGATGTGTCGACACAAAATAATCCAAGAAAATTCTCCATGAATCTCACAGTGGAATATGTGGAGGCCACTTCGATGGTCATGCCACTGCTCGTAAAATACATCGGATGGGCTATTTCTGGCCCACTCTAGAACACGACGCAGTAGAGTTTGTACGTAGGTGTCATAAATGCTAAGAATTCTCCCACAAGATTCACATGCCGGCACAAGCTCTACAACCAATCGCTACTCCATGGTCCTTTTCTATGTGGGGCCTAGATTTGATAGGAAAATTCTCTCCCTCGTCTACAGACGTCCATAACTTCATAATCACGGCCACCGAGTATTTTACCAAATGGGTAGAGGCTATGCCTCTTACTACTGTACCAGGTTCCATAGTCACCAAGTTCATTTTGAACCAAATAATTTGTAGGTACGGTGTCTCAAAAATCATTATCTCAGATAATGAGACTTCTTTTAATAATGACGAAGTTTGTGAATTGTGCAATAAATTTAAAATAAGTCATCATACAGCCTCACTGTATTACCCTCAAGCAAACGGGCAGGCTGAAGCGACAAACAAAACATTAAAAGCCATTCTTCTTAAAACGGTGAAAGAAAAAAAACGAGATTGGCATGTGAATTTATATCCGGCCTTGTGGACCCACCGAACCTCAATAAGAACACCAACAGGAGCAACTCCTTTCTCATTGGCATTCGGAGCAGAAGTAATTCTCCCGCTTGAAGTTGAAATACCCAGTCTCCGTATCTCACTACAAGGGATTCTGGACGAAGATGCTTATAGAGAAGCATGTCTCTCCCAACTAGAAAGCCTATATGAAGCTAGGTTAGCTGCTGAACATCGGCACATAGTCTATGCTGACCGGATGTGCCGACAGTATAACAAGAAGGTCTATGAATGAGACATAGATGAAGGTGATCTAGTTCTAAGACTAGATAGCCGGATCGATAAAAAGACCACCGAAGGAAGGAAGTTCCGGCCCAAATGGTTGGGCCCATACCGAGTCACAAAGGACTATGGAAATGGTGCATATCTCTTATGTACACTAGAAGGTGAGGAATTTGGTGAAACTGTCAATTCCCTACACCTTAAACGATTTTATGCATAAGCGACCAGCACTATCTATATAATTATATCTACATTGCATCTTCATATAGTTAGGTTCATTTTTTCCACTTGTTTCGTACAATTTTGTGATCAAGGAACTCATTCTGAAAGCAATTCATTACAAACTTTTGATGGTATTAGCATAAACACTAATCATACTTCTTCATTTTATAACGTCATCACCTGCTTCGAAATCATTTCATCAAATAAAGCTAGATATGACAAAGTCTTAACGGTAACCATACCAAGATCTGTAGGCTTGTTCTCACTTTGGTTTCTTCCTAGGATAGGTATCTTGCCTATGGTCTATTCTAGAAGCTTCATTATGTCACATCTATCCCGTATGTATATCTCTTTGGAAGTAAGAACATACTGACATTTTGCTCAAACAAACAAGTCAAATATAGATCAAACAAAAAAATTTACTTTTACACATTTCCTTGCCCTACCAACCTCCAGTGATGAGCTTGCGTCTCTTACTAGTGACGTAGGGTTGGAAAAGAATGGGACTTCCCTTACTCACATGTGCCTTGTCCATGGTGATAAGCCCACGCTTCTGACTAGTAGCATGGGACAAGGTATGGGGGGTCCTCTTGACAATAAACGTTGAAGGCAGTCAACAAAAAATTCAAATGAACTTGTGAAATCTTGAGTCAAAAATAAATGAATCAGATGTCAAACATTCCAAGAGATTTCAAGACCCCGAAAACCATATTTTATCTACCATGTGGCCATCTATGGATATAAGTCTAGATAAACCGCCAAGCAAGTAGCATTGTAAACTATGGAGTCACTTGAGTAGAGTAGGCTTGTAGCATCCTAATTTGGTTCCACCAAAACTTTGTCTATCTCTCATCACTACCATTTCAACACATTTCATAACTTGTGCCCTTTTTAGCTCTCGGTGATGAGCCCTCGCATCTTACTAGTTGCATGGAGTTAGGAGTGGGGCAAGTTTATCTGCTCATCGTACCGATTTATCATCACCATTTTGTGAACACGAATATGAAGTACCAACAATTGCTTATAGAAACTAAATTTCAAAATCACATTGTGTCTACATTATCATATATCAGCATCACAAAATACAAAAAGGAAGTAAACATTTTTATCATTTGTTCTCCATTGCATACATTCTGAGAAGCATATAAAAACAACATTATAGTTTACATGCGAAATCAAATCATAAGAACATTGATACGAAGAGTCTAATCCAAAAAAGAATATATATATATATATATATATATATATATATAAATGATCAAGTTTCTTATACAATGTCATCATGCACTAGGCATGGTCAAAATGCTCAAAGAGCCCGGGAAATACAAATACATCATAGAAACAATCCAAGAGAGCCAAATGGCTTCTCAACCCCTATGAGATCCCTCTGAGGGTACACGCCCATGTCTAGAACTCCGGATATGCTGGCGCTCTGAGTGCACGGATGGCTCACGGTCTCGAGGAGTAGTTGCGGCCTCGCCATGAGAGTGACTCCTCATCAGGAACTCTATCGTCCTGTACCCTACCAGCTCAGTACGGAGGGAAGTCACCATCCTGGCCACATGCCAGACAGGGGCAAAGATGTCGGTATGCCTACCAGCTGTTGAAGGCTCCCCTACATCCATGGACAGCTCCACGTGGGTCTTCTCCATAGGGATCATCAGGGTATCAGTGCATACCTGGAAAATCAGATCTTACCACTCATCAGCAATCTCTGCAAGCAATAGAGAAAATCCAATTAGAAATAATCAAGAGATAAAAACAAATGTAAAGGAAAGGAGAGATAGCAACTAAGGCAATCCTAACTAGAAACAAACATTAAAATGAAGGATGATAACTCACTTGGACCACCGGGCCTCCAAGATGGATCTCTAGGTTCGACACCTGCCACAGATACCACCGTTGATTGGTGCACTCCTCCTATGGCCGGGGCAACATATCGTCCTGCTACGGACTCATCCTCTCCACCAAGGCCCTGAGAGAGTGGCTCCTCTTAAACCAGAGTCACCCCCTCCACACTCTGCTCCGCCCTCTCCACCTATAGGATATCTTGAGTATCATGCCACTCAGGATCGATGTCCTCCTCCTCATCCAACTTGCTGACCTCTGCCTCAGTCTCCTCCTCCATCTCTCCCCCTGTGAACTCCTCAGACTCAGAGTCTATATCAATGGGGTTGTCACTGCTATGGGTGGGATTGGCGGTAATCTAAAGTAAGGGTGCCTAAGGAGCACCGGCTCTACCTCGAGCTTGTACTACTTGCCTAGCTGCAATGGGGACACCAGGAGTAACAACTGTCCAATCCCAGCCTCTAGGACCTCCCCTGGCCTCTCGAACTGATTTGTATACTGGCACCACTGGGGGAAGCATACCCACATAAGGCAGGCCAAACTGCTGAGGCACTCGACCAAAAGGATGTATCTCCACCCTCCCCATCCTGTCCACGAGCTGCCATGTGGTGGAGCAAGAAATCAAAGTAAGAGCCTCCTCGCCCCATAAACCTGCCATGGCTTGATAAGGTGTGGTCTCCATGTCATTAGTGGTCAGGGAGGTGACTGGCTGGTGAGGTGCTCTGAGCACCGACATGTCTGTCCATCTGGATGCCCTCACAGCTCTGAGATCTGCCACCTCTACACCTCTCCCATAAGGGATGAAACGCTCGTAGACCCAACTCATAACCAGGGTCGGATGGCTTAATGACTTCCCTTGTAAATGAACCACCCGGTACAAATCATGATAGGTGGTGCCAAGAATGTTGGCTCCCCAAGCGTAAATCCAGCCATGTCCCTCGATCTGTGTAATGATGGGGGACTATCAATAAAGTAAGGTGTCTCCTCCCTTGTCCCCGATCAATCTCGAGGCAAGGATCCCCATAATGGCCTGGTGAATCAAGGGGATAGGCAGGCTAGGAATAGATCGGACCCTCACCCCCTTCTTTGAACCAGTGGATATAACTACATCTCCCATGTATGAGGCCCACTTTGCTGTCTAAACCCATGACCCTACTATCTCAAGGGTGAGCCGTCTCCCGATAATCGGGACCCCCAAGATACGGTAAACGTCCTCCAAAGTAATGGTCCACTCACCCCAGACCCCTGGTAATCGAAAAGTGTTCCGTTCGGCATCCCAATATCAAAATAAGTCACAAAGTATGTGACTAGACAGTGCAACATGCGGGACTCGTGATATGCACAGTATACCGGCCCTCTAAAGAGTGTCCTGCTCATCCTGAGAAAGGGCATCCAATACTGCTGGAAGCCAATCACACTCTCTCTCTCGGCTTCATCGAATATACTCCTCCTTCACCTGCATACACCCAAAAACACACAAAACAAAGTAAGTTAGTATCTAAATGACATCAGAAATATCATGAAAACATATAAGAATGCTAAAAATGCAAAAACGAATTCAAATAAGTATTGTTTATGCATTCTGTGCAGGACCGCCGCCCTGAGCAGGGTGGCGGTTCCGTAATCGCCACATTAAAGGTGGCGGTCTTGTAACCACCACCCTGATTAGGGAGGCGGTCTCATAACCGCCACCCTGCTCAGGGCGGCGGTCATGTCACGAAAACCACGTGGGTCAAATACCCTAAAAACAACTAAAAAGTAAAATAAAGACCGTTTTGACTCAAATAAAACCTACCCAGTAGGCGCCCCCCCTAGATAAACCTATTAAAACTGACATTTTCAAAAATAATCCCACCGTGACAAAGATTTCACCATTTTAATATTTTAGGGGCAAAAATGGTAAATTGAGAAAAACTAACCTGTGATCTTGTGGGTCGGTGTTCCACTCGTGGAGGCATGATCATGATCTCGTCCCGAAAGTTTTGACTATACTCTCGCAAGAAACCGTCACCGTGGGTCCCAGAGCTCAAAATCAACCAAATCAACATGTGCAAATGAATAGGAAAATGGGCCCACTTTTACATATATAGCAACCTAACTTGTTTTCAATGCTCCTTTTCGCAGGTTTGGAGTTCCGACAGAGGTAAGTTCTTATCCCCACACAAATGGTACGCCCTCATTTCATAATTTTTTAGTATTTAATCTTCGATCTATTTTGTCTATTTGCACTTGAGTCCTCTTTTCATTTTACACGTAGCGGGAATTTCAGATGGCGTCATTCGACACATGGACGTATCAGGTATAACTTCTAAACTTCCCATTTTGAGACCGCCATACTTGGACCCACCGTTTTACACCTCTTCATGGGTAAAATGATTCTCCGAGGGGGTAATATGTGCGTACCCAGAATTATAGGGTACTGCATCGCTAGAACAGTGTTACACGTGCCCCAATGATGACACAGGTCTCCTCACAAGGTGTTCAGGATCTGGAAAAGCTCTCCAAGTATGCGTTAACATCCCACATGTCCCGTTTAGCCCCTGCATAGTTTTTTTTTCTCTTCTCCCCTCTTTTCTTTGCATTTTGGTCCTCAGTTACGAAACCGCTGCCCTACCTGGGTGGCGGTCTCGTGACCGCCGCCCAGGCAGGGTGGCGGTCCTTCACGTATTTTCTAGAATTCTCTTTTAACGTGACTCATGTAAAATTTCAATGTTTACTAGCTTTTTTCACCGCCTCTGCTTGTATTTATGATTCCGGTTCCCTGGAATAGTGTTTTGGCATTGTTTATGGTTTAAGAGATCAAATTGGTTTTCACCTTTAGGTAAATAGGATTCTATAAATAGTTAGCTTGTGCTCAAGAAAATGGCCCCTCAAATTTTCCTCTGAATTTCTCATTTCAATAGCTTAGCCTTTCAATTTTGCTTAGGATTCATAGTTTCATTTGTTGTATGCATGGTTAGTATTGTTTAGTTGTCAGAAAGCCACATATTTTCTTTGTGCAAGTGCTATTATTATTTCATCCAATCAATTGGAGTAAGATAGTTTTATTTTCAATAGGAAGCCATTAAAGTTACAGGTTTTGTTCGTCAAATAAGATAGCTTCAGGTTCTGGATGTTTTATGTTTCATGACTTGCAATAAATCCCGCTAGGAATTGCATAAGCCAAGCTCTGTACTCTTGCGCTATCCCTCTCCTACTCACATTGTATTTAGTCTGTATCCTAAGCTACCATTGTTCCAATATCTACTTCTGTTGACGTTAGCATTACATGCTTTTCTGGATCCACGTGAGCATGAAGGAATGAGGAGATCACACTAAGGGGACAAAGCCACACACCTTCGGATTCGCCACTGTTCTACAAAATCCAGGTTCAAGCTTTCAAAGTTCTAGGTAAATCATATCAAATAAAGTAGTCAATCATTTCATTTCAGTTAATTCCACTTTCGATATTGCCAAGGAAGCTATGGGGATTGTTAGTTTCTGAGAAAATATGATTCACTCCTCACTTCTGAGGTAGGATCGAGAGTCTTTCAAATAGAGTAGATCAGTTATCAGGTTATTTAGAATAGATCCACAAACTGCATAGACAAGTAGCTATACCCAGTTGCTTTGTTTGTTTTAATTACGTTATTAGTTTAGTTATCAATTTTATATATATTAGATAATTGCTCTTTAAATTTTGTTCAGTAGTTTATCAATAAATATCAAAATTAGGAATATATGTAGATATAGCTTGCATAGTTAATTTATTATGTCATTAGTTAGCTTTATATCATTTTCTTTTGCATGACAATCACGAGACCTAGAGAGCCTAGATAATACATATTCAAGCTAATCGTGCCTCAACCCAATCTTGTCATAGCAATAACTGACATAGATCATAATCTTAGAATCCAAGTCTTCCGAACAATAGCAGACTTACAACAGATCAACTCACAGTTAAGATGGTTAAACATAGAAGACAACCAAGTGCACACATTTTGGTCAAACCAGCCAAACTACAGATTACCCTAGACAAATATCCACATGACTGTAGAAGGGCTTGAAAGAGAGAAATTTTTTGGTTGTGATCCTTTGGTCCCACAGCCAGATGCAGGAGACACTCTCACAGACATAGATACTAGCTTAAGAATTCAGGTTGTAGGAACGCCTGTGAGATACTCTGAGAAGATTACGCAACTGTTAATTCTGAATTTAGAGGCCGAGAAGGTATACAACTACTAGATATTAGGGATTAGGGATTGAACCCACGTATGACCATAGCAGGTCCACAACAACCACGAATCTACAGTTGTGACCCACAAATTCCACAACCCAACGAGTCCACAGGTCAATACGATGTTGATGCTGGTTTATGCACATTAGTGTTTAGATCCACTCCACTTCCACCAACCATTATCGCATAGTTATCCTTGTTAGACATAGAAGCTAACGAAGCTAAGGATTTTTGGACTAGACCAAAGAATCAATCATAGAATCCATTATATATCTATCATCCATCTTATGACTCTGTCTAGAGATATACACGAAACAATCCCGGGTCATTTTCCACGTGTCCCACAACCCATAGATCGAATCACGCCAGAGCTTGATATTGATTGGAGCCTTCGAGGAGTCATCCTCATCGATCGATCTATCACACCAATTTAGGTTAGGAGAGCCTTCTTTGCCTTAGATTCACAGATTCCACTAGTGCGCGTCGAAGACATAAGGTTTCCTAACTAGGTTTTTCTACACCCCACATGTATTCCATCCCCACCGGTTGTCTCGGCATGACCTCAGGAGGTCAAGTACGAGGAAGAGTTACTTGTAGATTCCCATGCTTGCATTTCACTTTTCCATCGTACAGTAACCTAATAATATTAGGATATTTTTCATATGGGTTTTCAACCAATTTTCTTGAGGATTAATAAATTTTGAGTTATGGAACGTTTTATGAACTAGACTAAGGATGCGCACAATGTGCTTGACAAAATGTCTTTCACGACATAGTTTGCATAGCTTCATTGTTTTGAAGAGTTAAGTTATTAAATTTGGAAGGTATAATACTGATAACCTTTTGCAAGTGTTTTTTCAATGATTTATTCATTTTAACAACCTATACTAAGATATTAATATCAAAAGTTTTTTGTAGACAGCTCGCACATGAAAAGGCAGTTTTGTGCAAAAGGAAGAGAATGGTGGAATGTTGAAGTTTTGAATGCCCTCTTTATTGAATCTAAAATGTATTTGAATTTTCTAAAGTGAAGGAATGACCAAAGAACCTTGGAGAAGTTATAGAGGCAAGAAGTGCTAAGGTGTGACAAAGGTAAATAAGCTTAAAGTGAATAGTTAGCAAGGTAAAAGAAGAGTGATATAGAGGTTTCCTTTTATGGTTTCTTGATGATGCTTGTAACCATATTCTGAGACAAGAAATAGGGGAGATAATTTTAGAAGAAAATAAGAGGATGATGACCTAATTCATACCTTTTAGGTAAGGAATAGTTAAGCTAGATCTTGAGGAATAATTAGAGAGGTAAGTATTCATGGAACTCCACTACATGTTATTGAGTTCATTGGTTGAATGAACAAAGAAGGAAGGTGTTAAGAATAGTGGGTAGATTTTTGAATAAATGAATTTATATTAGTAGCTTATTGGACAATGATAGCTCAGTTTTAATCCTTTTTGGGCTTGTTAAATATCCTCCATGTAGATTTAATAAAGTGAACTTGTATAAACCTTCTTGTGAAACTCAGTATGTGATTGATATTTTTATTTCTCTCTACATCACCTATTTACTCTCCAACAAGGATTTCCTATACAACCTAATATTTAGTAGAAGGGACTCTAGAAACAACTACATCTCATGCTCTACTTATCATTTTGGTGGTAACCCGTTGGGAGTTTGAAACAATTCCTGAAAAGACTGAACTTATGTTATCCAAATACTTCATCCCTTTGTTAGAAACATATGAAATTTCTACCCCATCTTGATTATCTTTTAATAAAAGTAAACAAAATTGACTATGATTTTCCTTAATTAGTCTCTTTACTTGGTTAACACTTACCATGGAAAATTTTGGCTTATGATGGTGTGCTTGGATGTTGTAATTGTCTCCATCCTTGACCCATTTGTATCAATTCTCCCTTATCATGAATGTAACATCTTTCATATATAATTAAGGACTCCTGAAAACAACATCAAATTCATCAAGTGGAATTACATCAGCTTCTAATACATCTATATATTGAGAATTGATCCCAAAATTGAACTTATATCTTTGTTTTACCTGAGTTTCTACACCCTTCTTCACCCATCCCAAAGGATAAGGAAGTGGATGCTCATAATTTTCAAGAAAAAGCTTCATTACAACTACATTAGAAATCAAATCATATTGAGAACCAATATGAACCAAAGCATTTACCTTAGTCCTCTTAATCTGAATTTTGATTTGGAATAACTTACTCATTTCTTCCTCTTTTTCCTAGTTGTCCATTTTGGTTTTTGTGCATCCCAACCGCTCGTCTACATCAAAATCAACCTTTATCTCTACCCACCCATCTATCTTTATAATTGTCATGGACTTCTTAGAGTCCTTGGTTTACTTCTTTAGATGCACTTCCAGATGCAACTTATAACATGTAGTGTCAATATGACCATTGATATGACAATTCTTACTATAACTTCATAGTATCTTTCTAAGTATTCAAGGTGGTAACAATCTTTTTACCTTTCCATTTACCCTTGTTTCCTATTTTTCCCTTATCTTTCTTTGGCTGTTTTTTTGACTTTTTTTTCCTTGACTCCACTTCTCTTTACTTTTTATCATCATCTATGTAGTATGCTTGCACATATGCCTTATTGAGATCCTTGGGTTTCATGGAGATGACCTTTCTTCATAGAAGAGTGTGAAGTCCTCCTAAATACTTGGTAATAATATCCTCATCCTCCAAGTCCATATTGAGAAACATGGATTCCCTCCAAAACTTTGTAATGTAATCCTACACTGATCTGACTGCTGGTTTGTCTAACATACTTCTATTTAATCATCTTGTCAATCTTATGGACAATTGGATAAAAATTTTCCCTTAGAAATCTTCTAAAAGCCTCCCAAAGAACTTACAATAGGATCCTTCTTATTTTCACAAGTAGCTAGATGGGTTTCCCACTAAACCAGAACGTGTCCTTCCATCTTGAGATGCTGAAAATGTGATCCTTTGTGCCTCAAGTGATATTATACACACTAAAATAAACTTCCAATTGCTTTAACCATTTATCTATTAATTCCATAGCTACTTTTCCTTCAAAGCTTTTAATCTCAACTTTAGTTTCAACTTTAAAAGGATCATGATAAGATTTTACCTTCCCCTTTTCAACTGGAGTTTTATCTTCCCTGATCCTCCACATAGTCCTCATTGTGGATCTTTCCTTTGCTAAATTTCTTAGCCAAATCTTGAACCACTAAGTCTATGGAGTCTTATTTAACCGTTGTTTTCCTTTATTGATATGAGAGTTCCCTTTGGTGTTAAATTACCCTATCCATAGTTATTTATAGCATCTCTAAACTACAAACCAAGTTCTCATTATTCCATTTATTCTCTAATCCTTTGATTCCACCTTTTTTTATCTATCTCCAGATCACAAGGTATCAACTCTTCGCCTTTATACCTTGTCACTGTCATACAAATCACATAAGAATGAATACCACATTCCCTTAGGTATTATTATAAACTATGATACCAAAATTATATGTAAACTTCTACTTTGGAAACCTACAAAATCACAAATCTACTATTCCCACTTCCAATTTACTTGAAAATGACAATTTTTAAAGTTAGTGAATGAATTCTTGTGCTTAGAACTATTTGCAGTAACTAAAAATGAATAATTCAACACATACAACATAATATTTTTATATAGGAAACCCCCATATTAAAGGAAAAAAACTAGTTAGGAAGTGAAATTTCTCTTTCTTTCCAGTATTATATTGTCCACATAAAGAGATTACATATTACAAGAAGCTAAAGGAAGAAAACAATGTTACTTCCACCCTCTTTACTTGTTTCCTCTTCTCATACACCTTTCTTCTACAAATCAATTCCAATACTAATAGCTTCTCTCTCACTTCTCCCATAAATTATTTCTCAATTCCACATGTTTCATTTGTATTTATATCTTGCTTCATATGTCCTCCTGTGCACTGGAGAATAACAAAGTGTAATCCAAGGAAGAGACAGAACCCAGATATTCTAAATCCGTGATTGTTCATGGATATATATTTTTTTGTTTTCTATCATGACAAGACCAACAGTGGACATAGAGGGATAGATACAAAACCACTATAGTGGTTACACAACCATTGGTGGCTTACAGAGGGGTGGTGACATAACCACCGAGGCAGTTACACTACCACCACTCTGTAAAAAGCAATGGTTTTGTAACTTAACCTTTTCCTCCTGCTTTTTCTTATTTTTCCTTCTGATCCTGGTTGTTCTGATGAAGTGGTGTTTTTTTGGATCTCTATGGATCATTAGAGCACTCTTCCGAATTTCTATTTATATAATTTAGAGGTTTTAATAGTATGTGGGCCCCACTTAAAAATGCTTGTTTCTAGATATTTTTAATTTGTGGCAAAGTTCTTTATTGAACCTATTGACCAATTTAGAATTTATGGAATAATTAGAGTTTTTATTCATGTCCATGATGGTTTCAAATCATGTTTGAGCTTCTAAGTAGGTCAAGTGTGCCCTATTTTTTAGGATTGGTTTTTAGGTAGTTTGGAAAAATGTGGGTGCATAGCCATTTTGGAGGTTCTACAGTCATTTTTTGGCATTATGAGAGCTTGACGATGTAGCTCAGATCAATATCTTTCCAATAGGTATATCACACTTTATTTTTTGAGGAAGTTATGGCATGCTCTCTAAAGGATAATTTTGAAGGTGCTTGGTTATGCATGGTCTCAAGTAGGTTTCATGGCTTGATATTTTTTTCCAATGTGATTGCAGAGGAGTGGTTATTTAACCGTTGGGGCGGTTACGCAACCTCTACTCAGCAGAAAGAAGTGGTTATATAATTTAACCTTTTTCTCCTACTTTTAATTATTTTTATTTTTGATCCTAGTAGTTCTTATGAAGTGTTTTTTTTTTGGGTTCCTATGGATCAATAGAGGACTCTTCCAAATTTTTGTGTATATAATTTAGAGGTTGTGACAGTATGTGGGCATCAATAAAAAAATTATTGTTTCTGGATATTTTTAGTTTGTCAAAAATTTCTCCATTGAACCTATTGACTAATTTTAAATTTATGGAAGCGTAGTTTTTCTTAATGTTCATGATGGTTTCAAATCATTTTTAAGCTTTTAGGAGGTCAAGTGTGCCTTATGTTTGAGGACTAATTTTTAGGAAGTTTGGAGCAATCTAGGTGCAGATCCATTTTAGAGGTTATATAGTAATTTTTTGGCATTATGAGAACTTGGTGATGTAGCTGAGATCAAGATCTTTCCAATGGTACATCACACATTAGTTTTTTTATCAGTTTTGAGGAATTTATGGACATCTTCTTTAAAGGCTAATTTATAGGGTGCTTTGGTTGTGCATGGTCTCAAGTAATTTTCATGGCTTGATATGTTGTTCTAGTGTGTTTCATGATTTCTAGAGGTTTTTGAAGGCTTAGAAAACATATCTAAGTGTGTTCCATACTTTGGTGAATTTATTTTCTCTAAAAACATTCCGTGATTGGTGAGTTGCTTGTGTTGGTGCTTTAGGGCTTCTTGAGTCTTAATAGAGGTCTAGATGGTTTTAGGTGATAGTGGCGACCTATGTGGTCCTATGAGTGATGTTTTTTATGTTTTTATTATGTTTTTGGGAGATGTGATTTATGACCCAGGTGAAATGTAATGAAAAAACATGTATAAAGGAAAGTTAGAAGGCTCGTTTGAGCTAGTTGTGAGAGTCGGAGAAAAGTGCGACTTACAGGGCTATTTTAAGGAGGTGAAAAAGGTATTTGTGAAATTTTTTAGAGGGAAACAAGGATATAATGTTTTTCTAGAGAGAGATCAAGTATGGGATAGCTAGGGAATATTTGGAAATCATCTTGAAGGAAGATATTTTGGGCATAGAGGCTAGAGAGTAGTTTTGAGGAAGATAAAGGAGAAGAGTGAGCTTCATAGAGTCATCATCAGTTGTGCGAGAAACATTTTAGAGATGGAATTCATTTCATATGGCTTTGGTTGGTGTTAATTCATCCAGGGGGTTAGTTCCTCCTTGTAGGGTTCATTCTCTACTAAATTATGGGTTGGTATTCCTTGCGGGGTTGGTGCCTCACTAAAAAATATCTTATGTTGTATAATATACACAAAAGTCCTTTTTATTGAGTAATATATGTAGAGGTTTCAGTGTTTTTTCTTCCCCTTACAAGGTTTCCCACTAACATCTTATGTCCATGTGTTTATGTGTTCTTCCTTGCTCATGTTTGGTTATGTTTTTAAATGCATGGTTAAGTGTAAAATGGTTAAGTTAAATGGAATGGTTAATGAATGAAAATGTTAAAGTGAATGAAATTTTTATTGCTCACTGGTTCATCCCCCCCACACAATGATTTTTCTTCCAACAGAAGTTAATTTTTCGAGATATGGAGGAATGTATTTTTCTCGGTATTCTTCCCCATATGATGAAAAAAACAATTTTCTCACTCATTCAGACGAAGAAATCATTGAAAATTTGGAGTGGGGAATCTTGGAATAAAACCCATAATTTTAAGACCTCTTTCGTTGTGATCTGACACTCGCACAGTGTACTTACTGAAAATAGCATATATCCATGGCAGGGCATGAATAAAAAGTAGTAATTGGTAAAATAAGGATTCTTCACATTTTTGGTCCTCAAGACATGAAAGAAACATCAAGGAGTGAAAACAGGGAAAAATTGCAAAAAAAAATAGTGCTGGTCCCACCTGCTAAGAATAGGAAATCTCAGTTTTTGGTGCAAAAAGTTACATTTGGCTCCCTTTTCATTCATCTCTCTAATTTTCGATTTCCTCATAGGGTTGTAAGGTGGTTTCATAGCTCAAACAAGTAAATCAGATATCTATAAGGATCTTGAAGTACCATGTTGAGTACAATTGTATCAAGAAACAAGGTAAAACATTTTGAGGCACAACTAGTGAAATTCAAAGACAGTGTGCAAGTGACAAAAAGTTCAAAGAGATCCAAGGAATTCATTGAAACCCAATCTAAAGAAACATTGGGTATTGATCCACCATCGTCTCTCCAGTGAACTAGTTTGGTTGAGCTCGATGAGTTGGTTGAGTTGATCTTGGTGAGCTAGTTTAGTGATTTGGTTGAAGTGAGCCAAGTGAGTTGGTTGAGGTGAGTCAAGTGAGTTAGGTGAGTAATTAGGAGTGATATTAGTGAGCTAAGTGAGATGATTGAACCAGTAAAATCATATTAGCATTCAAGCCATTCTACTTAAAGGATCAAGAGCTCACTCTTTCTTTCCAAGGAGAAACCATCCTGGCTTTAGTTGACAAAAGTCTCATAATAGTGTTCTTAAACACTCATTCAAGCATCAAAAATGTGGAGTTAGTTAGTGATCATTGATGTCAATTGTGAAAACCTAAATAATAAGAGAGTTATTCCTTCACTCTCACTGTGGGATCAAGGAGGAATCATCATGAGTGATGCCCGTGGTCATCTCAAGACTCACATCAGGAGGTCTCTCAACAGTGTTTCTAAACACTTAGTTTGAGGTGTCCGTACATATTGTAGAAAGAGGAAATTGAGATCACCATGCCTCAAATTAGAAATCTCTTCATAAGTATATTCTTTAACAGATCAGTCAATTCCTTTCCCTTTTCCTCTTATTTCCCTTTCTTCTAATTCTTCATTGTACACAATCATGGTATTTTTTCTCATTCACTTAAGTGACTTTCTAAAGTTGAATTGTAAAATCCCTTTTATTTATAAAAAAGGGAAATTATTTTTTCACTTCCTAGGAAGATGTAAAGTCACAAGTTGAATGAGAACATGAAGATCATGTGGGGGTAGATGAGAGAGGTCAATTCACAATGCTATAAATTGGATGGCTTCTCCATTCCAAATGATCTTGAAAATTTAATCTCTTTGTAGAAATTGTGGATTATTGTAGATTGTGAAGCTTTGTATCACCACTACAAAAGAAATAAAATTACATTTATTCCATTTCCTTTGCTCATGTTTTCCTCTATTATCTTTCTTTTTTCAACTTTAAAGCATACTGATATTGAATAACCAAGAAGGAACTTGGTGTCCTTGATTTATGAGTCAAAAGAACTATGTGTTCTAGGTTTGTTGGTCTTGTTAATTTCTTACATTGTTTCTTTCCTCTAATTAAATGTTGAACTACTTTGGTTATTGTATGTGAAATCTGTTAGTGCCTACTCATAATGATAACCTTCTCTTTCCTAATTTCTCTCCTTTATACCCTCATCACTACAAATTCCTCCCTTGTACCCCATACAAGCACTTTTCCACAAGTTCAGTGAAGTTTTCCTATGTGTGATCCCTAATCTATTTGGCCACCCTAACATTTAAAGTAATTATTATTTTACATTCAATAATGGGATCCTCCCCATACACAAGAAGGAGGGTCATAGCCTTGCGAGCGTTGGTGGAAACACATAATTTGTAACATGAAAAATTATTTCAAGAAACATTTTTGGTGACTCTAATAAGGAGAGTTATATGCGATCGTAAAGATATCACCCATACCAAAAAACTAGATATTCTAAAAATCCATAAAAAATAAAAAATTGAAAAATACAAAAATACTATTTGAATATCAAAAATCCTTTTTGCAATCCTTTTGAGAAACCTACACTTTTCAAGTTTCTTTCCTTCATAAGTACTTGAGAAAATGTGGCTGAAAGAAGATATACCAGATTTATATTAAGAGGAATTGAGAGCTTTGAAAAATCAACAAGAGTGAGTTAGAGATAATCCATATTTCTCTCAAGATTCATCTTCATTTGATTCCATCAAGTGGTACCCATAGAAATACTATCCACACTCCTGTTGATACCCCCCTTCAAATCCTCTTGATTATCCTATCTTTCAACCAACAATTGAATTTTGAATTCCCAGAAGAAGAAGAAAATTTAGAAAGAGAGGAAGAAAGAGGAGAAGAACTAGAAGAAGAAAGAGACAAATATGGTAGCATAAGCACTTGTTCCATGGGGACATAACACTGGTCCATTGTCTTTGACCCCTCCACTTCAAGAACTTCCAAAATAATCAAGAAATAACTTCCCAAAATTTCTATGGAGATGGAAAGAAACATCATGATGATTATATCATAGCCTTCATCACATCCATGGCATCCTTGGAGTGTAACATGAAGATGTTGCGGTATGTCTATTTGTGGAAACATTGCAAGATGTTGTTGCAGACTAGTTGTACTATTTACTTCACAGTCAATTTTTGATTGGGGTGGTATGAAAAATAAGTTTGAAGAAAGATTCAAGACCACTGAAGATGCTCATGCCCTCCTTGCTCAACTTACCTAGATGAAGAAAGAACCACAAGAGTCCATGAGAGACTTCATGGAAAAATTCAACAAACGGATCAACAATATTCCCACTATTTCCCATCCTATTACAGATAATCTGAAAATGTTCTTCATTAATTCTTAATTTCCTAAAGTGAGTTTCATTTCTACGAAGATTTCAACTGAGAGATTTGGACAATGCTCAAGAAATTTCCATTGAAGGTGGAAGATGACCTCATCTTATCAGGAAAGATCAAGAATCATTTAATGAAAGGATAAAGCCCAAGTTCCAAAGATGAGAGATCTGGTCAATTGTTGTAAAAGTTGGCAATGACTGACAATGTTGAAGAAGGAAGTTTCTTAACAAGCATCTCATCCGAAATAGAATAGGAATAAAATTGCAGGAGCACCCCAAAGGCTTTCCTTGGAAGCTCCAACAATCAATGCAATATGTGAGGCCAATGAAGATGAAGAAGAAATAAACTTTTGAATCAAGAAGTTGAAAATAAAGGAGAAGAAGAATGTGCTTAGATTGGATATTGTGAATGCACACTTGATGAAGAGATTAAAGAACCTATAGATAGATACTCCTATGAATATTCACTTGATCACAAAAGGAGAAATAGGCTCTTATTCTGTTCCTAAGAAATAAATTGAATCCTCAAATGGATACTCCATGAAAAAAAAAATGAAAGGAGGATCATCCAAGTATGCTTCAACAAGGTCAATGAGAAGAAACATGAGACCACTTCAACCAAGAATCCTTATAGCCTCTTCAAGTAAGTCTCCTTCAACTTCCCTTGAAAAATAATTTTCTATTGATCCTAAGAACATCCATGTCAATGATTCCATAACCCTGATATGTTCCTACCACTCCCTCATCCTTTGATATCATTGACCATTTCAAAAAATCCAAAGTTCAAATTTTTGAATATGAGTACTTGAAAACTCATCCCAAGAAATTTGAGAGGCTTGTTCAACATATAAAAGAAGTATTTTGTTTCATGTTCTAAAGATGCCACTACCAAAGAACTACCTCATGCATCTCAATCCACTCCATCTCTGAATTGTCTCACTTCCACACCCTCCACCTCTAGAAAGGTAGAACCTTTCTACATATCCTTGTTGGTTAATGGGTAAAAACTAAATAATTACATCATTGAATCTGGTGCTTCAGACAATGTCATGCCTGTAAAAGTTTCTAAATCTCTTAGCCTCTCCCTCTCTCCTACCTCTTGGCCATTTCCTCTCCATGGAAATGAAATAAGTTCCTCTCATTGGACAGATCAAGGATGCTCATGTAGCATTGGTAGACTTCCTTGACAAGAAAATCACAATGAGAATACTTGTAGCAGACATGCCTGCCTCATATGGTATGTTGTTGGTTGAAGATTATATCAAGATGTTGGAGGGGATATATAGCTAGATTGGTCACATGCCATCATCCTGGTCAATGGTAAAGTGAAATAAACTTCTTCCCATCAAGAAAATGAAGTATACTGTTTAAATACCAGATGACCCAACGATGGATATCTCGTGTCAAAATTCAAAATCTTGCAACTTTTTCATGAATTTTGAGGATGATCTTGAGCCACCCATGTTGGTGGAATAATTTCCAAGCATCACAGAGCCGATTAAAATAACATAACAGATGACTTGATGAAAATAGATTTTGAGAGTATGTACTTCCCATTGGATGAGAGCATGAATGCAATTTCTCCACTAGATATTGATGATGGTCATGAGAGTTATTGACTTGCAACAAAGTAAATCTTAAGGTAATGAGAAATGCAAATCAAGAAAAAGGAGTGATGTCCCAGTAACTTCTTGTTAGGTGAGTTCAATGTTTCAAAACATGTTCTCAATGTTCAACATGAAGTTCCATTCATGAATGTGCTTGTGAATACAAAGAATTCTCCTTCTCGTTGGGATGGGAAGAAAGGAATACAAGAGTGAAAAGATGTTTCAGCCTCTTAATTTTAATCCACTCAAGAAGATGATGATTTCATCACAAAAATGGACTTCCTAGTTTTAGGTGATCAAGATTGGGAAAATGATAGTATAAATATTTCAACTCCAATGTTGTGCTCATTCCCTTTTCATGAATATGGAAACATTCTCAATGGGATAAATGAAATGGTGCTTGATCCTAAGGTTGATTTTTTTCAAGATTAAAAACATTCTCAATGGGCTTCAAACTTTCAGTGTTCACTTTACTCAAGAAAATATGTTCTCAACATGATTATGGATGACAAAGCTCAAAATGGACAATATGAAGAAGATGATAGTCTCCATGTTGCATACCCAAACCTTTGATCTCATTCTCTTTCCAAGATGATGATGTAATTTACATGCCACATTTTATAGGGTTGCATGTTGAGAAAAATTTAAGAGTATGAGAAAGATGTTTTCTTGGTCCAATTGAGAAACAAAGAAATCAAGAGGTTAGTAGAAATAATGAAACTTTTTCAAAGACATATTGAGAATCAACCCATGGAATTGGTGGTCATGAAGAAGATAGACGAATAAGAATAAATGTCTTGGTATGAAAATTATAAGCCAAGTGTGATCAAGACTCTTCTTCACAACAACAAAGGAAACATCATACAATTGGAATTAACTTGAGAGTCAAAAAAAATGGAAATAATATGTCAAAGAAAAGGGCAATGAATTGAATAAGTGGGTCATCAATTGTAATAACAATCATGTTAGATTTATCAAGAAGATGAGAAAAGGTTCATATTTCCGTTATCCTATCAATGGGTTTGCAAAAGAAAAACATTTGGTGATACCCATTATGGATGTAAGAACTTAAATGAATGTGGTGCTTTTCAAGTGATTTAGTATGGTTTTCCCTCACATGTACATTTCATATTTAGGGCTTCTCATTGTGTGTTTCTCTTCCCATTTTTTTGTTTCCATTTTACTTGTTGTGTTTGTTTATTGTGTGTGTGTGTGTGTTCAATAAAGGAAGTTTTGTTGTGTATCTTTGTGGTGACTTCCATATAGACCAAATGGATAAGGAATTAGTCCACATAGTGTCTTGATTTTATGGAGTTCCTTGATTGTCCTTATCCTCATTACACTTAATCCATAAATAATTCCCCAAGCTAGAGCCAACTATTTTCATGCAAATGTGTAGCATAAAAATTCAAATTTTCAAGCATGAAAACTAAGCCAAATTTGAAAATTTGCTCCTGAGTCTTCCCAAAAACCCCTCCCCAGTTAGTTTTATCCTATTTTGTCCATACTCATCCTAACCTTGTAATGTACTTCCTCCCAATTTTTTTAAATCAATCTTTCCCTGGCATTTGAATTAAGTTGTGGACAAGGTCATTCAATTTCATTTAGTGAAGAGCTTTCCAAAGGCTAGTTCTTTGGTAGGCTCATAGAAAGGCTAATTTTGGCATTTTCTAGGAAATGGTGCATCCTCCGAGACGGATTTGAAGTCCCAAAATCATCCAGATGTGGTATTGATGGTCTAAAATATTTTGGAATTATTTAGGAATATTTTGGGAAGATTTGGAGGTATTAGGGAAAACAGTTGTGTAACATCGGGTTTTTAAGGTATAAGCAGTATGTATAGCTAAATTTGGACCTGGACTTCACTGAAAGATGATTCTAGGAGATTCATAATGGATTTAGGAAAGAAATAAAATATTCATTAGAAATATTAAATAACCCTCTACATGATGGAATCATAAATTCTTTCACAAGACATGATGGCTTCTCATGACAACTCAATTTTTGTAGACACACCATGATAGTCCTCGAAGAAAAAGGGGACCATTTCATGGAGATTCAGGAAGAATTTAAGTTTTAGACCCATCCAATTATTTCTTATAATACTCTTGGGAGTAAAAATAATATAATGATTCATTATAAAACACCTCTTGGAGCTTCAACAATCGTCTCGTAAAGTTGTCTCTCTTGCAGGTATGATTCTCACAGTTAGTAAAAATTTTCAAGTGCACACATGTCACCTCCACTGGTGAGGAATTTTTGTCCTCTTTTCCCTTTCCAAGGGGATATGGAGAATAAAAAAATTCCCCTATCCTCATCTCTTACCCTTGGTCCTCCATATGACCAAAATCAAGCCCTCTGGAGTGCTTATCTAGGTCAAAAACCCTTCCCCATCTTGTATCTATGATGTGGCACATGGCATCATCTAGTGAGGGAATTTTTTTTTTCTACCTCTTATCCACATTCCCAAGGGTACATATGGTCCACACAAAAATTTTCCCCTCTTTATCCCCTCTTAAAGTTCCTCATATGCACATGAAGTTCAGCTCCCAAGTGCTTAATCAAGGTTTTCTCCATCTCTTCCTCAACCAATCTCAGCATGCCACTTGTCATCACCTTGAGGTGCATTTTATGTCACCTATTTTACCTATTCAAAAGGGGAAAAATGACACAAAAATTTGACCCCATGCCAAGCCATTATCAAACCCTAGTTTTATGTCCCTAGCAGCTACTACTCCACCGTGTTAAGTTTAGTTATCGGGTAAGCTCAGAAAACATGAAAAACTGCATGTCAAGCATATTTCTTCAATAGTTTGGAAAAAAATATTCCATTTTGGAGGCCATGAAAAATCTACAATAATCCATTCACATACCAACATGCTTCTCATCACATTCTAGAGCAAACCATTGCATTTTGAACTTTTCTCATAATTCTTCATGTAGAATCATGCTTGAATTACATTGAAGTTTTCTTATCCCAAAACCTAATTTTGCACCAACTAAGTTTTCATGTAACCATTTTTAAGGATTCCATCAGTGATATCAGACTTAACTAATGGCTTTCATCATCAGCTTCCTAAATTATTCCCTAAATGTTTCCTTTTCAATTTCTAATATTTCCAATAGGTGAAATACAATGAAAATTGGAGTACGGATCAAAACAAGGAACTGAATCCAAAAATGATGTTTCTGATAGAAAAGTGAGTGACCATTTTTACTAGTTACCAAAAAAATCATATTCCATTCCCCTTAAAATGATAAAAAATAATAATTCCCTTAAATTTCAAGCTTTGATCAATCATCTCATTTGGAAAATGTGCAAAACAGTAAATAAGGACAATTTGTAATTTTTCCAAAATAACAAGTACTGGGAAAAAGCAACTTGCTAAAAATAGAAACTTGATAAAAATGGTAAAGCATCATCAAATTGAGGTGAATCTAATATGAAAAGGGACTTTAAAGAATAAAATTTGAGAAAAAACATATTTTTTTTCCCAAAATAATAACTCCTGGGCTCCCACCTGCTTAAAAATAGAAAGTCTCAGTTTTTAGTGACAGAAAGTTGCAATTGGCTTCATTTTCACTCATCTTGCTCTACTTTTTGACTTCCTCAAAGGGTTAAAAGGTGATTTCATATCTCAAACAAGGATATTAATTCTCTCTCTACAAGGATCTTGTCAGCACCATCCTGAATCACAATTGTGTCAAGGAACAAGACATGAACCATTTAATAAGTGAAAGTCAAAGTCAAAGTCATTGTGAACTCTGAAATGATTCTCCATTTAAGTCTAGATCCATCAAGGAGGTTATTGATGACTCAAGCCAAGTTAAATCATCATGTCTATTGAAGCATTCATCATCTCTCCAAGTGAGTTGGTTGAGGTGATCTAAGTGAGCGAGTTGAGCCAAACGAGCAGGTGAGAGCCAAGTGAGCTAGGTGAGTTGGTTGAGCTAGCTGAGATGGGTGAGTTGGTTGAAGTGATCCAAGTGATCAAGTGGTTGAGGCAAGATCAAGTGAACCATATGAGCCAAGTGAGATCACCAAAATCGGGTGATTGATTGAGATAACCAATTCAAAGTCTAATCAAGAGCTCATCCTTTCTCCACAAGTTCATGAGCCACATTTAATCCTATTGAGAATGAGAAACCTATCTTGGCTTTAGTTGACAACATTTGCATAAATTGTTTTCTCAAACACTCAATAAAGCACCTAGAAGTATGGTCATCATCATTCATCAAGGTTTATGATCATGAATTTCAGTTGAAAGCCTAAGGAGTAAGAGAGTGATCCTCACTCTCACTTTGGATCAAAGAGGAACCATCATGAGTGATTCCTGTGGTCATCTCAGGCTCACATCAAGAAGGTCTCTCAATAAGTGTTTCTAAACACTCATTCGATAGTATGAGGTGTCTGTGCATCTTATAGAAGGAGGAATTGAGATCACCATGCCTCAAATAAACAAGCTCTTCATCAACAACAGATTAATAGATCAATAAACTCCTTTCCCTTCTCCTTTTCTTTCCCCTTCTTCTAATTATTAATTATAAACAATCATGGTATTTTGTCTCATTCATTTAAGTGACTTTCTAAAGTTGAAATTGTAAAAGTCCTTTGATTTATAAAAAGAGGAACTTATTTTCTCACTTCCTAGGAAGATGTAAAGTCACAAGTTGAATGAGAATTTGAAGGATCATGTGGGGGGTAGATGAGAGAGGAATTTCACAATGTATAAATTGGAATGGTTCTCCATTCCAAAGGATCTTGAAAGTTTACTCTTTTATAGAAATTATGGATTGTTGTAAATTGTGAGCTTTATATCACCACTACAAAAGAAATAAAAGCTGCATTTCTTCCATATCCTTTTATTTTTTTCCTCTATTTTCTTTATTTTATGCAACTTTAAAAGCATAGTGATCTTGAATAACCAAGAAGGAACTTGGTGTCCTTGATTGCATGAAAATCTAAAGAACTGTGTGTCTGTGGTTTGTTAGTCTTGTTAATTTCCTACATTGTTGTTTTCCTCTAATTGAATGTGAACCTACTCTAGTTATTGTGTGTGAACTCTTCTAGTTTCTACTTGACAATAATAACCTTCTCTTTCCTAATTTCTCTCTTTTACCCATCATTGCTGCAAATTCCTCCCTTGTACCCCATACAATAACTTTTCCACAAAGGTTCAGTGAAGTGTTCATGTGTGATCCGCCGACCTATTTGGCCACCCCATAAAATTAGATAGAAGTAGGTTAGTTTTACATTCAATAATGGGAGCCTCCCCATACACAAAAAGGGGGGGCGTAGCCCCGTGAACGTTGGTGGAAAAACATAATTTGTAACATGACAAATTATTTCACCAACAAGTGTGATCGTATCTTCACAAAGTATTGTCTTCACATTTCTATGCCACTACCTTTTATTGTCTTTCATGTTCCTTTTCATAATTATGACCATATTTTGTTTGAATATTATACAAGATCAATTATATACCATACCACAAGTAAAAATCAGTAACATTAGCACCAAAAAAATATTTAGCATTATATGAGATAATGGTGTTAGGGACTCTAAACCTTATTACAATTTCTTCCAAGAATTATACTGCAACACTTTCATTTTCTTCTTTCAATGGCACTACCTCAACCCATCTGGTGAAATAATATGTAGCTCCTAAACCCCACTTGTGACCAGCACTATATAGAGGATTTACCATACCAATAAAATCTAACTCCCATTGGGAGAATGGTGTATCTATTGAGATCAATTGAAGAGGAAGGGTTGTTTTCCTCTTTCTTCCTATGAAAAATGGACATTCCTTCCATCTTCTCATCCACTTGTGACAATTAGAAAACATGGAGGGAAAAAAGTAACCATCCCTAATAAATAATTGTATTGGTTTGGGGGGGATGACTACCAAAAAATTCGTAATGGAACTCCTTGAGTACCTTTTCAATGTTGCTTATTTCAAAACACATAATCATTACACCATCAATTCTTCTTTTATATAGGAACCCATCAATTAGTTCATAATGAATGGATTGTGATGTGATATTTCTTCTTTTAGTTTATTTGAAAGAACCCAGTGTTTTCTACACTTTTCCTCTATTTTAACTTTTTTTTAACGCATATTGATTCTGAAGAAGGTAATAAATCTTCAACCAAATACCGATAAAGTTTTCTACCTCTAATTATTTTAGTGGATTTGATTTCCAAATCAAACTCCAAGATTCATGTGATCCAAGCAACTCTTTTCTCATTAATATTTGTGATCATAATATATTTCTTGATGTTAGGATGTGTGACAAAAACTTTGATTATGTTATTAGATATCATATGCCTAAATTTATTAAGGGATCTTAAGACTACATACATTTTTTGCAACAAAATTGTATTTAAGTTCATAGTATTTGAGAGTCTTACTTGTGAATTAATATATTGTTCCAAACCTTGTTAATTTTCTTGAGTTAATAAGGTAGGTGCATTATTTTCTCCTCTAAATGCCTAGATAAGTAAATATTTTTCAAAATATGGGTTAATCATAGTAGGAGCCTAATATATAGAATACTTAATTTGTTCAAAACTTCTCCTTATTTCCTATATCCATTTGAATTTACATCCCTTCTTCGGCATTAAACTGATGCGTCTCACCAAGCCTACAAAATTAGTGATGAATTTCCTCACAACATTTATCTTTCCTAGGGTCAATTTGGGGTTTGAATAGCCTTATCATTTTCCTCACATGGTTTTCATTAAGAGACAACTCAATGGTGTGTTTAATAATGTCAAGGTTATACCCTTTGAGGTAATCCTATGTCCATGAAATAATGTAAGCATATTTTTTACATAGTTTAACAAATTCATGTTATTGTTATGGAGTACATACCTTGTCCAATTTGAGTTATTTTCTAGTAGAGATGGCTACTTCATGGTAGTCTTCCTCCTTTATTTTCATATTTATTTTCTCTCCCTTATATGAATCATCATGTGTAAATTCATTCTCCAATGTGACTAATCCCTTTGGTAACTTATTAGTTTTCATCTGGATGATTTGGTCACCATAAATTTCTTATAATTTGGATTGTGATTCTTGAGATAAATTTTCCTCTTGTTAAATAAATTTGATGATTTGTTCATCATTTTTCAAAAAAATCCAATGATATCTATTATCAGGTATTGTTGGCATGATTATTATCTTCACATGTTGCTTTATATCCTTCATGAGATCTATATGAGGATCAAATTATGATTTAATGAAGGACATATGATCAACAGCAAAAAAAAATTTCCTTGGGACAACTTAAAGACTAATTTCATAAAAATATTATAAGAGATCCCATACCCTATGTTTGTAAGCTCTGAGTATAGATTTTAGCTAAGAATTGAGATCTATCCTACTAAAGAACCGTATTTTTGTATTCAAAATTCATTAGCATTTTGAGGACATTCCTTTTTGCAATATGTAATCCTTGGATTGGGGATTTATATTCAGCCACATTATTCATGTGGTTGAATTGAATCATGTGTGAAAAGAGAAGAATCCCCCTTTTTGGTGAAATATGGAAAACTCCTACACTAGCTCCCACTTTCCATTTTGACCCATCAAAGTAAGTTTCCCATAAAACTTCTAATTCTTGGTCTTGTTTTAGCAATCTTGGAATATGATCGTCTACCTCCTAAATACAATATGTTCCTAAACCCATCTCTTCAAAAGTTTCATATGTATAAAAATTCCTCAGACTCCTCTCTATACCCCATTCATCCAGATACTCATATGGAGTTCTAGTCCAAAATTAATGTGGTTTAGGATCAATTTCTTCCTCAATTTCAGAGGTTATGTCATAATTTACCTCGGTAGGCCTTGGATCATAAGTTTCAATGTGAAAAAAGGAAATAGGCTCATCCTTGATGGTTATCTTAGTTCTATATTTGGTTTTCAAATATATGTGATACAAATTAGAGGATAGGTATCCTTCAACTTTTGCATTTAAATATCTAAACAAACATATAGAAAAAATAGGGGGAAGGTCAATAACCAAAATACCTTGGGCAATATTGATATTAGGGCATGCATACAATGTCAATTTTAGATTGTTTATGACCCCCTATAATTTTGATAGTAATACAATCAAATTGTACTACACCTTTGTTGATGGGGGTATACTCTAATACTAGGGTATCCGTAATTTGTTTAGACATGACAATATTAATGGCACTAGAGTTACTCATGTAATTATGAACAAGATGTTTTCCAATAATCAATGATACATAAAATGGAGGGGTTTTGATGCAAAATTTACATCAAGAACACTGTATTATTAGAGATTAAATGGTACTAAAATCACTTCCTTTTGATCCTTTGGGACAAACTTGAATTATTTTAGAGCTTCTTGGAGCACATCCATTTGACCTAGGATTACTAGAGACCCACACACAGACATTCACACTTGTTTTCTTCATTTATTCTATAATATCCAATGATTTTGGTGATGAATTTTGCAAATTATAAGCATTCCAATCTCTTTTTGATTTTTCAATTTATGGATGGTACATATTTAACTGTAAATTCTTGGTAGGGGCTACATATTGTGTATCTTTGATGCTTTAGCTGGACTCTCCTCTTGAATTTGATTGTTGTCATTTTTTATTAGGTTTCATTTTGTAGTTTGATTCTTGTGTCTCTTATTCTAAGATTTTCTTCTTAGATCTTGTATTATAACCTAATTTCACTTCTTGATTCACTTCAATTTATTTTGTTACACAAAAATATCCCTCTTGCCAATATACTAGGCTTTCTTCAACTATTGTTTCAAATGGATGTGATGGTTCCACATCTTGGCTTGATTAAACCAAAGAATTTTGAATTGTCAGTGCTTGTCCTAGGGTTCCAATTGGGTAATTTTTGGATTGACGAGGTTTTACACAAGGATAACACCATCTCATGTCTTCAACTAGGTTGTTTTACATGTGGACCATTACTTTATTAGTATTAGAAATGTAGGATATGGTTGTTGATAAGGGATAGTAGGATTAATTTGGCTTTGAATTTAAGCTCTATTTTTCTGATAAATAGGATTTTAGGGTTGATAGGGTCTAGGAGAAATTTAGAGTTGATAAATTTTCATGAAAGTCATGTCACTATCCATATTTCTCAATAAATTTAAATAAGTTCATCTAATTCATTTGTGGTGGTACTAGGTATGGTTTCCACTGGTTGAGCAACAAGGGGTTGGTGATGAGTTTTAGCAGAGGGATTTATCTAAGGAAATATAGGCATAGGGGTTGTTGGGGATAAATTTCATGCCTATATTAGATTTGTTTTAATCTAAAATGGAAATTTCAAAAGCATCATGAAGGTTTGTCCCACTCATGGACTATATCATGGTTGTTATGTTTAAATTCAAATCTCTTAGAAAGTATAGGAAATCAAAATGAGATAATGGAATTGTTAACGTGAAATCACAGCACCCCTAAATGAGTTCTATAGATCTGCTTTTCTAAGGCAGAATAATTTGGTGTGATTACGTAACATTGAACTTTCCCTAAGGTATGGGACCTTGCAAAATGGGAAAGCTCTCCAAATTGAAGGTTGGTTCCTTATTTCTCTGTTTAAGTTCATACGTAGAAAATTAAAGAGGATCCATTCTTAATCCTAATCTAAAATTTACCAAAGATACAGGGATAGAAGGAATACAGAAATTAAAACAAAGATAAACTATGAGGTGATGCACCAAAGAAATCATGAACACTTATTTTGTTAATAGGCATAAACCAAAAAAATGCATACAGTAAACAAGCACAAATAGCCAAATATGTAATGAGAGACCAAATGAAAATCAAAAGAGACAAGAGAGGATCTAAAATCGATCATAGATATGTTTTATTGATCTGTAGATTGATACAGTCCATTACAAAGTAGCCAAGAGGTAGAAACATATTGCAAATTTTTTATGGAAGGTCTGAACCCCACAAATCCTTTTGCTAAGAGGAGAAGGGAGCCTATAAAACAAATAATTTCCAACCCTTTACAATGAACCCTACCCCCATATTTACAGATTCAGCCTAAAAGAAGAACAGAGAGAGAGAAGCGGGAAAATCAGGTCAAATTCCAACCATCATTGTTAATGCCTCTGATGAAATATCTCCCCAAATCCATATTTTTTGTATCAATCCTTGGTTTAGCACCTTAAAGGAAGACGAAACAGTGAAAAAAATAAAATCTGATCTGGTTGTTGAGGTAAGAAGATCTTCCATTAAAAGCCCAAAAACATTTCCTCCATTTTTCTTCACCTAACCTCCTCAAAATTAAAGTTTCAGACCTCTATGACATGGGTGAGGCCGAGATCTTTCTAATGGCATCATATTAACAATATCTTGAGCCCTGAGTCGAAAGATATACCCCTTCGGATTTTTTATCAAGTCCGTACAGGAGGGAAAGAAAACATCTTGAAAAATGGGTCCCCTTTTTATATGCGACACATGGCAGCCAGATTGGAACAAAAGTTAGGGCCTACGGGTCTGTAATTTATCTTTTTCCCTTTCTTCTCGATTCCTACTTTGGCTTTGACTCGGGCCCAGATGCTGATGTTTTCTTTAGAGCGGAGTTGTGGGCTATTTTGTAACTTTTACCCCTTTTGATAACAAGGGGCAAAGAACCAACTTTTTCCCTGACGGTCCATTTTCCCCTGGGACACGCATGGCCATCTGGTGCTCATTTAGAAACCTTTTATCCATTTACCCCTTGAACCAGTGCCATACTGACACTTGGCATTCTCCGCTTACACCTTTATACTTAGTCAATTTTGAGACCCTTTTTTGTCCACCTTTTGACGATGTTTTCTATTATGCGGGATCGTGGTCGATCCAATATTTGGCACGGGGGGAAAATATGGATAATCAGGTATTACCAAGAGTGGAATTATTTCCCAATTCCTTTGAAATCTTAACTTCAAATTAGACAATTTCTTTGGTGGATCTCTCTTTATGGTATTCAATTTCTCTAATAGAGACAAATGGTCACTATTATCTTCAAATTTCCTTTCTAATTTCCCCCAAAATTTATCCCAAGATTTTATGGAGTTAGGTGGGATAATTCTATAAAAGGAAATAACCTTTCCTTCGAGGGAAGATGTTAATAATCTCATACCAACATCAATTTGGGTCACATGGTGGACTGAGAATAGATGTGATACATTGTTGATATGATCAATGGGGTTATCTCAATTTTCAATAGTAAAAGATGGAAGGGTTTTAAGGTATGTATCTTTAATATCATTGCATACATTTAAGGTCATAAAACTACCATAAATAAAGTCATGGTAGGCATAATTCCTTTGGTGAACCATGAATGTAAGAGGTCAAATTTTGTTTTTGAAGGATATGTGTAGAAATACTAGGTGGAGGAATGGATTGATTTATTTTGTGATGGTAAGGTTTATTAAATATTTATAGATATCTACTTATAAGTCTCTTCTTGGGTGAAACATGCAAGAATTCAATAGGTTATCCTTCAACAACACTTCTTCTTGTCACAATTCTTCTCATATGCTTGTAAGGTGACTGGAATTTTCAAATCAAAATAATATGAAGTTGTCAGGTTATTGGATTGGAGGTTCAAAAATAAAAATGAGCTAAGAATGCGCCAACTATTAGTTGTAAATTAGAAAAACATGCATCCTCGATTTTATAAATGCTAAAAATATTCAATAAGAACACACATAGGTCCCATCAGGTGTGCCAGAAACTATTAGTTATTGGGAGTGTGCACTCGTAGAGCACCAATTGAGATTTTTTGTCCCGGAAGAAATAATGGGAATTCCTCCAAGGTGTGGGAACATGGAACCTTGAGTAATACCTGTAGAGAAATTTGGATCTTATCGTAACTACTCTATGTTTTTGCTACTCTAATTTAATATATCGATTGTGGGAGAAAATGGGGGAGAAAACATGAAAAATAAACATAATGGTGCACCAAGATGTAAGGGGATAACCCTCCCTAAATGAGTTGATAAGAGAGTGGGAAAAACACATATCCAAAGGGAAAATATGAGCCAAAATAGAACAACATTTAAATATAACTCTCCCTCTCACCCCATATCAGACACAGTGAATCCGAATCTTGCAAATTCCACAATCACAATAAATCATAAGAATAACAAATATGTAAGGCAAAAAATTGCAAAGAAAAAGTTTATAAATTATCCATAATGATATATGCATTAAAGTATGGAAAATACATAGTCCAATAAAAAATAATGCAATGCATTGATGCATTTAATGAACTAAAAACTAGAGGTCCTAGGCACTTAGAAGCTTAGTACCCAAAAGAATATAGTAACTTTGCATATCAAGGAAGAGGAATCATTTTTTTACAATATTTCTTAGACATATATATATATATATATATATATATATATATACATATATATATATATAATGGAAGAGAGAAGAGAGAGGTTGAGAAGAGGATCAAGACTATTCTAGAAAATATCCCATTTCTCATGCTTATCTTTTCCACATAGATTGTAATGAAATTACTTGTATAATTCAGATTAAGAGCAACAATAGAACACCAAATAACACAATATTTCAGAATAATGATCTCAATATGCAATTAGAATAGCTTCGCCACTTCGAGGGGGCAACCTCCAAACCATATAATAAGACTTAAATGCTCAAATGATGATGAATTACTACCTACAATCCCCTATATATACTATTCATATGTTATGGCCATCACCAAGGCCGACCTACTAAGCATGAGAAAGTATAAATGATATAATAAAATGATATGGTAAGCCACAAGTCGGCTACTCATATCCTAATACAAGAAATAGGTTAAGGGTGTAGCATGCCCTTCCCCTTCAAAGAAACATTGTCCCCAATGTTGATAAGCTCTGGGTGCTACTGTAGGAATGTCATATCTTCCCATGTTGCATCTTCATTGTCCACATTCTTCCACTTGATCAGGTACTCAGTAATAACCCGTGTCCTCAATATTTTAGTGTGTGTTTAAAGGATGCATTCAGGTTCTAAGATGACCCTCCCCTCCTCATCGAGCTCAGGTAACACTGTTTGGGCTGATACTCTCTGTCCAATTACTTCCTTTAGGCAAGAAACATGAAAGACTGGATGAATTCTGGTGGATTGTGGAAGTTCTAATTTGTATGCTACAGTACCAATCTTCTACAATACTTGATAGGGGCCATAATACTTTGGTGAAAGTTTGTTATCCTTTTGTTGTTATTTCAAATACATTTGCTTATATGGCTGTAACCGCACAAAAACCCAATCACCGAATTCAAAATTCCTTTTCGTGCGATGTTGATCAGCCTGTTGCTTCATGCGGTTTTGTGCCATGACCAAGTTCTCCTTGAGACTAGAGAGGACCTCTTATTGATACTAAATGTGTTCTTTTACTACTCTAACCCGCGGATTTCCTCTCAATGATGATGTGATGGATGGTGGATGGTACCCATAGAGTGCCAAAAAAGGAGACATTTTAGATGAAGTATGGAAGGAATTATTATACCACTATTCTACAAGTGGCAACCATTGGACCCATCTTGCTTGTTTATCTGACGTAAAGCAACAAAGATATCCCTCCAAACACTTATTTACAACTTCTATTTTCCCATCAGACTAGGGATGATAAGAAGAGCTACAAGCTAACTGAGTACCCAAACATGAGAATAAATCATTCCAAAAAATAATAGTAAATATAGGGTCTCGATCACTTACTATAATCTTCAGTGTCCCATGAAGCTTCTGAACTATTTCCATAAAGGTTGTTGCTACCGTGCTTACAGCAAATGGGTGTGCCATGGCACAAAAATGAGCATATTTGGTGAGTCTATCCACCACAACCATGATGAAATTTTTTCCTTCGGATTTAGGCAATCCTGTGATAAATTCCATGGAAACCTCTTCCCACCGCTGGCTAGGAATAGATAGAGGTTGTAGAAGACATGGGGATCGAACTGTTTCATCCTTATTTTGCTGACAAACCATGCATTCTGCCACAAATTTTTGGACATCCCCTTTGAGCCCTTCCCAAAAGAAATCTTGTTTGACTTGATGATAAGTTTTCAAGAATCCAGAGTGCCCCCCTACTGGAGAAGAGTGAAGCTCAGATAGAATCCTATTTTTAAGAGTGGAGTTCTTACATAGGTATAATCTATCTTTATACCATAAAACGTCCCCTTTTAATACAAAATTTTCAGACATGCTTGGATCATTCTGGAGATGATGAATGAGGTTTTGTGTGGTTGGGTCATTTCTCCATTCAGACTTTGCCTCATCTATTCAATCTTCCTGTAATATGGAGATGGCACATAACAAGGCTGTAGTTGAGTCATCTTTCCATGATAGAGCATCCGCAACTACATTCTCCTTCCCTTTCTTATAGATAATCTCAAAATCATATCCCAACATCTTGGAGACCCATTTTTTTTGTTCTTTCGATGATAAACGCTGCTCCAAGAAGTATTTCAGACTATCATGATTTGTCTTCACTTTAAAGTGTCTTCCTATGAGATATGGTCTCCATTGCTTTACTGCATGAAGTATGGCTAGCATTTCCTTCTCATAAGTTGGCTTGGAAAGATTCTTACCTTTGAATTGACGGCTCAGAAAGGCAATAGGACGACCTTCTTACATGAGAACTACCCCCATACCCACCCCTGATGCATCACATTCAACAATCAATGTTTTGGAAAAATATGGAGTAGCCAAGACTGGAGTGGTGCACATGGCCTCCTTTAGTTTCTCAAATGCTTTGGTTGCATCCTCATTCCAATGGAAGGAATCCTTCTTTAATAAAGCTGTGAGAGGTGCAACTATGCTTCCATAATGCCTTACAAATCTTTGATAATAACCTGTAAGCCCCAAAAATCCTCGTAGATTCTTTAGGGTTTTTGGAACCTTCCACTCCATCATGGCTTTGATCTTATTAGGATCCACTTTAACCCTTCATGAGAGACAATGTGACCCAAATATTCAACCTCCTTGAGTCCAAAAGAACACTTAGAGGGCTTTGCATAAAGTTGATGTTGCACAAGGGTTTCCAAAACATTATTTACATGATGAAAATGTTCCTCCCATGTTTTGCTATAAATTAATATATCATCGAAAAACATTAAGAAAACTTCCGCAGAAATGACTTAAAAATAGAATTCATCAAAATTTGAAATGTAGAAGGTGCATTGGTGAGTCCAAAAGGCATTACCAGGAATTCATAATGTCCTTCATGTGTCCGAAAGGTAGTTTTATGAACATCCTCATCCTTGATTCTGATTTGGTGGTATCCCGAACGAAGATCAAGCTTTGTAAAATAAACAGCACCATGCAACTCATCAAGCAAATCATCAATAACAGGAATAGGAAACTTATCTTTAATTGTGTACTTATTAAGTTCCCTATAATCAGGACACATGCGCCACATGTCATCTTTCTTCCGTACCATCACTACTGGAGAAGAATAAGCACTCTGACTATGGCGGATGATTCCTGCTTCCAACATCTCTTGTACAATCTTCTCAATTTCACTCTTTTGCACATATGGGTACCTATAAGGTCTAATGTTAGGTGGTCAACTTCCTGGTAATAACTATATAGCATGATCATGATCTCTCTTTGGAGGTAAGCCCTTTGGTATATTTTCAAATACAACTGAGTGTGCATCCAACACTGCTTACAGATCTGATGGTATAATGTCCTTAGAATGACGAGCCTCCAATGAAAAGAGTTGTGCCATAATTCCCTTTGCACCCTTTTTTAGCATTTTGTACATCTGATGAGAACTTACTATTTGTGGAGACTTTGCTCTTAAGCCTCTTAGCTCAAAATTCCTTCCTTCAGACTGAAATCACATGAACAAGTCTTGGAAGTTCATCTCAATGGTTCTCAAAGTGGTAAGCCATTAAACCCCTAACACAATGTCTACTCCTCCCATAGAAATGGCATACATGGGACTATTTAGTATGTAATCTCCCATGTAAATCTTAATGCTATGGCATTTTCTAGAACAAGTAATAGTACCTCCATCAGCAATCATTACTTGACATTTAGGAGCTGGATAAATGAAACAGTTTAGGTGCACTACTAACTTATGATTGATAAAGTTGTGAGTACTTCCTGAATCAATCAACACAGTGACCCTCTATTTTTTTAGGAATCCAACCACCTTTAGGGTTCAAGGGTTGCTATTACCTGAAATTGCATGGCATGAGATCGTTGGCTGATGATCTCCTGACTCCTCTTCTGGCTCAACCAAGACCTCTGACTCTGCATCTTCATTATTATCTTCATCTTCACTAGGCCCATCAATGTAGAACAACTTCTTTTCAGCACATTTATGTCTGGGCCCAAATTTACCATCACAGTTAAAACATAACCCTTTTTCTCTTTTTTCTTCAATTTTTTGAGGTGTCAATCTAACTGGTCGAGGGAGTGTTGGGGCCAATGTGTTGCGATCTCTAGTAAAAGTGAAATGTTGTCTCCTACTTGAAAAAAATTTCTCCTCTACCCTTCTTGCCATAATAATTGAATCAGAAACCTTATGAGGGTTAAACATACGCACCTCATGCTCAATGTGATCCTTAAGACCCCCAAGAAATAGGTCATTCAGATTCTCTTCAGTAATATTTTCCACCCGCAGAGAAAGGTTTTGGAAGTGATGAATGTAGTCCTTAACAGAGCATATCTACCTCAACTTTGCTAATTGGCTGAAGTAATTATCTGACACACTAGAACTGTAGTGTAATTTTAACTCTTCATTGAAGACTGTCCATGTAACATTAAGACCACTCTTCTGCCTTTGAGCACATAACCATCGATACCATATGAATTGGTCGGGTTCGAGATATAAAGATGCCATGGTCACCTTTTTTCCTGATGGAATCTGATGTAGCTCAAAGAAATTATCCATTTGGTTGATCCAATTGATTGGATCCTTTCCATCAAACTTACACATCTCCACTTTTGGAAACATAGTATGGGCCTGCAGAGTGCTCGTATTTGGATTGTGCACACTCGCAGATCCACTCTGGCTCATGTGTCTATTATGTTGACCTAAGGATCCACCTTGATTGACATAAGTATGATTACCCATCATATGCGTACTGAATTTCTACATGAAATCCTCCAATCTATGTCCAATCTTATCCATATCTTCTTTGGTGGCCACCCTAGATTTGAGGTCTCTCAGGTTAAACTCAAGTTGGCTTACTTTATGGTCTGTCAAAGTAAACCCTAACCCTGAGGAATCTGTAGTTATATCTTCTGTCTCCAACTCCTCAACTACTATCTCATCCTTTTCTGGTGTTTTACCTAGAGTGATGGTATTCTTTTTTCCCCTTGTGGAAGGCCCCGCCATGATGCCCCAAAATAGTAGGATGTAGGGATCACGGTCAAATTTTAGGGTTTAGGGTTTCGATACAATTTCAGCTGAATAGGAAAAAAATAGAGAAAATACTAATACTATTTTTTTGAGAGCTTTCCTAAAATGTAAAGAACTTGAAAATTTTCCATAATTTGCACTTTAGGGAGCGATTTTATGAAAAAACCTAAATTTGTAATAACTTTTTCAAAATAAATTTAAAAAGTCTAAAATTTTTAGGGAACCTTACTTGAAATTCTTCTCAACTTTAGTAAAAATATCTTCCACCAATTCGCTTTGGTTCGCAATTTGTGGTGGAAACAAAAAATTAAGGTTTTTGCCCTAATTTCGGCCCCAATCGCAGCTCTGATACCATTTGTAATGAAATTACTTGTATAATTCAAATTAAGAGCAACAATAGAACACCAAATACCACAATATTTCAGAATAATGATCTCAATATGCAATTAGAATAGCTTCGCCACTTCGAGGGGGCAACCTCCAAACCATATAATAAGACTTAAATGCTCAAATGCTCAAATGATGATTTAAGGAAGAGCAATCATTTTTTACAATATTTCCTAGACACACACACACACACACACACACACACACAGATATATATATATATAAGGGAAGAGAGAAGAGAGAGGTTGAGGAGAGGATCAAGACTATTCTAGAAAATATCCCCTTTCTCATGCTTATCTTTTCCACACAGATCATAGGGGTCTAAAAATATGCATAACTGAAAATATACACTAAAAACCATGTCTAGGAATATTTTGGCATCTTTGTTGGCATAATGATGATCCATTACCATTGAATCATGAATGGTAATGGCTTGAAACAAACCTTATCCATAAAACCTACATGGATTTCAAGAAAATATGATTTTTCAATGATTTTATGCCTTCGTTTGCTATAAACAACCATTTTTTTTCAAATAGATTTCTCGCAAATCCTTAATGTGTGTCCATGAGATTAGGAGAATGATTTGATATGAATCTATCATTTTTCCATAGATCATGATTTCACTTTTAGTGCCATTTTTAAATCTCACTCTTTTGATCCACGTATTGACCAGATCCTTCATTTTCATTAAGGTGGGGATATAAAGAGAATATTGAGATGGGTGGTGATAGAATTAGGGTTGAACCAGCTAACCAAAATATAGAAGTTTTTTAATCAAGAGTATCATTTGTGGAACAAGCTTAAGATTAGGGGTTTTGGTAATTTCATTGCTAAATTACACGGTCATGACCCTTCCCTATCAAAGAAATTTGGTAGATATTGGAAAGAGGGAAAGTTTAAGGTTAAAGATATTGAAATTGAGGTTTTAGAGACCACCATTTCCCTTACGATGAAGATGAAAATGGAAGGGCTCAAAATTTTTAAGGATAGAACCCGTAGAGAGCATGAAATTGAGTTGTTCTTCATGGGAAAGGAAAGGTTCTCTTTCTTTACTGATGGTATTTCCAAGTCGTGTATTCTAGGAATATGGAGAGAAGTGTGCCTTCAAATCATGAATTATATCACTCTGGAAGGAAAATACCGAAAAATGTATACTCATCATATGACCCTTCTGAATATGTTTCATCATAAGGTCATGGTGAGAATTCCTTTTTTCCTATTTATGTCAATGAAAAATTCTCTGATGGCATTCTGGCAGGAGAAGGTGGGGATTCCTTTGCATGAAGGGCTCATCCTCATGATGTTTGAAAATGGGAAACCTATTCTGAACTCTTCTCTAAAAGATAAGGTGGAGGAGGATGATTTTACTCTTGTGGAATGCCTTACTAAGATGAAGGCTAGGAAATGTAAAAATGTGGGAAAGGATTTTAAAAATAAGAAGAGTGACGAAGGTCATGGTGAAGCGAGCACCTTGAGAAAGAGGGGTTGTGATGGTAATTTTAAGGGCTTTGAGGAGTGGTGTAAAAAGGTGCAGTATTTAGAGGGGGTGCTTAAGGTGATGGAGCAAACCAATGTTTTTCAAAGGGAAACCATGTTGGATGCCATTAATTTTTCAAAGAAAATTGTCTTAGCCCAGGTGAAGTCCAAACAAAAGATTATGGAGCTAGACCTTCAAGTCAAAAATCTTAGTGATAGGATGGAAGGGATTGTGGAAGGCACTAAAAGGAGGAATTTTAATTTGTGCATCAATAGCTTCAAGGATGAGATGGAGGAAGATATGAATGACAAGGGTACTAAGGGTGTTGTGAACAAAGAAATTCTTGCTGAAAGTAGTGAAGTTTTTCCTAAAAATTAGTTGGGTTCTTCGAGACTTTTGGCATACTTTTGGTGAACTTCTGCCGACTGATGTTTTAGGGCTGGTTTCTTTTCTCTATTTTTCTCTATCTTTTTTGGTTTAAGTATTGTTCTTCGTTGTTTGATTTAAGCATGTTTAAATCCTTTAGAGGACTTTTCTATATCTATCTTTCTCATTGGTTTTTGTTCCTCCTTTTGTAAGGCACCTGGGAGCCGATCCCCGTTTTTACCTTATCTAATAAAAAAAATTCTCAAGAGAAGAGAACAACTAAAGAGTGTTTTTGGGTGATTTGGGAACCCGATAACTCTTTCATACATAGTTTATGGATCCTTCAATAATTCTTCTTAAAATAAAGACCAGATTATAGCTTTCTCATCCACTTTTCATTTAGATCTCTCCATTGAAATATATCATCAAAAACTCATAGATATGTCTGCCACCTTTGTATTAGTTATAACATCCCCGTGATTCATTTTACTTCAAATTGAAAATTGTTTGATCCCAAATTCCCTCCCCTTGAAAATTTGGATAACTTATCAAAAATGGACTTAGCCATTTTGATGAATTTTAGGACTTACTTACATTGGGACTTCACAACCAAAACACATGTGACATGTCTACATGATTTTCGGCCCCCCCAAATCCTAATGGTCTTCCTTTTCGGGTTTCTATAGGTCAAAAGAATATTTGTAAGTCAATGTTATATGTGCATCCCCACTCCCGAAACCTAACATACAAGTGGAAGATTTTTGTGGGCCTCTAAGGTAAAAGCATTTTGTGGAGTCCAAGTCCATGGAATAAACAAGAGATTATTAAGTTTTGGGTCCACCCGGAAGTTTCATAGAATGAAATTGAATTACGAAGAAAAATATGATATGACACTATGAAATGCAAAGACACATGGAACCTTCTAACTATCTTTCAATTTTTGATTCTTACACGAGCTAGAAAATGCAAAGTCAGAAACAGTGGAGTCCGATAGTGCATGGAGCATTCTAATTGGCTCATGTTTCACGTTGGATATTAGAGGTTATTAATGGTCTAACATCACAAAGTTTCATGGATCATTTTCATTGGCTCACATTTTTCGGTGGCTAGTTGAGTTTAAGAGTATTCTGACATCATGAAGGTGTGTGGATACTTCTTATTGGCTCACACTTCCTAACGGTCAATACAAGTTATGAATAATCTGACACTGTGAAGGTGTGTGGAGATTTTTAATCAGCTCACATTTCATAGTGACACATATCTGATAACAGGATCAATCTATGCTCGAATCCAATCTAAATTTTTCACGTGTCAACTTCATGTTCCTCTCGACCTGTAAATCTTTAAAGTGGCCATAACTTTCACTCCTCTGCTCCAAATTTGGTAAAATTGGTCACGTTGGAAAGTTTTTTTTTCATATATTCACATTGGAGTCATCATATTCAGGATTTGAGGGAATTAGGTTAGAGAAAAAGATAAAAATATGTAACTTAAGGACCAAAACTAATGGTGTCATTCTATATAGTCTGGAGGATGCGATAGAGGTCATGCTAGAGATGATGGTTAAATATCTATCATGACACGCATATTATCCTAAAAATATCAATGGTGATTGATCATTATTGGTTGAATTCATTTTATTAGTTCCCCTCTCTCCTTCTCTCTTCCCATTATAATTTCTCTATAAATGAGATACTCATGCATTGTAAAAAGGATCCCTCTTTGTTGTAACGACACCATGCCAAAATGGTAGTTGACTTCCCATGAGTTTCAAACCTCTAATTTGGTCTCTAAAATATATTTTTGCCTTCTTCCATGAATGTAATGGTCTGTGCATACCTTTAAGCAATAAATTGTGGTTTGTGACACATTTTTCTGCCATTTTCTCATATTTATTGTGTTTTTCCCTCTTTTTTTGCTTCTTTGGCATGTTGAGCATGTTTCCTACTTGCAAGTTCCATTTTTCTATGATGTCAATGTGTGGGAAAGGTGAGTCTACATGGTCCTAGTTTGGGACACTCTTATCTTCCCTCTCTCACATGTTTTCTCTCATTCCTTCCCCTTGTGGAGAGTGATCACCCTTAGCTGATGATTTCCAATTATGCATCTTTTTAATCCTCTCTCTCTCAATGGTCCTTTAGATGTTAGATTAGGATTAGTTAGATGTGTTTCCACTTTATGAGTAGTTTTAGCATTAGGAATAAGTAGAGGCACCAGAATTCTTTGGAGTTCTATCTTAGAGCAATTCCTACAACTTGGAGATAGTCCCATGTTGCCTCAAAATCCTAGGTTTTTCATAACTCAGGGAAGAGTGAAATTTCGAGCTCCGACAGTTGTGGTGCACCCAGTGGGACAAGTTTGAAGAAATTTATAACTTCCTTTCCCCAAATTTTGATGTGTTCTTGGTGGGATTCAACCTTTGGAGGCATGTTTTTCAGCACATCTAGCGACTCCACTAATCCAACAATCCATTTTCTCAGTTGCAAACCTTTGACTTCATTCTTCCATCCATTTCCCTTTTCCATTATTCTTTCTTCCATTTTTTCATCCATGAAGTTGTGAAATGACGAATTCATTCCCTTATTAGAATATCCCTTTTCAAGAGAAATATCATTCCCCTCCATCCCCATACTATCAAAATCCTCCTCCAAATCAGTTTTATGGGATCTATCATGAAAAATATGAATATAACCCAACACCTACTAACCCGTATGGTTATTATTTTGACTATGATATGTTTTACAAATAGGGATATACAGATGTTGGTGGAAATTTCATGGAAAATGTTGATTTTTAGAGGAATATTCAACAAATGGATGTAATCTTACTCAAGGAGAGGATGCATACAACATCATGGTGGTTAAACTACCTGGTTTCAGTGAACCTTGTCCATGGGTGGTACTTTTCTAAGTTGGTTCATCCCTCAGCATAAGAAAGAGGTATTGAATAAAGCCTTGGATGTTATGGTTGAGACTTTAAATGTAATGATGTATGTGGTTGAAAATATGGAAGCTCATGAATCTAGTGGTAGGAAACTATGCCAATGGATAAATCCTACATTAACATCTTACAATCCTCCCATTCATCTTCCCAGCCTACACCATCTCAGTTTGTTTTCCATGTTCCTAGTTTTCTGCCTACTCCTCCCAAGAATTCCACTTCTCCATCTCCTTAATCCCCCTCTCATCTTCTTTTCTCCACCATCTTTTGCTCCAAATACTCATCCCATCTATAGAACAAACTTTCCCCTCCTCCATCTTTTGATTCCTTGCTAACTCAACCTCTCCCGCACTTCACAAAATTAGTTGAAGTGAATTCCACTGTAGAAAACTATCACATATATGTTGAGAAATGGACCGAAAATTGATAGTGTAGCTGAGGAACTTTACATTATTATCATGGAGCAATCTACTAGGGAAGATATTCCCAAGGAGTGAAAAGAGGAAGAACCAAGAATGAAGATCAGTTTGATCTTCAAACAGAGGAAGAGAAGCTCCAAAGTGAGCAATAGATTTAAACTGAGTTCAGTGACCCCCATTTTCCTACATGTTTAGACCTTGCTTCACTTTTGGATGATTGCAGAGATCAACCAAGGACATATTCAGATGTTTTAATTGATTAAAGGGATCTTCATGGTGAGGAGGAGGAGAATTTTTTATCTTTCAAACTTATTATTTGAAGAGGAGAAGGTGATTCTGCAAGAGGCATAATTGTTTGTAGAATCGTATCATAGTTCAGATCAGATTGTAAATGGTTTCTACCTTCAAGGAAGTCTACATGAAAACCTCATTCATGTGGGTGAGCTTCAAATACATGGGAAGATCAAAAGGACTATCCTTTTTCCCAATAAGACACCTAGTTATTTTAGAGCCATACAAAGAGTTGCAACTAGTCATGCTCACTTCAGAACATGAGGATGAGCTTCAAAGTTTCAAAGGTCATCTCCAACACCTCTAACCAGATGCAAAGTGACTAAAGGAGGTATATACCTTTTTTAGCTGATAATTTGAGCAATGGAGTGTAAATCTAATTGCAAGGAAGTTTTCCACTCTCATTAATGGCCATGGACCATTTCCAAAATATCCGCATGGCTGCATTTTGTAAGGAGAGGAAGCTACTTATCCTAGCCTCTATCAAGTTTTGTGTATCTTCCTTTGCTTCAGGTTAGAGTAGGTAGGTAGGTAGGTTTTTTTTTCTATAAAATAATTACATTGTGCACACTCTACATGTTCCATTTGGAGCATGTATGATTTTCCTATTTTGTATATAGTTTTTTTGGTCTTTGTTGTTGTTACACAGTTCAGTTGAGGAAGAAATCCGATGTTGAGATAGTTTTTAGATGCTTTTTCGTTCATCCCCAAGATTGGATATATAATGGATTTCTACATGCCTTTCCTTAGTCAAAATTTAGTTTTTGGGAGTAGTTCACAAGTTTTAATGAAAACTCCCAAAATTAGCTTCAAGAGCAAACCAAGGATGTGTTCAAATTGTCCACAATATTGAGTAGTTTCATGACACAATCGTATAGTTAGAGTAGTTTCTAACTTTCATTTAAAGCTCCACATATCAACTTCAGGTAGCTCCACCTCAGTGTGAAGTTCATGCGGATTTAGGAGATATGTTTTAAAGGTTGAGATCAGTTTCTTCAAGGTTATGATTAACTCCATGTCAAATTGATGCTTCAAAGAAACCTGTCTTCATCATATAGCAAGCCGATGTCCCCTAGAGGCCATCAACCTGTTAGCCCAAATTCACACCCCTTGAAAATTTGGATAATTTATCAAAAATAGAATTAGTCATTTTGCGAGCTTTGGGGCTTTAGTTACATTGGAACTTCACAACCCAAACACATGTGATATGTTTGCATACTTTTTCACCCCCTAAACCATAACATTATTCCCTTTTAAGTTTTTGCAGGTCAGTGACATCTTCGCTAGGGAAAATTTTAGTGGTGATTCTTCGCTAATTATTGAATACTTAAGATTTTGAAATTTGGATTTGGCATTTTTTAGGATTCATCTAGTGCAGCATTTTGCCTAAATGTTTTGGGGAGAAAGTTAGTTTGGGGGGGTCAGCTCACCTAGTGTTTATAATAAATTTCATATAAATACATATATTCACCACAATACACTAGTTACATACGTATATAGTATACATCTTGAGCATAGACATATGTTCTTTTGACAACATCATAGGCTAGAAACGTGACCTAGTCATGAAACATCATATTCCATCCATATTCTATATGTTTAGATGCATATGCAGATGCACGACTGCACATATAGGCAAGCAGGTGCATGTGCAGTTAGGTGGCTGCATATGCAGTGGAGTGTCTACGTCTGCATATGTAGATGCTTGGCTGCATATGCAGCCACCTGACTGCACATATAGTCACCTGCCTATATGTATAGTCATTTGTTTATATGTTTTTGTCCACTTTTCCCCACTTTTGGTTGTGAATCCATTTTCTTGGATTTTTTCCATTTATTGAAAGCCCATTTTGGATATTCCCCACCAATTCTATAATAATTTTTGGGTTGGGGGTTCTTAAAGTGAACCATGATCTTCACAAGTCAACATGTTATGTGCATACCTTCTCTCAAAACTTGAAAACACGTGGCATCTTTCCACAGGCCTAGAGAGGAAAAATCATTCTATGAACTCCAAGTCCATAGAATAAAGAAGATACGATTAAGTTTTGGGTCCGCCTGATAGTCCTGAAGAATGAAAGTAAATTGAGAAGGAAAATTCGCTATGACATTCTAAAATCTGAAGATACGTGGAGCCTTCTCACTAGCTTTCCTTTCACATCCTGACACAAGTCGGTAAATGTGAAGTTAGACACAGTGAATTCTGACAGTGCATGGAGTGCTATCATTGGCTCACGTTGCATGGTGTCTAGTGGATTTTATCAATGATATGACATTACAAAGGTGCATGGAGTGTTCTCATTTGGCTTGCATTTCACGGTGGCTAGTGGACGTTAAGCGTAGTTTGACATAGTGAAGGTACGTGGAGCCTTCTTATTAGCTCACACATCATAGCGGTCAATACATATTATGAACAATATCATGTCACAAAGGTGCATGGAGATTTCTTATTGGCTTGAACTTCACAGTGAGAATATCTTATAAGAGGATCATCCTCCACCTGAAGCCAATCTAAAGATACCACGTGTCAACTTCATGTTCCTCCTGACTTGTAGATCTTCAAACGACCATAATTTTCACTCCTCTACTCCAAATTTCATAAAATAGGTTCCGTTAGAAAGGAATCTCTGAGATATTCACTTTGGAGTCGTCTAATTTAGGATTCAAGGGAATTAGGTGGGAGAAAATGATAAAAATTGGTAACTCAACGACTAGAATTAAAAAAGTGTCAATCATAATTATGTGCTCATCACCACAAATTATTTCACCAAGTGGGTGGAAGCTGCGCCAATCAAGCAAGAAACCTCCGAAGTTGTGTGTAATTTTCTCAAGGAGAATATAACTGTTAGATTCGGCATTTCTCACAAGATTTTTGTTGACAATGCTTCCAATTTCTCATCACATGAGTTAACTAAATTTTATTATGGATTTAAGATCACAGTGGCTCATTCATTTGATTATTACCCTTAAGGCAATTTTCATGTTGAATCAAGCAATAAGAACCTAGTGACCATAATCAGAAAGATGGTTGATGAGAATTAGAGGACATGGCATAAAGCATTGTATGATGCATTATGGGTAGATTGGATTACTCCTAAGTGAGATATTGGAATGTCCCCATTCCAGGTGTTGTATGGAATTGATGCAAATATTCTTATCTCTGTAGAATTGCCAGCCTTATGGTTGGCTAAAGCAATTGAGGATGAAACTTTTCAAAGTTCTATTGAGAAAAGGATAATGTACCTAGCTAGGCTAGAAGAAGAACATAACAAGGTGGTAGATCACATTGCATATCATCAAAGAAAATTCAAAAATATATTTGAAAAAAAATCAAACCAATGTGATTTCCAGATTGGAGATCTAGTACTTCTCTGGGATAAGAGAAGGGAATAGAAGGGATGCATGGCAAGTTTGACTCTTTATGGAAAGGTCCTTCCAAAATCCATCAGTTGAATAGCGAAAATAGCTTCTATCTATCACATCTTGATGGAGAGTTGCTCCCTCTACCTTTCAGTGGTCAACATCTGAAGTTGTTCCATCAGGAATGCAAGATGCTCTCTTACACTGTATTATAATTTATTTCATGTCGTGTGTTTACTTTGTTTGTTTGTTTGTTTGTTTTTTATTTTTCTTCTTTTGACTCCGTAGCCCAATGGATACAGCTTTTTGATTCTGAGTTCTCTTCCTTTGATGTCTCAAATAAAGTCCCCAACTATAGCCAATTGTTATCTCGTTTTAGTGATTTCTAGCTAAAAATGAGATAACCATAGAAAATTTTTGGACATATCACTTAAAATTCCCCTTTGAAGGAGATTTTCAGGTTTTCGGGGTTTTCATTGCATGAAAGCATGTTTCTTGTATGTTACATGTCTCATGTTCCCCAAAACCTAAAACCCAATTATCTTGGCAGTGTGTCAGATTTTCGGAACCCCCAAGCATCGAAACATGCATTATCCAATGCATGTTTCATGTCATATGTTTCCTAAAACCTGAAACCCGAATGAAGCCTTTGTGTTGGGATTTCAGGACTTAGAAGCATCTCAACATCTCATGCATCATGCTTCATGTTTTCCAAAACCTGAAAACCGAATTAAACTAAACCCTTTGTGTAAGGTTTTCAGACACTCCACGCATGATGACATGTCATTAATGTCTAGTTATTTGGTAGTTGGTACATGCGTCAAATGAGGTGTAATTAATGTTAGGGTTTTATAAATAGGTGGTTTTCCATGTCATTTGTTACCTGGTATGTTTTTGATGTGTTGGATTTCTATGCATGCTTCTTCCACCTCTAGAACCGATTGAGCTTCCCAGTCGATTTCACCGTCCATTCTTGATCATTTTTGATCTTATTAATGGTATTCTTCTCCTCTTTCCATTTTGAAACTTTTTGGGGTTATTTTTTAGGTGTTTTGTTTGGATTCCATTTATTTTCTTCTTCCATTTTTGTTTTAGGGTTTTGGGTCTTTTTCCCTTTGTTCTTTTCCTTTTTGCCCAGTAGGGTTTTTTGTTTGAAATCCACTCCTTAGTTATTTAATTATATTTACATAAGTTGTAGATTTCAAAAGAATCTAAAAACCAATGAGTGAACAAAGTAGGAAATTTTTCATGTTTTGATAGGACAGAGACCCGATATCCTTGTTTTAGGTTTTGCAGGGTGCTCAACATCATCTAGTTCCTAATATCCTTATTTTGGGCTTTGCTAGCTACTCAATATTTTACTTTCTTCACCTTGTGTCGGGTCTTGACAGGTTGTTTCAACATCCTCCAAGTTCTGCAGTATGTTGGGTATTTCTACCTGCTCGACATCATCTCACTTACACCTTGTGTCGGGTTTTCATTGATGCGCCACATGCCCTAATTTCTGACATACACCCAACCAATGTTTCAGGTTTCTCAAAGTGTCTGACATCCTCCAAACTCCACCTTTTTTTCAGGTTTCCATTGGTGTTTGACACAACCTAAATTCTGACATACAATATAGTCTGCAGGGTTTCCGAAGGTGTTATGCAAGTTTCAAAACCCGAATAGTGTATCGGGTCTTTGCACTTGGCCAACAAACTTTCACACCCAACTAATCTTCCAGAAGTCATCAAGGCATTTTCAAGAGTCCTCATGTTGGACCCTGGCCCATCTAAGGATAAGTCAGACAAGTCAGGAAAGATGAAGTATACATATCAGAAGATGGAGTCTTCTTCTTATGTAAGTTGTAATTATGACACCCGGGACACAGAGCTCGGTAATATAGACATGGAAGACTTCTAGAAAAGAATTGAGGATTCTTCTCATAATTCGTGCATGAAGTCAATAGAGCCGGAATTGGTCTCCCTCTCACAGTAGGATTTCCAATATCATCCCAATGCCCTAAATTCATCTAGCTTGCGCTTCCCACTATGACTCAGCCTCCCACTTAGTAAGAAGTCAAGCAAGGGAATCTTAGTGAAATTAGAGGGAGATTATTTTGACCAACTCCTAAAGTTGCCCAACTTTACAGAATACGTTGATTTAGAATTTAAATTAGCACAAAAGGCCTAGGACAAAGATCAGGAAGACTGCATCAAGCACGTAAATAAGAAGTTCATGATCAAGGCTAGGCCAATTGTTTCTAGGTTTCCTAAGTCGGTCCCTAGAAGTGATTTTATTCTTGAAATCAGTGATATCATCACCCTACTGAGCTGGTTATTTAGACTCCTAGATTCAAAATAATTCTAAGGGTGGATGTACCTGTAGATACCAAAATCATGTCGTAATCACCTTGGTCCCCTACCACAGCCCTATAATCACTTCCTCATCCTCAACACCTTATCACCTACCTCCTTGCACCCCACATATTTTAATTTAATTACTTTAATTAAATTAATGCCATTTACCTCCATGTATATTAATTTAATTATTTTAATTAAGTTAATGACCTTTTACCCACACATACATTAATTTAATTATTCACATTAAATTAATTCACTACCCTCACACATCTATTTAATATAATTGTCTTTTATTAAATACACCTCACCTAACCACCCCCATCATTTGACCCATTAACCTAAACCCTAAACCAATGTCCTAAATAAAACCTAACATTACACCCTTCCCCTCACCTCACATTAAAAGCCTCCTAAGGTCGGTTTTCACCCTGAGGAAAAGAAGAGACCCTTATCAAATGGCGGAACAACTTCCCAGACAACTATTGAACAACCCGAGATATCTCACCCAAACTGACGTCGATTTAACCCTGCACCGATGTCGGTTCACCCTAAACTAATGTTGGTTATACCGGAATGGACCAAATGGCCTATTTAGACCCATCTCCAACATTTGTAATAGCGGTTGGTGGTTCATCGTTGATTTGAAACTTCTTACCGCAAGCTTGATCTCTACAGACACAATAGTAGAATGAAGATTGATTTGGGATCAACTAAGGCAACCAAATACACTGGCACAACAGTGAAACTTTCTTCCCAACATTCTCCAACACAGTAACTCTTCATCATTCTTCAGACCTATACCTCATAGAAGAGTAAGTATCCTCCTTACCAACCTATTGTCATACCTTGCTGATCAACATCTGCCTCACCCATACCAGATTTGGTAAAGGAACCTATACCTCCTTATGATCACCCTTCAGTCTATTCCCTCTCTCCAGTTGTGAGTCCACCAGCCACCTTCGTCATACTCCCTAATCGTCTTAATATCTTTCCCAATTATCTATCTGACCTCTTCAGTAATCTCAGACCTTCACAACATATTTACACCCCCTCTGTGATCAATCCCTACCTGCTATCCACCAACTCCAACTTTTTCCCTCAAAACTCCAAAAACTCAGACTGTGCGATTTTACCAGTTCCCGACCTAACCATCATCGGTTCTCTCTAACAGTTGCCGGTTATGGTAAAACCATCATCAGTTTTGTAGAACCAGTGATCGACTTTTGTTTTCCCTGATCTCTGCCAAAACAGCAACCTGTTTGCGACTCAAATTCAACCTGACCTCATTGTTCCCGGCCTATACCTACCTTAACACCTATTCGACCTGCAGATTTGTATCTAACCTAGCCTGTTAGCTCAGATTCATCTATAACCAACCTATCTTGACCTTTGGATCTCCTTCTATCCTAGCCTATTACATTTGTATGAGATGCCTAGAATCATATTAAACTACAGTAGGACAATATTTACTTTATTTCAGCATTGAATTGTTTTAAACTGTGGACTAACTGCCATTTAGGAAGTATCGTACTTCCAAGATCTAGCACATGTTAGGCAGTCCACTGCATATATCGTTTGACTCTCTTTGGTGGTCTTGTTTTGGTTCTTATATAGGTAGTTTCTCCTAGCCAAAAAGAAGGTTTCACAATCACTTCGATTCATGGTTCAGATATGCGCGCATATAATCTTCAACCATCCCAAAAATAGGTATTCCTCTTACCACCTTTACCTTATCTGTTTCGTAAAATACTTCTCAGAAAAACTAAGAAATCAGGTGAAATATTTTGGCACACCTGGTACAGTGAGCACCCAGCTCGCTGCTCTGACGATTCATACTTCATAGTGAAGCCCGCCCCTGCCATAACATTCCTGAAACCTCACCCTTTAGAATTATTTCTTCATAGGAATCCTTCGTCACCAAAAATTTCTATTGTTTTATTCATAACAGGCAGTCCATGCAAATAGCATAAGCTGAGAAAACGTAATAGGATAGGCACTCTAGGAATGTTCTTTCTAAGTGTTATGCTTGATTTGTATTTTGAGGTGAGAGCTTTCGATCATTATTTTTGTCTTTCCTTGCACACTCCCAATCATAGTCGGTGTATTTTGAATTTTTCTGAGTGTGCCTAGACCACATCTACATCATTGTCAGGCTTCTGGGTTTGATTCAACACCAGAATTTTAAATTATAACCACTTTTCTTATTCTCTGTTTCAATTTCACAGTAATCGGCTATGGTTACCATTAACCAGCATCGCTTTAACCCAACTGGCATCGGTCTAAAGTCTTCTTGGATACCTATGCAAAAGACACCTATTTCACTTTCTGAGCTGTAAAAGGCTCCTATCACCTTCCATATTGTTGTTACTTCAATCACAGTCACCTTACATCTCATCCTGTGTAAAAATTGTCACTCTGGGACTATCATTTAATAGACTATTGGTTTTTCATCGTAACTGGCACCGGTTAAGCCTAACCAGCATCAGTTTACCTAAACTGGACGTCGGTCACCCTGTGATGTTTTACAGCTCACCAGCCAACCTAATTCACTTACCATTGACGGTTTTCCTAGTTCTATTGTGTTTTGTGCCATTCAAACATAATACAGTCTTGCCAAATCAGTTCCTATCCACATGGTGCTAACCCGTAGTGAGGCAATTTCCCTCGTATTTCACACTAGTTGACTACCACTCCCACCTAGCCCTTCATCACCTAGTCCTTCTCCACCTTCCATCTCATCACCCATGGATCCTAATCAACCTATCACCATTCTTATAGGCGAAACGAAGTTCGCATGACTCCTTGGATCAGAATCTCATTTCTTTGAGCCACTACCTCACCCATGCCTCCACTTGAGATGCCTTGGGTTAGTTGATCTATGGACATGCTCGTATCCTTATCTCCATCCCTAATGATCCCTTCTACCTTGGCTCTATCTCCTACCATGGTGACCTCACCTATTTTATCCTCAGTTGTGTCCTAACTAGGTCTCACATGCCAACTTTGACTGCCACATCCGCCACCTATATTGCACCCGTTAGTCTCCACCAAACCTTCATCTACCACCCAAAAACATAGCATCCTCTGCACCTGTTATCTTATATATACCAGTCACAACTCTATCACCCTTAGTGTCATTAACATCTACCCCGTTTCAAAACATTTTCGTTTCTATCCCCCCAATCCCTACCTCCCATCTCTACCAAGGTCACTACAAGTGTCCCACCCTCACATACCTACTACCAGCTGCCTCCTGTTTTCATCAGTCATTCAGTCCGGATATATACCCTCTATGTCACAATCTCTGCTAAAAAAGGATTCCCCTAAAAACCTCCTTATTTGACACCATCCATATTCTAGAATTTCCTATTCTTCATTATGTCCAACAAAAAACCTCCTTTCGCTCTGAGGGGTACCCAATCTTCACAACCTAACAATGAATTTATCAAGTTAATGATGGACTCTAAGATGCAGACATTAGAAGCATCTAATTTCTGGCTCCCGTAATTCTCTCACCTATGACATAGATTTTGTAATGAGCCTATTCACCCATCCATTTAAATCTGCCCATATCCCATACATCGGGAGATGCCTAATTTTAACCACTTTAACAGTAAGAAGACCCACAACAGCATTTGTGATCTTTCAAACATGGGTGTCCATAATTAATTACCCATGATGATGCTCTGCTTTTGCGAACCTTTCCCATGTCCCTAATTGGTCTAGCATTGGACTGATATAGTGGATTACCTAGACATTCCATCTTCTCATTCAATCAAATAGCCCAAGCCTTCTTAGGATCATTTTTTGATTAATAGTCATCAAGAAGATTACCATGACGATATTTATTCCACGCATCAATATGAATTGATGAATCTATCTAGAAACAAGGATTTTGTCCTTACTTTTTATTGGCGTAGCCTAATCAACCAACTCACTTTCCAATTACCGCAAACTGAACTCATATAGATCTTCACACGAGCTTGTGCTCAGACATATCTCACCTACCTTACAGGTGAAAAACCTTTCAAACATTCGATGAGGCTTTCACCCTGTTGCACATAAGCTTGAAATTTGTGTCATCAAAGAGAAGAAGATACAATTTTTAAACAAGAACTCCTTTTAAATCAAACGATACTTCAAGTCTTCCTCAAAACCTCCAGACACCACGTTATTCCAAAGCCAATGGAATGTTACCAATTTAGTGGTACTTAAGGCTAGCCCCCGCCCATCCATCCAATCATGTTAAACCTTCATCCAATATGTCACTAAGTCCAAGCCTTCCAATTCAGAATGTGAACAAAATAAATTATACCTCAATTAGGAGAACCATATTCATTTGTTTTAGAAAATCTTATTAAATCTAATTTCATCACCCCTTCCTCCTATTAAACCACATACTGGTTTTGAACCCTAATTCGCCCCCATACAAGGTTGGTACAAGGAAAATGAATATTGTAACTATCACTATGTAAATGGTCATAGTGACAAATTGTATCACCTTTAAAAACATTGTTCAGGGAATGCTCGAGAGCGTCAATTTAGTCCTAGATAACCCCAATGCACTTGTCAATCAAGACCTTGATATTTATTAAGAAATCATTCTCCCTAACATTCCCCATCTAATGATTTTAAATTTTCCTGGTGATGCCTTACGTGCAATGAAAGTACTACACGATGAGGTACATGTTATCTTTACATAACTTAATCACTTGATTCCATAAATATCTCCTATACCCTCCATTGAGGAAATCCTATCCCGAAATCCTCTATCCGCACAGGAACCTACTTTATCCATTCCTCTAACCATAGAGGAAATCCCTTCACCTCCCCATACACCTGTGGAGGAGTCTCTTGTTAACACCAATATCATTGTCCCCCTTAAGCTTCCCTACCCAGTGAATTAGCTACCCATTATACCCTCCTCCACCCACAAAGGAGTACCCATCGTCTTCTCCACCTATTCAGGATCCAATAGATTTGCCATTTGCTCACTCGAGTGTTACCATTCTCCGTCAGCTACCCAAGATCAGGGGTGTGGACCTACTTTTGGCTCTCTTACCTATAGAGGCTGAAGCCACTTAAATTCCCTGTTTCTCAAACACATTTTACAGAGAATACCTACTCGTACTCCACATCTGCCTCATCTACCATCAATGTTGTTCTAACGTTTGGCTGACTTGTTTGGACTATGTACTATAGGGCTTCACTTTAGGTGACGTCTCTGTACTCCCAGTCTCAACCCAAATGCAATCATCTTCCACTGACACCCTCTACCATTTATCCAAAGATTGTTTCAACAACCCAAACTACACATGAACATAACTCTCGATACATCTTCTATTACATCATCCTCATTTATACACGCCTCTCTACCTTTCTAGCTGATGTGTTCCAACATCATCTCTTGTATCTAAACCCACTAGTGTTCTAGGGGTCACACCCACATCAAACCTTGCACATCCTTCTGTCAGGATACACTTGAACACATCTTCCCATATACCTATATGAACCAATCCCTCAACTTAAATGAAAAACACAACCTTCTAATCCGCATGCACCGACCTCACCAACCATGCACCTTTATCACCTTCACCCTTACCATCCATTTCGAACCTCACCCCTCTACCTTAACAAAATCTACAGAGGGGGTCTCCAAGGGTAAACCTAAAATAATCCCTTGACCCCCTTTACCACAGCCTGTTTGCTCTTACTAGGTGAACCTTGTGTCCTTCATCACCATCTATAACTTCTTTGCCTCCTATACCACCATTACCTTCTATACCTCCTTCACTACTTATGACATTTTCTTCCACCCTCACCTGTACCTCCCTCTTGACTATCAACCAACACAACTACCACTGTCACCTCAGTGATCCCCTTGGGTGGACTCATCCTCTCCCACCATCATTGCCATTCCATCTACATCACGTGCTCCCCCTACACCTCTACCTAAGAAAAATGCACCAAAAAACTGAAAAAAACCATCTAATTTCCAAAGAGGTGGTTTAAACCTACCCCTCTGTCTATTGTTGCAACTATACCAAAGAAAGTACAAACCCAAATCCAAGTACTACATCACCTCAAGAGTTACCACCACAAACTACCCAATCTTCCAACCAAACCTACTTTTACTTCGCATTGTGATCCACTTAGGTAGGATCATACGCCACCATCTTGGTTAACCTCGTTAAAAGAAGATCTGCTATCACTCTCCCTCCTCTTACACCTTACGACCCTCTTAAACTTGTTGGTGTGTGTTATTTTCCACATCATTAGGTGAGTCATCTCACTTAGGTGAGATCGTAGGTCCATGTGTCATTTAGGGGTCATTATGAGATTCCCTTACGCGTCAGTGCGTTAGCGTGTAAGTGCATCAGCATGTCAGTGTGTCATATGCATCATTGGGAGTAACACTTCTATTCTGGGAATGTAACTCCCCCTCTCTACTCGAGTTGTCATGATTGCAGCACTGGGGGTTACTCAGCACCTCCTATATGTACACGTCTTTTGATCTATGAGATAGAGGAGAGTTTTATGGCTTAACCAGGTTTTTCCCATGTGTTTCGAATCTTTGCATGCACATTCGGTTGATGCTCGCTCCTTCCGAGATCTCTTCACACTGCCATTCACACGTTCGTTGATGTGCATGTCATCCCTCATGATCCTCGCTTGCGGGTTTTTAAACCCTCTTTCATGGTATCATAGTGGATCTTGTGGATCTGTGCACTCCTTGGTGTTTCTGTGTGTTTTCCAGCTTCTGGTGTGATATTCAGATTCTCGTGCATGTGTCGTAATGGTTATTCCTACTGTGTGTTTATTGCATTGATTTCAGGCATCTTTCGTTTTCGGGTTATTCGTGTGTTCACGATGGTTGTTCAAGTTTCTGGTGTTCAAGTTTAATGTCTTTGACCGCCTGATTCTTTGGCTTTACATGCGTGTTCCGGAGGCATTTTTGTAGGATTGGGATTTTTCAACTCGGCTCGAGTTTACTTCTACAGTGCTTTTTGCATGAACATGTTTGTTTGAACTCGATGTATCTGGTTTTGCAGTTAGTGCATTGTTTGTCTTGATCTTCGAATCACAGGGGTTGTTTATGGATCCTTGACCTGTGAGTTTGAAATGTGTTCTTTACACGTCTCACAAGGCTCCTGAATCTGCCATTTGGCTCGGCCTTCTGGTTTGATGCTCAGATCTGTTTAATTAGATTCTCATGCTCTTACCTCGACCTGCATTGTTGCACCAGCTCGTGCTTTAGTCTACCCAACTTGTGTCTTTATTCTTCTCATGCATTGCTTGATAGCTCATTTTTTACAACAAGCTCGGATTGAACATTTTGGTAGTAGCTCGGCCTTTTTATTGGGACTGTTGTTTTACCTCCTGCTCAAACAAACTGTTTTTGAAGCATTAGATTTTTTTTACACGCAGCGGCCATTTCAAACTCCATTCTCCCAGGCTCCAATAGTGAGCATATCTACTAACTCTTGCCTCCTATGCATGTTGTCACCTCTTCCCAGCCATTTCATCTTCCTTCGCCAACGTTCAAACCTACCTGACTATTCAAACCACTTTACCAGCATGTTACAACCTTGCACGTAGCAGCCTATATCTCTGTCGTTACATGCATCTTTAGTGGCATGTGGTTGGAATCTTGAGGCCCCTTCTTGGCATTTGGCATTTTTAAAAACTCTTCTGCAGCCTCCAGTCTCCCTGACAACTCCACCGCTCCAGTCCTTGGCACATCTATTGAAACGGTTCATTCTTCGGTCTATTCCATAGCCCAGCAAGGAGCCCAACTCTCTTCCACGTGGTAACCTACATTTTCTCCAGCCTGCACTTTTTGGTCTGCAACTCTAGGTAGTTTCCCTCAACATGGGCCACCTCCTCTTAGCACTTTTTTAATGTTTTAAAGTGTTTAAAAAAATTAAAACAATCTTTATGGCATTGTAATTTGGGTTTTTTGCTTGTATTAATCCCCTCCTATGAATGTCGAAGACGGACGGTGAGGTCCGGGGTTGGCAAGAGGCTAATCCCCCCTCTCAAGAAAAAAAAATCCTTGCTAAAATTTGATGTCGTTTCCAACGAGTAGTCACACGATACCCTTTGCACTCATTTCGTGCACTTTTTTAATGCGTTTGTAGCATTTATTGCATTTTCTCATCAGTTGCAGGAATTGTTTTGTGCTATAACTTTTGATTCGCTGCTCATTTCTGAGCACTTCCTTAGTCAAAGTTGCATGATTTTTTGCACATTACGTGATGGCATTATTAGTTTTGTAAACACACTACTTTTATAAAGTGCCACATTCTGGGGGGGTTGCTTGTATTCTTGGGTTTTCATACGTAGACGCATTATCAGCCGAGTCTGACATCTTGCTTTCGTGCACCTTGCATCTTGCATTTTTTCATCATGGAGAGTGTTCTTTCCAGATGTGAGCATCGTAGGATTGCTTTACAGCCTCCACCACTTCTCACCGAGAGAAGAACTATTCAACCTGGTGTGCTTCCATGGAACATTACTTCATCGACGAGGGTCTTTCAGCATTCTTACTTGGGCCAGTTCCTGCACTCACTGATCATCATCATCTGGAGGAATTCCTTGACACTTGTGACCATGTCTTTGGTCACATGATGATGCATGTCTCTCGTTCTCTCTAGTTTCATGTGGCAAACTCAGATCCACTTCACCGTGTTTGGAGCATTCTTCAGTCCCTCTATGGAGACCCTTCACATACTGCCGCCATTGTTGCTGCTACTGATTCAGTTGTCTCCTCTTCTTCATGTGATGGTAGTTCCGCTGACATAGGCTTGTTTGGTTCTACTTCTGATGATGAGGATTGTGCACCTAGTTCTGATGCAGAGAGCATTACAGAGGACTTCTCTCCTCTTTCTCTCACTATTCCAGACATTGTTGTCACCCCCCAGATCTCATTAGATATCGAGAAGTCTCATACTCAATCTCACACCATCATTACACCTACCTCCTTTCCACTTCCAGTGTGCGAGGCCCTTTTTACTCCTCTACCTTCATTGGATGACCCATACCTATCATACATCGCTCTTCTATTTGTTGAGCCCCCTCATTGGGACGAGTATTTACCTGACCTTACTCATCTTTTCACAAATTCTACTTGTGATGCACTACAGGTCCCTCATCCATCTACGGGTGTTTTAGAGGAGTTCATCATCTCCATTGTTGGGAGTTCCCATTCTGGGACTCTTACCACTTCCACTTTTCTGGAGACCTTCATTGATCCACCCTTGCTTGTGGATCCATTTTCTATTGTGGGGGATGTTTTTTACCTTCACATCATGTGGACATCCTCTCTATAGGTGTTCACTCTTCACACTCTAATAGTTCTACACATGTGGCATTACCTTCGGTTCCTTGGCACTCACTCGCTAGACCTATGTCACACTTCAGTGCACCAGACTCAGAGTTCTTCGTGTTGCTGCCTTCAGTTTCCTTTGTGGAGTGGGTGGTCTTCTAGCACATCATTTCTATCCTTCCTAAGGGTGGGCACACAGTTCATTGTGGGTGGCTCTTCTTCAATCTAGAGGCAGAGGATCTCATCATCGACATTCTTCTGGGAGACCTCCTAGAGCTGCAGAGTTCAGATCCGTCCATGGCATCTTCTGCATTCCTCTTGTCTCCCTCTTCTTCTCTCTTCTTCTTCTTTCTGAGAGATTTCCTCTTTGTACATTGGTACCCTTTTAGGCTCGTCTATGGTCGGGACCCATATTTGACATCTTTCTTAGATTAGAGAGTGTGTTGTTCTCTTGTGGTGGATGCTTTTTCCACTAGGTTTTCCTTCACTGTTTGGGATCTTCTTCTTGTACATGGGTACCTCATCAGGCTTTGTTCCAGGACCCATTTCTCATTTCTGACTTGCCACCTCATCCTAAGTTATGATAAAGGGGGGGTGTTGGTGTATATTATTTTCCACATCATTAGGAGAGTCATCTCACTTAGGTGAGATCGTAAGTCCGCGTGTCATTTAAGGGTCATTATGAGATTCCCTTACACATCAGTGCGTCAATGCATCATATGCATAATTGGGAGTTACACTTCTATTCTAGGAATGTAACTCCCCCTCTCTACTCGATTTGTCATGATTGCAGCACTGGGGGTTACTCAACACCTCCTATATGTACAAGTCTTTTGATCTATGAGATAGAGGAGAGTTTTATGGCTTAACCAGGTTCTACCCATGTTTCAAATCTTTGCATGCACATTCAGTTGATGCTCACTCCTTCCGAGATCTCTTCACACTGTCATTTGCACGTCTGTTGATGTGCATGTCATCCCTTGTGATCCTCGCTTGCGGGTTTTTAAACCCTCTTTCAAAACCTAAGCCAGAAGGGTTTGACGATACTAAAATTTGTGCTTACCATCGTGTGTCAGGACATGATGTTGAGAACTATAAGGGTCTAAAGGCTTCCCTCATTCAATTATGTCCTTCTGACCCCAATTTTGATGACGATGACCTCCTAGATGATGAACCTATTTCACCCTCACCACCTTCTTCACATCTTCTTCCTACACCTATACCACAACCTCCACCCTCACAGCTCATAGAGCCACCCCTAAAATTTGAAATTAACATGGTTCGTATCAGAGAACTTGCCACGCCACCACCCAAATGTTAATGTGCCCAACTCACCTCACAAGGTTTTTCTCTTCCAGTAGGTTTTTACCTGTCGTGTCATTATACCACTCACCCTACACCTTCTCCATTTGCCAACTCCCCTCAGATCAACATGGTACACATCACTACACATGCGCAGAAGGGCAAAGGAAAAGTAACTGACCCACCAACCAATCCTATACCCAACATACCATCTGTACCCATACCTAAGATAACTATATGTCACCCCATATACCCCATCTCTAATGGCGTCACACATTGCACCATGCTCAAACAACTACACCAATCTCCCTTGACAATGTCATTATATGACCTCATCCAAACCTCAGAGTCAAATCGTCAAGCCCTCATGGAGGTCCTTCAAGCTATTGAAGTTTTACCTAATGACCCCACACCTGTAGCATCTATTATCACACCTCATCATGTCGCTTCACTCACCAAATTGTCATCTACCTCATCACCTCCTCCTGTTCACCAAGTTGCTATCCTTAGTTTCTCGGAGGAAGAAATTATCCCCCACTAAACCGATGACCCAGATCCTACACTTTTCATCTTTTTCCATATCGATGATATACACATCTGACATGTTATGATCGATGGGGGCACTAGCATTAACATTATCTCCTCTCATGCATTCAAACAAATGCGCCTACCCAACAATTGCATGCATAAACATCCGATCATGTTGCATTCATTCAATGACACTATCACCTCTACACTCGGCACTATCATCCTCCACATTTGTGTGGTTCCCCGTACTATTCATGAGTTGTTCTACATTTTAGAAGAGGAGTTTCAATACAATTTATTGCTCAGAAGACCCTAGATTCGTGTCATGGGTTGTGTCCCTTCCACTTTACACCAATGTGTAAATTTTGATCATAAAGGATGTTCCTATACCATTCCAGCTAACCCATCACCTTTCAAAACCTACAACATGCTTTACTGGCCCAATGATGTTCTTGTACCTATTAAGGCATCTACCTCCCTACCTACATCTTCACACATGATCCCATCTACCAATGTTGTGGCAACACCACCTTCACCCAAATCTTCTATTCCCACTGCTACTATCGCTTCTACCAGTCACACATCAACTTCCCAACTAACCGACATCTCTGGCAATCTAACTTTTAATGCTTCCTCCATACCAGCCACCAATATATCAACCACTGATCCCCTGGAAGGTTTTTTTCAATGCCTCACTATGGGGGAGTATTACCTGTACAATGTCAATACATTCCTTACTCCATAAGAGTATGGAAACCTTCACCAGCATTTTCACTATGATCACCACATAGGTGAGCATCTCCTTTATGGTCCTCCCCACCTTCGTACCCATCTTACCTATGGGGGACTTGACATTTCCACTTACACACCTGAACCACCATCACAAACCTAACCTTTTTCAGCTGAACTTTAGTCGCTTACCAACCGCCGCTTTTCTCACACTTTCCTGCACCATTGTGCCTGGAATGGTTTCAGCTTTGGCCTTTACGAACAAGGTCATCACACTGTTATTTCAAGTACCTTGCATAAACACAATGATTGTAGTGGAATCGGTTTTTCTGAACTACCTGCCAAAAATCCCCGTATTGAACTCATTGAAGACATTGACCCCTCTCCACCTTCTTCACCTACCCCACCTTCACCAACGGATTCAATGGATCTTGAATCTATCCCTCCTACCCTTTTTTCCATAAATACCATTTCCTTGGGACCTGTCGACATTAAAATTTTCCTCCGTAATTTCTATTTTATTAATGTATGTATTAGGAATAGGATGTTGTTAAGTATAATTAGTAGTGGTGTCCAATAGAAGATAACGGCACCGTCAGTACGGTGCCGCCAATAAAGTAGAGTACGGTAACAGTCAAAGTATAATAGGAATGTTGTAAAAAGTAAATATTTGTCGTAAGTGGTCCGGTAATGTTAAAATGTCAAAGATTGGGTAAGTAGAGAAGTAGGGTCTACATGATTAGGAATTAGAAATATTATATTTGTAATAAGGACAAAGAGTGATGTCATAAATATTTTGTGTATTTTATTTGTGGAAAAGTCTAAAAAGGTGGAACCCATGTGAGATGGTAAGGTTTATCTTATCTTAGAAGATAAGCCTACATGTAAAGGCAAGAGTTTAGGCATGGAATATGATTGGCCGGAAGAGATTTCCTATCCTATCTTAGAGATAGGGTGGATAAGCTTGAATTCCTATAAATAAAGAGGCCACCCCCCCTCATTTAGCATAGAAGGAAGTAGTGAGAAATATTGTATGAGTAAGTGTGTAAAGGAAGCCATCATTTTGAAGGTGTGTTAAAGAAGCCATTAAGAGGTGTAATTGTGAAGTTTCTCCCATAGTTATTGTTGGAAGGAAAGTGAAGTCAGTAACACTTGAAGTACCTCATGGGTGAGATTGTAACAATTTCATGTTGATATGGTAATTTACACTGATATTTCAGATTTATCATCATTCCTTCTTATCATAGTCTATGGTATTCTTGTGTTATGTTTGTTGTTGTGTTTCCATATTACATCCACCAAACTAAAAGATGTGCATTAGTAAATAATCATAGCATGAGGAGTTCCCGGTGAAGAATTATCATAGTGCTGGGTTGGTGTTGACAAACCTCTGGCCTATCACTGCAATGGCGAGGCTCCTTCCTCTCTTCCTTTCTTGTATCCTGACATGATAGGGGATGATAATCCTTCTATTAATGTCATTCAATGTCAGGTTGATGAGTCCATACTCACCTACATTGGTGCTGAAGACTCTTATATTCACCGATTGTTACCTTCTAAGACATAAACAATGTTGAATGAATTGACTATCGAAGTCAACATCCACACTCAGGATGACCCCCACATTCTCAAGATTGGCCAATCTCTAGATGCTGCTGAAAAGGAAGCCCTAACTTCTTTTCTTAAAAATCATAGCCATGCTTTCACTTGGTCCTATGCTGACATGCTTGGCATTGATCCCTTTATCGTGGTCCATAATATTGTAACCATTCTCGATGCCAAACCCATAAAACAAAAGTTGAGGAAAATGCACCCTCGCATTGCTCTTCTTGTCAAAGAAGAACTTCAACACCTTCTCTCAGTTTCCTTTATCTTTCCCATCGACTACCCCCAATGGATTTCTAACATCGTCCCTATCACTAAGGTGACAGGGGGACTTCGCATTTGCACCAATTTCCATGATCTCAACCTTTCCTGCCCTAAAGATGATTTTCCTCTACCTGGTATTGACCAGTTGGTTGACCTTACCACTGGCCATGAGTTGCTATCACTTATGAATGGTTTCTCAGGTTATAACCAAATCTTGCTCACCCCAGAGGATCAACACAAAACTACATTTATTACCCCTTGGGGGACCTTCTACTATCGATTCATGCCTTTCGGCCTTAAAAATGCTGGTGCCACCTCTCAGCGGGCTATGACTTACATCTTCCATGATATCATGCATCACATATTGGAAGATTACATGGATGATCTCTTGGCCAAATCTAAACGTCGCGCCAAGCACCTCACCGTCCTCAAAACCATCTTTGACTGCCTCATTAAATATTACGTCCGCCTTCAACCTAAAAAGTGCGTCTTCCCAGTTCTCTTAGGAAATCTCCTGGGATTTATTGTTTCCCTCCATGGTCTTGAAGTTGACCTTGTTAAAGTCAAGGCCATTTTGGAAATGCCTCCGCCCACTACCCTTAAACAACTCTATAGCCTGCAAGGTAAATTGCAGTCCATTCACCATTTCATTTCACAATTATTTGATCGTTGTCAACCATTTCATCACCTTCTCAAAAAGGATGTCTCTTTCAAATGGGATGAAGACTACCACAAGGCTTTTGAGGCCTTAAAACAATACCTTCTCCAACCACCTGTACTCATTCCACCTAAAGATGACCAACCCTTCTACCTATACATCTCAACTACTGATCACTCTTTAGGGGCTATGCTCACTCATCGTGATGAACAACATAGGGAACAGGTAGTTTATTACATAAGTCATACCCTTCTACACTACAAAACCCGATACACTCACTCTGAAAAATTTGCTTGGCGTTAGTTTTTGTTGCCACAAAACTTCGCCATTACCTACTCAATCACAAAAACTATGTTGTGACCAAAACTGACCCCTTACACTTCATGTATGCTAAACCTTACCAAAATCAACATGCCACATGTTGGCTCATGCTTCTTGCTGACTTAGACCTTGAATTCATCCACCAAAAATCTATCAAGGGCCAGGCCATTTCCAACCAGCTCACTAATGCACCTCTTTCTGGGAATCAACCTTTGAATTTTGATTTCCATAATGAATCCATTGCTAACCTCTCTTTGGATGATGACCCTTACCAAATGGCCTTATTCTTCGATGGTTCCAAATGTCAGTGTGGGGGTAGTGCAGGCATTATCCTCATTCCTCTTAATGGTGAACCCATGCCCTTATCATTGAAACTTGACTTCGAGTGCACTAATAATATCACCAAATATGAAGCACTCGTATTGGGTTTCATGACTATCTATACATTAGATGTCAGATCCATTAATATCTTTGGTGATTCTCAACTAGTAGTAAACCAAGTCAATAGTTTTTATTAATTTCATAATGAAATACTTCAAGAATACAAACATGTTACGTCAACATTATGTTGACTACCTTTTGACCACTATAAAATTCAAATCTATTCCGCGATCCACCAATAAATTTGTGGATACCATGGCCTGCCTCGCTTCCCAAATACCCGCTTCACCTGTCTGATTCAAACATCTTTGTTACCATAAAATGCATACCGAGACCTTCTTATAAATCTTGTTGTGTTAACCTCATCTGAACTACCCCACTAAGCACACAAGACCTTTGGTATAAGCAGCTTGCAGACTACCTTTCCCTTTCTATATTGCCTCCTGATCTCACACGTAATGGACAACGTGCCTTTCTCAAAAGGCCTCTCGTTATGTCATCATGGGTGGCCTCCTCTATAAACGAGGCTTTGACGGTATTCTCTTATGATGCCTCACTAGCTCTGAAATCCCCTATACCATTAAAGAAGTTCACGATGGCATATGTGGAGGTCACTTCAGTGGCCTTAGCTGTTGCTAAACGCATTCTTCACCTAGGCTATTATTGGCCAACCCTCAATCATGATTGTTGTGACTACATTAAGCGTTGTGTAAAATGCCAACAACATGCCAATCTTCATCATACACCTAGTCATGCCTTACAGGTCACTCATGACCTTTGGCCCTTCTCTCAATGGGGTTTGGATCTTGTCGGAGAGATCAATCCTCACTCTTCCCTAAGACATCAATGGATCATCACCGCTACCGAATATTACACCAAATGGTTTGAATCCATACCCCTCATCTCCACTAAAGCTGAGAAAATATGTGAGTTCATCAATCATCACATTATTTGTCGCTTCGGTGTTCCACATCACCTTATCACTGATAATGGAAAACAATTCAAAAAAAAAACTCTACAAAAACTTTGTGACACTTTCGGTATCCAGCTTAGCTTCTCCTCACCATATTACCCACAAACCAATGGCCAAGCTGAATCCACCAAAAAAACCCTAAACAAAATTCTCATGAAAGTGGTTAATGATACTGGGAAGGATTGGCATACGCACATTCCTTTCGCTCTTTGGGCATACCGTACTAGTATTCACACTTCCACCGCTGCTACTCCCTTTTCTCTGGTCTATGGTACCGAGGTTGTTTTTCCTCTCGAAGTCCAGATCCCATCTCTCCGTATCTCTCTTCAAGATATGCTTACTGATGATGACTTTCACCAAGACCGTTTAGCACAACTTGAGTTATTAGACGAATGTCGTCTTCATGCCCTCGACCATCTCCAAGTCTACCAAAAACATCAAGCGTGCCTATGAAAAACGTGTCCATGAACACACCTTCAAGGTCGGTGATCTCGTCCTCAAGGAAAATCAACACGTAACCAAAGCAGAAAAAAGCAAACGGGGAAAATTTTCTCCTAATTGGCTTGGACCATACATCGTGACCCATGACTATGGATCAGGTGCTTATCACTTGTCTTCCATTGATGGTAAGCCCGAACCTAAGCCCCTCAATGCCTTGCATCTTCAACCATTCTATTGTTGAATTCTAGTCCTCCATCACTATTTATCTAATTCATGCTCGTCCCTTGAGTGCCATTTACCTTTTTCTTTTCCACCCCTCATCTCCAACGACTAAACAAGAATCATGTGATTACCCGTCACCCTTTTTCCTTATCTTAAATATGTGCACCATGGCTCTGCACATGGCATGATTCTCATGGATACTTTTCATCTTCTTTTAGATGAGATCCCATGGTCGTTCACCCTTGCCTTCTCAACAAGAACCAAATGCTTCGTTATAGTCTCGTCCATGACTTAAAAGCCAAAAAAAAAAGAAATGAATCCCTCAGTAAGGAATCTTCCAATATAAGGGATTAACTCCTTGAGTCAAACTTCCAATATAAAAGATGAATCCCTCAAAAGGACATCTTCCACCTTCAATTTTCACTATAAGTAGACTGCTCCCTCGAAGGACAGCTATAAAAAGCTCACAACTCTCTACATAGTCTTTCCAAAAAGAGGACTATTTTCTCAAAAATAAAAATTCAGAAGCTTCCCGCATCAATCAGCTTCACGAAGACCTCAAGGAGACATATATTCATCCCGTATAGACTTCCCACATCGATCAGTCTATCTAAAAAGTCAAAAAGAAAAAGAAAAAGCAAAGTAACCTTTTTCGTCATGGACTTGCCTATTGTGATCTTGGCTCTATTGCCCAAGGCATTCTACTTCCCATTTTATGACCCAATTACCTTCACCTCCTTACCCATTGTCTTTTCACCTCATACTGCCTCAAGGGACCTGCTGAACCTATGAACATTTGGTGATTCTGTGACTATTCTTCACCTTTAGAGTAATCAATCATGCAATGTCTTTAGGGTCTTACGTTCACTAGCCTATCTGTAGATGTGTTTCATACATTTTGATCCTTGCCAATCGGGTGGCTTTCTTTCCCCCTCTTATCTTTTCTCTTCTTCATTACCTTTTGATCTTCCTATATAGGACTAGACCCTCGACACCTATCTTTTGGGGTTTTCTTCTCATTTTCTAAAATCTTTACCTATCTACCCAAACATTATATAATCATAACTATGGCCTGGAATCAACACTTCCTATCGACCTAAAATCACCCATACCTATCTACCTATATTCCACCTAACCTAATCGACCTTGACCTAATCATACCTATGGCTGGAATCAACACTACCTATCAACTAAAATCACCCATACCTATCTACCTATATTCCACCTAACCTAATCGACCTTGACCTAATCATACCTATGACCTCGAATCCAACCTAACTATCAACCTCACTACCTATTCTTCTATCTTCTCATATTCTTCCCTAGCTTATGGGAGAACTACATCGGTCTGAGGTCCCTTTTCACTAGGACTATGTAGGCAGCACTTCCAGGGCATGGGGCCCTGGAAGGTTAGCTTGGCCACTCTTTACCCTAACCATTTTTCCCCACTTTTACCTGATTTCCTATTCATATCAAAAACCTTGACATCTAAACCATATACCACATAACTTTTACCACTTATATTATTTCACATTTTCATACATAACCAACATTTTCCACATTTTACACCATCTCATGCATTTATATTGCCATTTGTTATCAAAATACCGAAAATACCGAAATGACTCAACCATGCCTAACCAAACCTAACTCAACCATGCCTATCTAACCTGACTCCACCATGCCTAAACAATCTGACTCATCCATGCCTAACTAACCTGACTCGACCATGCCTAAACTGACCTGACTCAATCCATGCCTAAACCAACCTGACTCAATCCATGCCTAACTAACCTGACTCAACCATGATTACTTGACTCCATGCCTAAACCAACCAACTGTGCTAACCTGACCTCTGCCTAACCTACCTGACTCAATCCATGCCTAAACTGACCTGACTCCATCATGCCTAACTCACCTAATTTCCATCCATATCAAACCAACAAACCCATATCTCATCTAATACAAATTAACAAATCCATATCTCATCTAACACAAGCCATAAACCAATATCTCATAAACACATCAACACATCACCAAATACCATGAATCTCATCATATAAATCAATAACTGTGTATCTCAAAATACATGTCTGTCTCATCATCATGGCCATCATCTCAAAAATGTCAGCACGTAGGCCGATATACAATACAAAATGTCATCGGCATGCAAGCTGGTCTCATATATACAAAAAAATGAATGAATCAATACAAAAATCTTTGGCACGCAGGCCAGTATCATGTACAACACAATAATAAATACAAAATCTCTTCGGCATGCAGGCCGGTCTCATATATAATACATACAAAAATGACTCAGCACGTAGGCCGGTCCATAGCAGGTCAATCATCTCCCCATCTGATGTTGGGGAATGCTCCCTGTGCCTGTGTCTCTCCCGACCCCTCTGCTGCACACCTGTCTGGGGCCCGACACCTGCCTCACCTCCTGCTGATGGCCCCTCACCTGGGGCTGGCCTCTGCACACTAGTGGCCTCACCACGACCCTGTCCATGGGCTCGCTCGGCCCCCTGTACTCTCCACACTATGAGTGCGGGATCTAGTCCTCTCACTGGAGGCCTGTTGTGCTCTATACTCGGCATAGGAGGGCACATCTAGCCCGACAAGCTAACAAATGATCCTGGTAATACCATGCCTCTCCTAGGGCATCTCTGAACCTGGCCATGGGCACTGTCTGTGGAGGTGCCATGGGTCCCGCTACCTGCGTGGGTACCTGTACAATGGGACCCTGTCCCTAAACCTGCACTGAGCCATGTGCTGGTACTAGAGCCTGAGTTGCCCTGGAGTCTATGCCTGTGCCTGTATCTAGGCCTGCAGGGTAGTAATTTGTGCCTATGCTGCTGTTAGCTAGCCCTGCAGACCCGTCACCTGCCCCTGTGCTATGGCCAACTGGCCCTATAAATCCTGCACCTACGCCTGTAGAGCAGGTCATCTCCCCTCCATCTCTACCTACCTCCTCTCCATCTCCATCTCCCCCTACCTCCGCCTGCGTAGGTACCTGTCCCTGCCCTACCTGAGCCTGCAATGCATAGCTATCTGGGCCTGTAAGATGGCAACCTGTGCCTCTGAACCTGTAAGTTGCCCCTGCATGATCCCAAGTTACGTCACCAAAGTAGCCACCTACCCCTATAGGGCATCTCTCTGAACTATGATGGTGGCTAAGTCTGGCTGCCCTGGCCTCGGTGGTATGGCTCTCAGCTGTGCCACCCACCACTACCTGTACCCATCTGCAACCCCAACATCATCAATCTGTACATCTACTGGCTGCTCCTCCTACCCAGTCGGCACTGTGGGTCATGGTGGAGACATAGGTCTCTCCACATCATCTCTCTGGTACTGAGGGAACGGAGGCGGTACACCCTAGACCAATCCAAACTGGTGTCTAACCCACTCTACGGGTATCCGCTCATGCTCTCCCACTCTCCTCCCCTCTATCCACAGATGTATCTATAGCCCAGCTAGCTCCATGGCCATCTTTTTGTATGAGGGGAAGCCCACATACGGCCTCCAAATGATGTCCACTCCGGACAACCCCTCCAGCAACCTCCTGTAATAAGCTACATCATGAGTAGCTCTAACACCTTGGGCCTCTCCCATGGCCGTACCCACCGCCTGTACCCCACTCTCAAAACTCTCCGTGGGAATGCATCTACCCAGGGCATCCCCACTGGTCAAACACAAACAATGTGCTCATATGCCCAGCAATGTAGTAGTACGACACATCAGATGTTGAACCTCTGCAGTCACCCATAGGCCCATAGCTCTCTATACACCTGTGTCAGCAATGCAGGTGCCCATGTGAAACCGTGTCTGCTGTATCATCATGTCATGGAGGACTCCCATCAGTGACCTCAGGAATCTCCCCCCTCTGCATCCGGCAGTGTGAAGCAGCACACTACCTCCATCATGAGTACCACTAACCTCATCTCCTCTGGATGAGCTCTATACATCGCTCCATAGCTCAGGCTAGCACTATGGAATGTCAGATCTGCTACACCCTCACCAAAAATGGGTGTTAGTAACTCCTCAGATGCCTCTGAAGAGATGGAATAAACCTGGGCCCCCAATATGGGCAACCACAAGATCCTGTAGACGTCCTCTAGGGTGATCATCATCTCACCCATCGGAAAATGGAAGGTGTTGGTCGTCCGAGTCCCATCTATCAATGAGGGAAACCATAAGACTCACCTCCCGGACTACATGCCTGGTAGTGCCACATGCCTATCAATCCCACCTCTGCCACATGCTGCCACTCCACCTGCGTCATGATCGCCTGTACTGTCAATAACAAGGGTGGCACCCAGGCCCTCATCCATAAGCTCGTCTCGGGCCTGCATCCCACAAAAGCAATATATTAGTCCACCTTCCCAACTTACCTTATTTTTACCCCACATCCCAACCTAATCTCTTTCCCCACCCCCATCCCATTGGCCTTGTCACTCACCCAAACCTACCCAAACCCATCCACCCGAACCTATCTACCCTAACCCTCACCCAAACCTCCCCTAACCCCTCACCCAAACCTACCCAAACCCATCTACCCGAACCTACACCCACTACCCAAACCCATCTACCCTACCTATATACCCTAACCCATCACCCACACCTACCCAAACCCATCCACCTGAAACCTATCTACCCTACCCTCACCCAAAACCTATCTACCCTCAACCCTTACCCACCTACCCTACTTTCTCACCCTAAACCCTTCCCCTCTCACCTAACCTCTTTCCCACCCTACCCTTACTCTCTTCCCTTTTTTATCCCAATTTACACTTAGGATTAACTGACCCCGGTTATCCCCTGAGACCGACCATGGTCTCCCTTTGACCGGCACCGCACTATTCTTGTGACCGGTACAGTCACTACCACCGACATCGGCCACAAGTCGACCGACGTCGGTCACTGTCGTGCCACCCCGCCCCAACTTCCCAACCCTACTTTTTCCCTTCCTAGATCATTCTACCCACCCAAATCCCTCCTTACACCCCTCATTATTCCTACATTACCCTTTTTCCCTACCCCCTACCCTTCCCCATTCCCATTGCCCTCTCTTTTTCCCTTATTTTCAAATTTCTTCCCCCCCAACCCCCATTTTTTAATATTTTTTATATTTTTACCAAATTAACTCACAAATCACTAACAAAGTTTTATCCTACCTGATCCCACTGCCACCGTCAACGTGGAGGTACCTCCGGCCTCCACCCTAGTCCTCCCAATCCCTCTCTGGCCTCCGCCATCCTCAAATGACCTCCAACTCTCTCCACCAATCACCTCACTCGATCCAATCTCGTGGCCCCACCTCTCGCCCAATCAATCTCACCTATGTGGCTCACCAACCAATCTCTCTACTGTACTCTTTTGACCTCTTCCTCTTTTCTCTCTTTTTGTCCTTTTCTTCTTTTTAACAATGCACAAATGAATTTTAAAACGTGGGTTTTCCACTTTTTATACCCTACCCGACTCAACCGACGTCGGTTAACCCTTGACCGATGCCAGTCTGATGCCCTAGACAACCGTCGTCAGTTCCTCTCCACCGTCATCGGTTCATCCTGACCGCTGTCGGTTACCCTGCCTACTCATTGCCCTCACATTGACCTCATTTTCCTTACCTCCTTTTTCTTTTACCTCCCCTACACCTACCTGGACCACTTTACCTTCTTCTCTGGCCCTCCACCTTCTTTCACCTCACCTCATTAGCCAGTTGGCAGTCTCCTTATTTTACCCCTACCCCTGGCCTTACCCGTGTTGTGACCTATCTACCTGGACCCGAAAAACTGTTTGTGACCTTTGAACCTCATGTGCTCGCTATACCTTGCGACACTGTTACCTGTGTTGATTGACCTAATGACCTTACCTAGCCTATTGCTGTGACCATTTATCCTGACCCTACCTTTGGTGTACCGGAACATACCTAAACATTCCTGCACCTAACCTACATGTTGTGTTTCCTGACCATATCCTATACCTTGGATACCAGAATCACTTCAACCTTGTTTGGATAAACCTATCGACCTTAGACGATGTAGAGTTTGCAAGCTCTTCAACCTGGTACCGTGTCACAGTTTATACGTGTGCATGTGTTCAACTACCACTACCTTTGACCTTGGCCCATTTACCCATTTACCTATATGCCCGATTTTCCCTTTACTCCTTTCCCCATTTTTTCACTATTCTTCTTCACATCCACTTTTATCAAACCACTCGCCGATGTGCTTTGCCACCTCATCAGTTCCTGGTTTGAGGGGGATCACCCTCATTCCCACTTGGGGCAACCACACTCTATTCTTGTTCACGTCGCTTACCAATACAAGCTACGCAACAAGAAGGGGCAAAATGTAGACACCAAAATCATGTCATAATCACCTTGGTCCCCTACCAATAGCCCTATAATCACTTCCTCATCCTCAACACCTTAGCACCTACCTCCTTGCACCCCACACATTTTAATTTAATTACTTTAATTAAATTAATGCCATTTATCTCCATACATATTAATTTAATTATTTTAATTAAGTTAATGACCTTTTACCCACACACATATTAATTTAATTATTTACATTAAATTAATTCACTACCCTCACACACCTATTTAATATAATTGCCTTTATTAAATACACCTCACCTAACCACCCCCATCATTTGACCCATTAACCTAAACCCTAAACCAATGTCCTAAATAAAACCTAACATTACACCCATCCCCTCACCTCACATTAAAAGCCTCCTAAGGTCAGTTTTCACCCCGAGAAAAGAAGAGACCCTTATCAAATGGTGGAACAACTTCCTAGGCAACTTTTGAACAACCCGAGATATCTCACCTAAACCAATGACGTCGGTTAACCCTAAACCGATGCCGGTTCACCCTAAACCGACACCGGTTATACCAGAATGGACCAAATGGCCTATTTAGACCCATCTACAACTTTGTAATAGGGGTTGGTTGTTCATGGTTGATTTGAAAAGACTTCTTATCCGTGAGTTCGATCTCTACAGACACAGCAACAGAACGAAGACTGATTGGAGATCAACAAAGGCAACCAAATACACTGGCACAACATGAAACTTTCTACCCAACATTCTCCAACACAACAACCTCTTCATCATTATTCAGACCCGTACCTCACCAGAAGAGTAAGTATCCTCCTTCAACCTATTTCATTTGCTTATCAACATCTGTAACACTTTTGGTAAAGGAACCTAGTCCTTCACCCTTCCTCCATTCCCTCTCTCCAGTTTCAGCCACCTTCTATACCCAATCATCTTAATACCTTGCCCAATTATCTATCTGACCTCTTCAGTAATCTCAGACCTTCGCAACATATTTACACCCCCTCTGTGATCAATCCCTACCTTCCACCAACTCCACTTTTGCCCCAAAACTCCCAAAACTCAGACTATGTGATTTTACCAGTTCCCAACCTAACCGTCATCGGTTCTCTCTAACCATCACAGGTTACAGGTAAAACCATCATCAGTTTTGTAGAACCATGATCGGTCTCTATTTTCCCTGATCTCTGCACCAAAACAACAACCTGTTTGTGACTCACATTCAACCTAACCTCATTGTTCCCAACCTATACCTACCTGAACACCTATTTGACCTTCAGATCTGTATCTAACCTAGCCTGTTAGCTCAGATTCACCTATAACCAACCTACTTGACCTCTGGATCTCCTTCTAGCCTAGCCTGTTAGATTAGATCTAGCCTATTACGTTTGTATGAGATGCCTAAATCATATTAAACTACAGTAGGACAATATTTACTTTATTTCAGCATTGAATTGTTTTAAACAGTGGACTGACAGCCATCTAGGAAGTATCGTACTTCCAGGATCTAGCACATGCTAGGCAGTCCACTGCATATATCGTTTAACTCTCTTTGGTGGTCTTGTTTTGGTTCTTATACAGGTAGTTCCTCCTAGCCAAAAGGAAGGTCTCACAATCACTTTGATTCAGGAATTCAGATACGCGTGCATACAACCTTCAACCATCCCAAAAATAGGTATTCCTCTTACCACCTTTACCTTATCTGTTTCATCAAGTACTTCTCAGAAAAACTAAGAAATCAGGTAAAACAATACTAGTTCAGGGTCATCATAAAGAAAAATGACCAAGGGATTTATTAGGGTAGCCTAATAAGTAATGAGATAGACTCCCAAATGAAAACGGTCTTGTCTACCGATAAGTTCTATATGATGTCATACATCACCTATATGGCAGCAAGCATGAGAAACTATCCAGGGATGGATGCAAAGGGAAACCATCGAAATGGAACACATATATCAGTACTTCCCATAGCTGACAATAAAAGGGTCTGAAGACCAATTTAGAAGAGTGAATGATGCCTTCTTCTACAAAAACATTTGTAGATTGGATCCTGATCTGAGGAAGAGAAGGGTTTCCGATGAAGCATGGACATAAGTGTCAAAATGGGGTTGCATCTTCTTACAATTCAAGAAGTTTACTTATCTTCGGGTGGTAAGGTTCCATGGTAATCCTTTCAGTTTACCTAGGTTCCTACGTGACAAACTGATCCTCATGAGATTGGTCAGACAGTTGTTGGATTTTCACAAATTCCAACAAAGCAGGCACAAAGCCGTTGTCTCCTTCCCCATTTCCATTGGAAGGTATACATGTTCCACCATGATTAAGGCCAAGAACATGTGGTGCATGAAATTCAGGATAAATTGAATAAGCACATGAAGATGAGGGAGGGATTCGACATCTGAGGAGTCCTCAAGTCATATGGAACCTTGTACCTACATGTGCCCACTGTGGAAGATATTTGGGTTGATCTTCATGATGAAGTTGTCATCCAAAGAAAAGACAACAACAGACTGACACTTGAAGAAATTCAGATGTTAGATCTAGCTGATATCCCTGAAGGTACCACAGACAATGAAAGTGTTCTGGAACCTAGGTACAAACAGTCAGATGGAGACCAACTTGGATTCCCAGCCATTGATTGGTCTGTTGCTGAAAAATCTTCTATCACTGAAAGAGTTACTCAGACTCTTGTCTGCACTAAGGCATGGCTCATTTCTTAGGGAATGAGTTATAAGGAAAAGAGCTTTTCAAAAATAACTACTTTAGAAGTGGGACCCTCCAAGGGAGAAAAGGAAAAGATAAAAGCCCTACCAAGAGGAAAATAAAGTTTAAGTTTGTCAGGAAAGGAGAAAAGCAAGGGGCCAATCATCTGCTACTCCTACACAAATAGTTGAGATCTTGGATTCACCTCCTCTGCCAGAACAAGGAGAAATTCTTTCAGAAATCGAGGTTAGTCAACCTCTTGTTTCTCCTTTTGTTGATTGCTCATCGGAGGTAAGCCTTTCTCTTGCTTCTCAAGCTTTGGCTTTAGAATCTTTACCTCCTCTCTCCTAATCTTCCTCATCTCATATTTCGATGCCACTCTCATCAGCCATGGCCAGAATTTTCTCTGATCTCTCACCTCTCTCTGCTGGACCTACGATGGCCATAGAAATGCCTCCTCCTTCCGCACCTTCATTCCCTGAATCTATTCCCACAGTCACTACACTTATAGTCATCACGACTCTGCAAGTAAATATTCCTCCACCCACAGATACAACCATAACACCTCCAATAGGAGAAACTTCTTCCATTGTACCTCAATGGTTGGTCGATCAGACTCCAAGGAAGAGGAAGGTGGTAGTTCCCCTACTAGCCTTCGATTTCAGTTCACTCAAGGCTTCTCCTGCCAAATCTTCCAAGAAACCCAAAATGGTTTCAAGAGTTTCTAGTGGATGCCTCAAGGCATAAGTTTGTAGAGATTGCCACTCCCGTGGCTGAAAAAACAAAGGAGGATATAGCAGTGACTGATTATCAGATTACAAGGGCTGATCTGGGAAAAGTAACAACAGAAGGAGCACAACAGGATGCACAAGATGCCATGAACGTGCTTTGCCAAAAGCTGAAAGAAACAAAGGTAAGTAGGATGAGCTAAAGGAGAAAGTTGAATAGTTGACAGAGGTACTACTCAAGCTTTCAAAGCCTTCACAGTCAACACCGTCATCTTCTACCCCTACACCTATCAGGTTTGATTTCTCATCGGTGCCTATGATTGAAAAGATCAATGAGAAGGGGTGAGAACAGTTGAAGAATGGATAAAGAGGATACTCCTACAAGGAAGAGAGGTCATAGATGACACAGTGGAAGTTTATAAATCCTTGGAGGAAATAAAGAAAGATGGTGACAAGATGGATGATGAATTTTCACAGGAAGTCAGGGAACCTTGAATTAACTTTGGAAGCCCTCAATGCACTGAAATAGGTTCCATCCTAGATCTTAATGGAAGAAGGAATCATTCCACATGGGGATAAGCATTTCCAGCTTGCCAAAGCCATCAGATTCAGGATAAATATTCTCAGTGAAGCTTGCAGCAAGTTGAGGGAATCTAGAGATCAGTTGGTTGATGCCACCAATGACATAGAAGAGGAGTTATCTAGGATATTTTCCAAGGTGTTGGGTGAAAGCTCAAATATTCTACCTGCTGATGATCTCTATAAGACAAATTCAGGAATTAATTCAGCATGAACCAACTTCCATCTTTGATCTGGAATCCATCGATAAGTTCATAAGGATCGAAAATGTTTTGGAATCACTAAGGAAACTCAATAAGAAATTGAAGAAACTTCCTGGTAACGCAAGTGACACTCAGGAAACTTGTGAGGTCCTAAGTGATTATTCTAGTGTGCCAGATGAAGATGAGATGTAGAGCATAATCTGGAAGTTCCAAGAATTTTGAGACAAGCAGGCTTCACTGGAAGAAGACAAGGATGACGAAGCAGAATAAACATAATGTTTCATGTCATTTCTATCAAGAAATTGTCATGTCTTTTTCATTTTCGTTTCATCACATAGGAAGCAAATTTTGACTTGTTCTCCTGCGTGAGAGTCAAGCAAAATAGGACTCTCATTAAAAGACTATTTTCTAGGATTTATCCTATTTTCTCTCTGCTCTCTCTATTATAAATAAGGGATGCTTGTGTATTCCAAAGGGGGATTTTTTGAATATTAAGAGCTATTGTGAAGAAGAAGAAAAACTTTGTATTTTCTTTTTAATCATTGAAGAATAGAAACAGGTGTTATTTTACAAACTTTGTGTTGTGGGATTCATCTATCTTGAGAGATTGTTCTTACGTCCAAAATCTTGAGCTATTCTTTGTTTAGTATTCTTGATCATTTTAATCGTTTCAAAATATTACACTCATTATCTAAAACTCGTATAAGTATTTCTTGATCTATGTTTGCTTGAAAGAAAATACGTTCCTCTCATTCCCTTTCCATTTTGTTTCATCTATAATAAGTTACCTTTCTAATCCATTGCATTTCTAAAGTTGTAACATCTCCATTTCATGTTGATATGGATTTTGGGATTGTATCCCAACCCCAATGGTTAGAATAGTGTGGATATTGTATATATATTATTTCTGTTGTGTTTTAGATTAGTAATAAATAGGAAGCCTCACCTGTCTTTGAGGAGGGATTTGATCCCATGCACTGTGGTTGAACCTCATATTTTGGCCTGACAAAATATCCAACCAACAGTTTTTGGTGACTCTGCTGGGGAATATGGATTGATAAGACTAAGCTTATCCTATTGGTGTCTGGCGACTCCATATTTTCCTTATTTTCAAAAGATCCATTTTTTTTGTTCAAGCTGGCCAGAAAGATCTTCACTCGGTCAAGCCGAGCCAGGGGTGAAACTGATCTGTTCTTTGATCTGCTTCAACAACATAATTTCAGACTTTCCCCCAACAGTGTTGCATCTAGCCGAGAAAGAAGTTCTTCACCTATCCGAAGAACTCAGGTTCTTCAAGAACAAGAAGTTTCTGTAACCTGTCATGCATTATTCTTGTCTGATACTCAGATTCCTATACGCACTTCATTCAGAAGAATGGCAGCACAACCTGTGCCTTGGGGTGTGGCTATTGGTCCTCTTTCCCTAACTCCACCGTTGCATGATCTACCTCATGGATCTCGTAAGAATATTCCTAAGTTCAATGGTGATGGGAAGCAGCACCCTGATGAACACATCACTTCATTCTTTGTCGCATGTGGAGTCCTTGGGGTTGCTCATGAAGATGTCTCTATTCGACTCTTCATTGAAACATTACATGGTGTAGCAGCAGAATGGTTCTACCATCTTCCAAATGCATGCATTACCAACTGGGCTACCATGAGATCCATATTTGAAGCAAGGTTCAAACTAGCTGAAGATTCTCATGCCTTGTTAGCACAACTTACACATATGAAGAAGGAGTCTTATGAACCCATGCGGGACTTCATAGCCAAATTCAACAAGCTGATTCGTAAGATTCCAGACCTAGCCATTCCCACTCTTGAAAATCAAAAGTGTTTCTTCATCAATGCTCAGCCCCCTGATGTGAGCTTCTTATTAAGAAGGTATGTTATTCCTGATTTGGCCACTGCTCAAGCTATAACCACTGAAATAGAAGATGATCTTATTCTGGCCGAAAGATCAGAAGAGAGTCATCTAAGCCTAAAAATCAGAGTTCTTCTCAGAGTACTACTGATCCTATGATTCAGAAGATGGCCAATGACTTGATCACTTTGAAGAAGCAAATGTCTCAACAAGTGACCAACATTCCTTATCAGGATATTCCTAGACAGAATTTCAACAATGCCAATGGCACTCCCACAAGAGATAGGAATTAGTTGATTGCTGCTCCCACCAGGCTGGCCATTGAAGCTCCTCCTATCAATGCAGCAGTTGAAATAGTTGAGGATGGTGAAGAACCAGAAGATCAAGATTCTCATGAAGCTTTTGAAGCTTTAGGATATGTTGATGAGTCTTTTGACGATTCAGCTGGCAACTCCAGCATTGGGTACTTGGAATATGAGGAAGATGAAGGTGAGCATGATGGTCAATCATTTGCAGTCTTCACTCGATCTCAATCCCAGAACCCCAGAAATCCATTTGAAGGCTCTAAGGAGAAAAGTAAAGAAGCTCCCGTGGTTATGGCTAAAAGAGGCTCTCCTATCTCAGCGCAAACTAAAAAGGAGACAACTAAAAAGGTAACTTCATCTTCTAACTCTTTTTCTCCTACCCCTAAGGCTAGTACCTTGGCTCAGACCAGTGTAACTAGAACTGAGCCCACCATCATTCCTTCATATACCACTTTCGACATTATTGACCATGCAAAGAAAACTAAAATCCAAATGTTAGAAGCCGAGTACCTTCAGTCAAATCCTGAGCAATTTGAGAAACTTTCCAAATTCATTAGAAGCAAGGCTGTTATCCCTTCATCTTCAAAAGGAATTTTTCCTAGCCCCACTCAGCCTTTACCTCAGAGTAATATGACCTCTGTTGCTTCTTCGGGAAAGATTGAACCATTTTATTTGTCCTTACTTATAAATGGTTTTAAACTCAACAATTGCATAATTGACTCAGGAGCCTCTGATAACGTAATGCCCACAAAATTAGCTCATGCCCTTGGACTCACCTTGACTAAATCTTATGGGTGGTGTTACTCCATGGAAACCAAACAAGTCCCCTTGATTGGCCAAATCAAGGATGCACAGTTTGCATTTGTTGCCTTCCCTGAAAAGAGAGTAAAAATGACTATCCTGGTTGCTGATATCCCAGCTGCTTATGGTATTCTCTTAGGAAGAGGTTTTTGCAAAGATGTTGGAGGAGAAATCAATATGGACTGGACCAAAGCTAAAATTCCAGTAAATGGAGTTCCTCGTGTCCTTCACCCTGAAGCCCAGGTGAAGTACCTGGTCACTAAATCAGATGATCCCAAGGCCCAAATTCTCTTCGAAGATGCAGGTTTGGGTAATTATTTCATGACATCTGAGGTGCCCTCTGTAGAAGTCAAGGAAGAAGATCCTAATGTTGTTTGGACCCTCGAGTTCGACGGGAGCTGTTCAACTACTGGGTCAGGTGCTGGTGTGGTTCTTATATCTCCAGATTTTGAGATTTTTCCCTTCACCTTCAAGCTGCAGTTTGACAATACTAATAACATGGCTGAATACGAAGCTTTGTTATTAGGATTAGAAATGGAAAGAAAAAAAGGAATCTGAAATCTCAAAGTGCAGGGAGATGCCGAGTTGATTGTGAATCAAGTAAAGGGGACCTATCAGGTAAAAAATGATCACCTAAGACATTACAGGAACAAGGTGTGGGACAACATAGAATGCTTTGATGCTTTTTCCATTAAGGCAGTCTTAAGAGATTACAATGATAAAGCTGATTCTTTAGCCATGTCTACATCTCTTCTCCTTCCTCACCCAAAGTTCAAACAGGACACATATACCATTGAAATTGTGTATCGTCTGAGTGTTCCAGATAATTCAGCACATTGGCAAGTGTTTAATGATGATCAACAGTTATTGTCTTTTCTTGAAAAAAGATGATAATTTTAGCGAGCTTTATTTTGAAGGATCAGAATCAGCTTTCTGTGAGTCCATCTCGAATTCATATCAAGAGATTGATGGTGAATTCATCCAGCTCAAAGGCAATAAGATTCCAAAGGGATTAGTTTCTCTGGAAGGTCTGTTTGACAAGCATGACCATTTCATTTGGGATAAAAGGAAAGCTGAAGGTGCTTCCTCATCAGAGGTAGATCAAGTTAATCTAGGCTCTCCTGACCAACCACGGATGGTAAACATCAGGAAATGTTGTTCCCCAGAGGAGAAAGAAAGATTCACTTCACTCCTGAAGAGATATATGGACGTCCTAGCATGGTCATATGCAGATCTGAAGTCTTTCAAGCCCAAGGATGTGCAACATAGCATCCCTTTGAAGCCTGAGGTTAAACCCTATAGGAAGAAGCAAAGGCATTACAACCCAAAGATCTCAGGGACTATCCTTGCAGAAATTCAAAAGATGTTAGACGCAAGGATTATCTTTCCAATCCATCATTCCACCTGGGTTGCTAACATTGTCCCCGTCAGAAAGAAGAATGGTGAGATCCAGATTTGTGTTGACTTCCAGAACCTTAATCAGTCTTCATTGAAAGACAATTACCCATTGCCTATCATGGACCAAGTATTACAGACTGTCACTAGATCAGAAATGTTATCCATGCTTGATGGATTTTCAGGGTATAATCAGGTTGAGGTAGCTACTGAAGATCAACATAAAACAACATTCACCACCCCATGGGGGACCTTTTCTTACAGAAGGATGCCTTTTGGTTTGATTAATGCTGGAGCCACATTTCAAAGAGCTATGGACTTAGCTTTCAGAGATTTGATGGGCAAGGTCATAGTTGTATATTTGGATGACTTGACGGTCTTCTCTAAGAAGCGAAGTGATCATTATGATCACCTGGAGCAGGTACTCTTAAGGTGTAGGCGTCATGGGATTTCATTAAATCCTAAAAATTCCATGTTCAGAGTAACAGAAGGAAAGTTTTTGGGTCATATCATGACTAAAGAAGGAACCAAGATCAACCCAGAGTGGGTGAAGGCCATCCAAAGCCTTACCCTACCTACAAGCAAAACTGGGGTGCATTCCTTTTTCAGGAAGGTCAATTTCCTAAGAAGATTTGTACCTGATTTTGCTGATAAAACCAAGGATATCCTTGGGATGATGAAAGGTAAAACTCCATTTCGATGGAGCACTGAAGGGAAGCTTGCTTTTGAAGAAGTCAAAAGAGAAATTTCTCACACTCCTATTCTGGTATGCCCAGACTTCAAGAAGGATTTCATCATGTACAGCTACGCTTCCGCACATACAGTATCAGCCATCCTGATGCAGGAGAATGAAGAAGGAATCGAAGCTCCCATTGCTTTCATGAGTTTCCCACTAAAGGAACATGAATTGAAAATGTCACAAATTGAAAAGCATGCTTATGCAGTGGTGAGAGTGGTGAAGCATTTCAGGTACTATGTGTTGAGTTCTCACACTCTCGTTCTCATTCCTGATACTGTAGTTAAGTCCATTTTGACTCAACAAGAGTTGGGTAGTCAATGGGGTAACTGGATAGCCAAAGTCCAAGAATATGACTTGGACATCAGACCTACCAAGTTGGTACGAGGAAGAGGCCTGTGCCAATTGATTGCAGAAAACAAGTCTGAGACAGAATGCGAAGAAACTAAAGATACTTCTTCAGAATTGCCCATGGTGCTTTTTGTAAGCACAACCGATGAATGGTATGCAGACATCACTTTATTTTTAACTTATGGTGAATGTCCCCCACATTTGAGCCAAAAATAAAAGAGGACAGTTAAATTAAGGTCTGCAAGATACATTCTATGGGATAATGGTATATACAAGAAGGGCATTGATGGTGTATTCCTGCGTTGTGTTGATAAGTCTCAGCAGATAAGGTTGCTAGAATCCTTTCACAATCTAGCATGCAGAGGAAATTTCTCTTCCTCCATGATGGCTTACAAAATCTTATGGGCCAGGTACTATTGGCCTACTCTCTTTCGAGATTCAGTAGAATGGGTGGCTAAGTGTGAAGCTTGCCAACATTTCGTTGGTCATCCTAAGCTGGCTGCTCTTCCCTTGAAGCCTGTGGTAATTGAAGAACCTTTTCGCCAATGGGGAATTGATTTCATTGGAGTACTGAACCCTACCTCTAGTGCCGGTCATAATTATGTGCTCACCACCACTGACTATTTCACCAAGTGGGTGGAAGCTGCACCAATCAAGCAGGCAACCTCCGAAGTTGTGTGTAATTTTCTCAAAGAGAATATAATTGTTAGATTCGGCATTCCTCACAAGATTGTTGCTGAAAATGCTTCCAATTTCTCATCACATGAGTTGACTAAATTTTTTTATGGATTTGGGATCACATTGGCTCATTCATCTGATTATTACCCCCAAGGCAATGGTCAGGCTGAATCAAGCAATAAGAACCTGGTGACCATAATCAGAAAGATGGTTGATGAGAATTAGAGGACATGGCACAAAGCATTGTATGATGCATTATGGGAAGATCAGATTACTCCTAAGTGAGCTATTGGAATGTCCCCATTCCAGGTGTTGTATGGAATTGATGTTGAGATTCCTATCTCTGTAGAATTTCCAGCCTTACGGTTGGCTAAAGCAATTGAGGATGAAACTTTTCAAAGTTCTATTGAGAAAAGGATAATGTACCTAGCCAGGTTAGAAGAAGAATGGAGCAAGGTGGTAGATCACATTGTAGATCATCAGAGAAAAGTCAAAAGGATATTTGACAAAAAATCAAAGCAACGTGATTTCCAGATTGGAGATCTAGTACTTCTCTGGGATAAGAGAAGGGAACAGAAAGGGATGCATGGCAAGTTTGACTCTTTATGGAAAGGTCCTTTCAAAATTCATCAGTTGAACGGTGAAAATAGCTTCTATCTATCATACCTTGATGGAGAGTTTCTCCCTCTACCTTTCAGTGGCCAACATCTGAAGTTGTTCCATCAGTAATGCAAGATGCTCTCTTGCACTGTATTATAATTTATTTCCTGTTGTGTGTTTGCTTTCTTTTTTCTTTGTTTGTTTGTTTTTGTTTTTATTCTTCTGACTCCATAGCCCAATGGATAAAATTTTTGATTCTGAGTTCTCTTCCTTTGATGTCTCAAAGAAATTCCCCAACTAGAGCCAGTTGTTATCTCATTTTAGTGATTCCAGCTAAAAATGAGATAACCATAGAAATTTTTTGGACATATCTCTTAAAATTCCCCTTTGAAGGATATTTTCAGGTTTTCAGGTTTTCATTGCATGAAAGCATGTTTCTTGTATGTTACATGTCCCATGTTCCCTGAAACCTGAAACCTGATGGTCTTGACCAGTGCGTCAGGTTTTCAGAACCCCCAAGCATCGGAACATGCTTTATCCAATGCATGTTTCATGTCATTGTTTCCCAAAACCTGAAACCCGATCATAGCCTTTGTGTCAGGATTTCAGGACTTAGAAGCATCTCAACATCTCATGCATCATGCTTCATGTTCCCCAAAGCCTGAAATCCCGAATTAAACCAAATCCTTTGTGTCAGGTTTTTGGGAGCTCCAAGCATGATGACATGTCATTAATGCCCAGTTGTCTGGTAGTTGGCACACATGTCAAGTGATGTGTAATTAATGTTAGGGTTTTATAAATAGGTGGTTTTCCACATCATTTGTTACCTGGTATGTTTTTGCTGCATTGGATTTTGTGTATGCTTCTTCCACCTCCAGACCCGATTGAGCTTCCTGGTTGATTTCATCATCCATTCTTGATCATTTTTCGATCTTGTTGAAGGTATTCTTCTCCTCTTTCCATTTTGAAATTTTTGGGGTTATTTTTGAGGATGTTTTGTTTGGGTTTTCATTTCTTTTCCTCTTTCTTTACTGGTTTAGGGTTTTGGGTCTTTTTCCCTTTGTTCTTGTCCTTTTCCCAGTAGGGTTTTTGTTTGAAATCCACTCCTTGGTTATTTATTTATATTTTACTTGTTTATTGTAAGTTGTGGATTTCAAAAGGCTCTAGAAAAATTCCTAAGTGATCAAAGTGGGAAAATTTTCATGTTCTGATAGGACAGAGACCCGATATCCTTGTTTCAGGTTTTGCAGGGTGCTCGACATCATCTAGTTTCCACCTTGTTTTGGGATTTGCTAGCTACTCGACATCTTGCTTTCTCCACCTTGTGTCAGGTCTTGACAAGGTGTTCAACATCCTTCAAGTTCCATAGTATGTCAGGTATTTCTACCTTCTCGACATCATCTCACTTCCACCTTGTGTCGGGTTTTCGTTGATGCACCGCATGCCCTAATTTCTGACATACACCCGCCAGTGTTTTGGGTTTCTCAAGGTGTCTGACATCCTCCAAACTCTGCCAGTATTTTTAGGTTTCTCGTTCGGTGTTTGACACATCCTAATTTCTGACATACAATCTAGTCTGTCAAGTTTCCAAAGGTGTTCTACAAGTTTCAAAACCCAAAAGGTGTGTCAGGTCTGTACACTTGTCCAACAAGCTCTCACACCTGACTACTCTTCCAGAAGTCATCAAGGCATTCTCAAGACTCCTCATGTCAGACCCTGGCCCATCTCAGGATAAGTCAGATAAGTCAGGAAAGATGAAGTATAAGTATCAGAAGATGGAGTCTTCTTCTTATGTAAGCTGCAATTATGACATCCGGGACACAGAGCTCGGCAATATAGATATGGAAGACTTCTGGAAAAGAATTGAGGATTCTTCTCAGAATCCATGGATGAAGTCAATAGCCGGCAGTGGTCTCCCTCTCACAGCAGGATTTCCAATATCAGCCCAATGCCCTGAATTCATCCTGGCTTGCACTTCCCACTATGACTCAGCCTCCCTCAGTAAGAAATCAAGCAGGGGAGTCTATAGTGAAATTGGATGGAGATTATTTTGATCAACTCCTAAAGTTTCCCAACTTTATGGAATACGTTGATTTAGATTTTAAATCAGCACAAAAGGCCTGGGACAAGGATCAGGAAGACTACATCAAGCACGTAAATAAGAAGTTCTTGATCAAGGCTAAGCCAGTTGTTTCTAGGTTTCCTAAGTCGGTCCCTAGAAGTGATTTTATTCTTGAAGTCAGTGATATCATCACCCTGCTAAGCCGGTTGTTTGGACTCCCAGATTCAAAATAATTCCAAGGGTGGATGTACCAGTTCATGGTCATCATAAAGAAAAATGACCAAGGGATTGATTGGGGTAGCCTGATAAGTAATGAGATAGACTCCCAAATGAAAACGGTCTTGTCTACCAGACAAGTTCTATATGATGTCATATGTCACCTATGTGGCAGCAGGCATGAGAAACTATCCAGGGCTGGATGCAAAGGGAAACTGAGCAATGGAACACATATATCGGTACTTCCCACAGCTGACAATAAAAGGGTCTGAAGACCAATTTAGAAGAGTGAATGATGCCTTCTTCTACGAAAACATTTGCAGATTGGATCCTGATCTGAGGAAGAGAAGGGTTTCCGATGAAGCATGGAAAGAAGTGTCAAAATGGGGTTGCATCTTCTTGTAATTCAAGAAGTTTACCTATCTTTGGTGGTAAGGTTCCATGGTAATCCTTTCCATTTTCCCAGGTTCCCAGGTGACAAACTGATCCTTATGGAGTTGGTCAGACAATTGTTGGATTTTCACAAATTCCAACAAAGCAGGCACAAAGCCATTGTCTCCTTCCCCATTTCCATTGGAAGGTATACATGTTCCACCATGGTTAAGGCCAAGAACATGGTGCACAAACTTCAGGAAAAATTGAAGAAGCACATGAAGATGAGGGAGGGATTCGACATCTGAGGAGTCCTCAAGTCATATGGAACATTGTACCTACATGTACCCACTATGGAAGATATCTGGGTTGATCTTCGTGATGAAGTTTCCATCCGAAGAAAAGACAACAACAGACTGACACTTGAAGAAATTCAGATGTTAGATCTAGCTGATATCCCTGAAGGTACCACAGATAATGAAAGTGTTCTGGAACCTAGGTACGAATAGTCAGATGGAGACCAACTTGGATTCCCAGCCATTGATTGGTCTGTTGCTGAAAAGGCTTCTATCACTGAAAGAGCTGCTCAGACTCTTGTCCACACTAAGGCATGGCTCATTTCCTGGGGAATGAGTTATAAGGAAAAGATTTTTCAAAAATAACTACTTTAGAAGCGGGACCCTCCAAGGGAGAAAAGGAAAAGGATAAAATCCCTACCAAGAGGCAAATAAAGTTTAAGTTTGTCAGAAAAGGAGAAAAGCAAGGGGCCAATCATCTGCTACTCCAACACAAATAGTTGAGATCTTGGATTCACCTCCTCCACCAGAACAAGGAGAAATTCTTTCAGAAATCGAGGTTAGTCAACCTCTTGTTTCTCCTTTTGTTGATTGCTCATCGGAGGTAAGCCTTTCTCTTGCTTCTCAAGCTTTGGCTTTAGAATCTTTACCCCCTCTCTCCCAATCTTCCTCATCTCATATTTCAACACCACTCTCATCAGCCATGGCCAGCATTTTCTCTGATCTCTCACCTCTCTCTGCTGGACCTACAATGGCCATAGAAATGCCTCCTCCTTCTGCACCTTCATTCCCTGAATCTATTCCCACAATCACTACACTTGCAGTCATCACGACTCCACAAGTAAATCTTCCTCCACCTACAGATACAACCATAACACCTCCAATAGGAGAAACTTCTTCCATTGTACCTCAATGGTTGGTTGATCAGACTCCAAGGAAGAGGAAGGTGGTAGTTCCCCTACCAGCCTTCGATTTCAGTTCACTCAAGGCTTCTCCTACCAAATCTTCCAAGAAACCCAAAATGGTTTCAAGAGTTTCAGTGGATGCCTCAGGGCATAAGTTTGTAGAGATTTCCACTCCCGCAGCCGACAAAACAAAGGAGGATATAACAGTGACTGATTATCAGATTACAAGGGTTGATCTGGGAAAAGTGACAACAGAAGGAGCACAACAGGATGCACAAGATGCCATGAACGTGCTTTGCCAAAAGTTGAAAGAAACAAAGGTAAGCAGGGATGAGCTAAAGGAGAAATTGAACAGTTGACAGAGGTACTACTCAAGCTTTCAAAGCCTTCGCAGTCAACACCGTCATCTTCTACCCCTACTCCTATCAGGTTTGATTTCTCATCGGTGCCTATGATTGAAAAGATCAATGAGAAGGGGAGAATGGTTGAAGAATGGATAAAGAGGCTACTCCTACAAGGAAGAGAGGTCATAGATGACATAGTGGAAGTTTATAAATCCTTGGAGGAAATAAAGAAAGATGGTGACAAGATGGATGATGAGTTTTCACAGGAAGTCAGGAACCTTGAATTAACTTTGGAAGCCCTCAATGCACTGAAACAGGTTCCATCCCAGATCTTAATGGAAGAAGGAATCATTCCACATGGGGATAAGCATTTCCAGCTAGCCAAAGCCATCAGATTTAGGATAAATATTCTCAGTGAAGCTTGCAGCAAGTTGAGGGAATCTAGAGATCAGTTGGTTGATGCCACCAATGACATAGAAGAGGAGTTGTCTATCCAGGATCTTTGCCAAGGTGTTGGGTGAAAGCTCAAGATTCTACCTACTGATGATCTCTATAAACAAATTCAGGAATTAATTCAGCATGAACCAACTTCCATCTTTGATCTTTCAATCATCGATAAGTTCATAAGGATCGAAAATGTTTTGGAATCACTAAGGAAACTCAACAAGAAATTGAAGAAACTTCCTGGTAACGCAAGTGACACTCAGGAAACTTGTGAGGTCCTAAGTGATTATTCTAGTGCACCAGATGAAGATGAGATGTAGGGCATAATCTGGAAGTTCCAAGAATTTTGAGACAAGCAGGCTTCGCTAGAAGAAGACAAGGATGACGAAGCGGAATAAACATAATGTTTCATGTCATTTCTATCAAGAAATTGTCATGTCTTTTTCATTTTCGTTTCGTCACATAGGAAGAAAATTTTGACTTGTTCTCCTGCGTGAGAGTCAAGAAAAATAGGACTCTCATTAAAAGACTATTTTCTAGGATTTATCCTATTTTCTCTCTGCTCTCTCTATTATAAATAAGGGATGCTTGTGCATTCCAAAGGGAGACTTTTTGAATATTAAGAGCTATTGTGAAGAAGAAGAAAAACTTTGTATTTTCTTTTTAATCATTGAAGAATAGAAACAGGTGTTATTTTACAAACTTTGTGTTGTGGGATTCATCTATCTTGAGAGATTGTTCTTACGTCCAAAATCTTGAGCTATTCTTTGTTTAGTATTCTTGATCATTTTAATCGTTTCAGAATATTACACTCATTATCTAAAACTCGTATAAGTATTTCTTGATCTGTGTTTTCTTGAAAGAAAATATTTCCTCTCATTCCCTTCCCACTTTGTTTCATCTATAATAAGTTTCCTTTCTAATTCATTCCTAATCCAAAGTTGTAACATCTCCATTTCATGTTGATATGGATTTCGGGATTGTATCCCAACCCCAATGGTTAGAATAGTGTGGATATTGTATATATTATTTCTGTTGTGTTTTAGATTAGTAATAAATAGGCAGCCTCACCTGTCTTTGAGGAGGGATTTGATCCCATGCACTGTGGTTGAACCTCATATTTTGGCCTGACAAAATATCCAACCAACATTTTTTGGTGACTCTACTGGGGAATACGGATTGATAAGACTAAGCTTATCCTATTGGTGTCTGGTGACTCCGTATTTTCCTTATTTTCAAAAGATCCATTTTTCAGTTCAAGCTGGCCAGAAAGATCTTCACTCGGTCAAGCCGAGCCAGGGGTGAAACTGATCCATTCTTTGATCTGCTTCAACAACATAATTTCAGACTTTCCCCCAACAGTGTTGCATCTAGCTGAGCAAGAAGTTCTTCACCTATCCGAAGAACTCAGGTTCCTCAAGAACAAGAAGTTTCTGTAACCTGTCATGCATTATTCTTGTCTGATACTTAGATTCCTGTACACACTTCATTCAGAAGAATGGCAGCACAACCTGTGCCTTGGGGTGCAGCTATTGGTCCTCTTTCCCTAACTCCACCATTGCATGATCTACCTCATGGATCTCGTAAGAATATTCCTAAGTTCAACGGTGATGGGAAGCAACACCCTGATGAACACATCACTTCATTCTTTGTCACATGTGGCATCCTTGGGGTTGCTCATGAAGATGTCTCTGTTTGACTCTTCATTGAAACATTACATGGTGTAGCAGCAGAATGGTTCTACCATCTTCCAAATGCATGCATTACCAACTGGGCTACCATGAGATCCGTATTTGAAGCAAGGTTCAAACTAGCTGAAGATTCTCATGCCTTGTTAGCACAACTTACACATATGAAGAAGGAGTCTTATGAACCCATGCGGGACTTCATAGCCAAATTCAACAAGCTGATTCGTAAGATTCCAGACCTAGCCATTCCCACTCTTGAAAATCAAAAGTGTTTCTTCATCAACACTCAGCCCCCTGATGTGAGCTTCTTATTAAGAAGGTCTTGTTATTCCTGATTTGGCCACTGCTCAAGCTACAACCACTGAAATAGAAGATGATCTTATTCTGGCTAGAAAGATCAGAAGAGAGTCATCTAAGCCTAAAAATTAGAGTTCTTCTCAGAGTACTACTGATCCTATGATTCAGAAGATGGCCAATGACTTGATCACTTTGAAGAAGCAAATGTCTCAACAAGTGACCAACGTTCCTTATCAGGATATTCCTAGACAGAATTTCAACAATGCCAATGGCACCCCGCAAGAGATAGGAATCAGTTGATTGCTGCTCCCACCAGGCTGGCCATTGAAGCTCCTCCTGTCAATGCAGTAGTTGAAATAGTTGAGGATGGTGAAGAACCAGAAGATCAAGATTCTCATGAAGCTTTTGAAGCTTCAGGATATGTTGATGAGTCTTTTGACGATTCAGCTGGTGACTCCAGCATTGGGTACTTGGAATACGAGGAAGATGAAGGTGAGCATGATGGTCAATCATTTGCAGTCTTCACTCGATCTCAATCCCAGAACCCCAGAAAGCTGGTTGAAGGCTCTAAGGAGAAAAGTAAAGAAGCTCCCGTGGTTATGGCTAAAAGAGGCTCTCCTATCTCAGCAAAAACTGAAAAGGAGACAACTAAAAAGGTAACTTCATCTTCTAACTCTTTTTCTCCTACCCCCAAGGCCAGTACCTCAGCTCAGACCAGTGTAACCAGAACTGAGCCCACCATCATTCCTTCATATACCACTTTTGACATTATTGATCATGCAAAGAAAACTAAAATCCAAATGTCAGAAGCCGAGTACCTTCAGTCAAATCCTGAGAAATTTGAGAAACTTTCCAAATTCATTAGAAGCAAGGTTGTTATCCCTTCATCTTCAAAAGGCATTTTTCCTAGCCCCACTCAGCCTTTACCTCAGAGTAATATGACCTCTGCTGCTTCTTCGGAAAGATTGAACCATTTTATTTGTCCTTACTTATAAACGGTTTTAAACTCAACAATTGCATAATTGACTCAGGAGCCTCTGATAACGTAATGCCCACAAAAGTAGCCCATGCCCTTGGACTTACCTTGACTAAATCTTATGGGTGGTGTTACTCCATGGAAACTAAACAAGTCCCCTTGATTGGCCAAATCAAGGATGCACAGTTTGCATTTGTTGCCTTCCCTGAAAAGAGAGTAAAAATGACTATCCTGGTTGCTGATATCCCAGCTGCTTATGGTATTCTCTTAGGAAGAGGTTTTTGCAAAGATGTTGGAGGAGAAATCAATATGGACTGGACCAAAGCTAAAATTCTAGTAAATGGAGTTCCTCATGTCCTTCACCCTGAAGCACAGGTGAAGTACCTGGTCACTAAATCAGATGATCCCAAGGCCCAAATTCTCTTCGAAGATGCAGGCTTGGGTAATTATTTCATGACATCTGAGGTGCCCTCTATAGAAGTCAAGGAAGAAGATCCTAATGTTGTTTGGACCCTCGAGTTTGACGGGAGTTGTTCAACTACTGGGTCAGGCACTGGTGTGGTTCTTATATCTCCAGATTTCAAGATTTTTCCCTTCACCTTCAAGCTGCAGTTTGACAATACTAATAACACAGCTGAATACAAAGCTTTGTTATTAGGATTAGAAATGGCAAGGAAAAAGGAATCCAAAATCTCAAAGTGCAGGGAGATGCCGAGTTGATTGTGAATCAAGTAAGGGGGATCTATCAGGTAAAAAATGATCACCTAAGGCATTACAGGAACAAGGTGTGGGACAACATAGAATGCTTTGATGCTTTTTCCATTAAGGTAGTTTTGAGAGATCACAATGATAAAGCTGATTCTTTAGCCATGTCTGCATCTCTTCTCCTTCCTCACCCAAAGTTCAAACAGGACAAGTATACCATTGAGATTGTGTATCGTCTGAGTGTTCCAGATAATTCAGCACATTGGCAAGTGTTTAATGATGATCAACAGTTATTGTCTTTTCTTGAAAAAGATGATAATTTTAGTGAGCTTTATTTTGAAGGATCAGAATCAGCTTTCCATGAGTCCATCTCGAATTCATATCAAGAGATTGATGGTGAATTCATCCAGCTCAAAGGCAATAAGATTCTGAAGGGGTTAGTTTCTCTGGAAGGTCTATTTGACAAGCATGACCATTTCATTCAGGATAAAAGGCAAGCTGAAGGTGCTTCCTCATCAGAGGTAGATCAAGTTAATCTGGGCTCTCCTGACCAACCACAGATGGTAAACATCAGGAAATGTTGTTCTCCAGAGGAGAAAGAAAGATTCACTTCACTCCTGAAGAGATATATGGACGTCCTAGCATGGTCATATGTGGATCTGAAGTCTTTCAAGCCCAAGGATGTGCAACATAGCATCCCTTTGAAGCCTGAGGTTAAACCCTACAGGAAGAAGCAAAGGCATTACAACCCAAAGATCTCAGGGACTATCCTTGCAGAAATTCAAAAGATGTTAGATGCAAGGATTATCTTTCCAATCCATCATTCCACCTGGGTTGCTAACATTGTCCCCATCAGAAAGAAGAATGGTGAGATCCAGATTTGTGTTGACTTCTGGAACCTTAATCAGTCTTCATTGAAAGACAATTACCCATTGCCTATCATGGACCAAGTATTACAGACTGTCACTGGATCAGAAATGTTATCCATGCTTGATGGATTTTTGGGGTATAATCAGGTTGAGGTAGCCACTGAGGATCAACATAAAACAACATTCACCACCCCATGGGGGACCTTTTCTTACAGGAGGATGCCTTTTGGTTTGATTAATGCACTGGAGCCACATTTCAAAGAGCTATGGACTTAGCTTTTAGAGATTTGATGGGAAAGGTCATAGTTGTATATTTGGATGACTTGATGGTCTTCTCTAAGAAGTGAAGTGATCATTATGATCACCTGGAGCAGGTACTCTTAAGGTGTAGGCATCATGGGATTTCATTAAATCCTAAAAATTCCATGTTCAGAGTAACAGAAGGAAAGTTTTTGGGTCATATCATGACTAAAGAAGGAACCAAGATTGACCCAGAGTGGGTGAAGGCCATCCAAAGCCTTACCCTACCTACAAGAAAAACTGGGGTGCATTCCTTTTTCAGGAAAGGTCAATTTCCTAAGAAGATTTGTACCTGATTTTGCTGATAAAACCAAGGATATCCTTGGGATGATGAAAGGTAAAACTCCATTTCGATGGAGCACTGAAGGGAAGCTTGCTTTCGAAGAAGTCAAAAGAGAAATTGCTCACACTCCTATTCTGGTATGCCCAGACTTCAAGAAGGATTTCATCATGTACAGCTACGCTTCCGCACATACAGTATCAGCCATCCTGATGCAGGAGAACGAAGAAGGAATCGAAGCTCCCATTGCTTTCATGAGTTTCCCACTAAAGGAACATGAATTGAAAATGTCACAAATTGAAAAGCATGCTTATGCAGTGGTGAGAGTGGTGAAGCATTTCAGGTACTATGTGTTGAGTTCTCACACTCTCATTCTCGTTCCTGATACTGCAGTTAAGTCCATTTTGACTCAACAAGAGTTGGGTAGTCAATGGGGTAACTGGATAGCCAAAGTCCAAGAATATGACTTGGACATCAGACCTACCAAGTTGGTACGAGGAAGAGGCATGTGCCAATTGATTGCAGAAAACAAGTCTGAGACAGAATGCAAAGAAACTAAAGATACTTCTTCAGAATTTCCCATGGTGCTTTTTGTAAGCACAACCGATGAATGGTATGCAGACATCACTTTCTTTTTAACTTATGGTGAATGTCCCCCACATTTGAGCCAAAAAGAAAAGAGGACAGTTAAATTAAGGTCTGCAAGATACGTTCTATGGGATAATGGTATATACAAGAAGGGCATTGATGGTGTATTCCTGCGTTGTGTTGATAAGTCTCAGCAGATAAGGTTGCTAGAATCCTTTCACAATCTAGCATGTGGAGGAAATTTCTCTTCCTCCATGATGGCTTACAAAATCTTACAGGCCAGGTACTATTGGCCTACTCTCTTTCGAGATTCAGCAGAATGGGTGGCTAAGTGTGAAGCTTGTCAACATTTCGTTGGTCACCCTAAGCTGGCTGCTCTTCCCTTGAAGCCTGTGGTAATTGAAGAACCTTTTCACCAATGGGGAATTGATTTCATTGGAGTACTGAATCCTACCTCCAGTGCAGTCATAATTATGTGCTCACCACCACTGACTATTTCACCAAGTGGGTGGAAGCTGCACCAATCAAGCAGGCAACCTCCGAAGCTGTGTGTAATTTTCTCAAGGAGAATATAATTGTTAGATTCGGCATTCCTCACAAGATTGTTGCTGAAAATGCTTCCAATTTCTCATCACATGAGTTGACTGAATTTTGTTATGGATTTGGGATCACATTGGCTCATTCATCTGATTATTACCCCCAAGGCAATGGTCAGGCTGAATCAAGCAATAAGAACCTGGTGACCATAATCAGAAAGATGGTTGATGAGAATCAGAGGACATGGCACAAAGCATTGTATGATGCATTATGGGAAGATCAGATTACTCCTAAGTGAGCTATTGGAATGTCCCCATTCTAGGTGTTGTATGGAATTGATGTTGAGATTCCTATCTCTGTAGAATTGCCAGCCTTATGGTTGGCTAAAGCAATTGAGGATGAAACTTTTCAAAGTTCTATTGAGAAAAGGATAATGTACCTAGCCAGGCTAGAAGAAGAATGGAGCAAGGTGGTGGATCACATTGTAGATCATCAGAGAAAATTCAAAAATATATTTGACAAAAAATCAAAGCAACATGATTTCCAGATTGGAGATCTAGTACTTCTCTGGGATAAGAGAAGGGAACAGAAAGGGATGCATGGCAAGTTTGACTCTTTATGGAAAGGTCCTTTCAAAATCCATCAGCTGAATGGTGAAAATAGCTTCTGTCTATCATATCTTGATGGAGAGTTTCTCCCTCTACCTTTCAGTGGTCAACATCTGAAGTTGTTCCATCAGTAATGCAAGATGCTCTCTTGCACTGTATTATAATTTATTTCCTGTTGTGTGTTTGCTTTGTTTCTTTCTTTCTTTCTTTGTTTGTTTTTGGTTTTTCTTCTTCTGACTCCGTAGCCCAATGGATAAAGCTTTTTGATTCTGAGTTCTCTTCCTTTGATGTCTCAAAGAAAGTCCCCAACTGGAGCCAGTTGTTATCTCATTTTAGTGATTCCAGCTAAAAATGAGATAACCATAGAAAATTTTTGGACATATCTCTTAAAATTCCCCTTTGAAGGAGATTTTTGGGTTTTCAGGTTTTCATTGCATGAAAGCATGTTTCTTGCATGTTACATGTCTGATGTTCCCCGAAACCTGAAACCTGATTGTCTTAGCAGTGTGTCAGGTTTTCAGAACCCCCAAGCATCGGAACATGCTTTATCCAATGCATGTTTCATGTCATGTGTTTCCTGAAACCTGAAACCTGAAATGAAGCCTTTGTGTCAGGATTTCAGGACTTAGAAGCATCTCAACATCTCATGCATCATGCTTCATGTTTTCCAAAACCCAAACCCAAATTAAACCAAACCCTTTGTGTCGGGTTTTCAGAGCTCCAAGCATGATGACATGTCATTAATGTCCAGTTGTCTGGTAGTTGGCACACATGTCAAATGATGTGTAATTAATGTTAGGGTTTTATAAATAGGTGGTTTTCCACGTCATTTGTTACCTGGTACATTTTTTTGATGCATTGGATTTTTGTGCATGCTTCTTCCACCTCCAGACCCGATTGAGCTTCCCAGTCGATTTCACCATCCATTCTTGATCATTTTTCAATCTTGTTGAAGGTATTCTTCTCCTCTTTCCATTTTGAAGCTTTTTGGGGTTATTTTTGAGGTGTTTTGTTTGGGTTTCCATTTCTTTTCCTCTTCCATTTACTGGTTTAGGGTTTTGGGTCTTTTTCCTTTGTTCTTGTCTTTTTCCCAGTAGGGTTTTTGTTTAAATCCACTCCTTGGTTATTTACTTATATTTACAGTTGTAGATTTCAAAAGAATCTAAAAACCTATGAGTGATCAAAGCGGGAAATTTTTCATGTTCTGACAGGACAGAGACCCGATATCCTTGTTTCAGGTTTTGCAGGGTGCTCGACATCATCCAGTTTCCACCTTGTTTCAGGCTTTGCTAGTTACTCGACATCTTGCTTTCTCCACCTTGTGTCAGGTCTTGACAGGTGTTCAACATCCTCTGAGTTCCACAGTGTGTCAGGTATTTCTACCTGCTCAACATCATCTCACTTCCACCTTGTGTCAGGTTTTCATCGATGCACCGCATGCCCTAATTTCTGACATACACCCCACCAGTGTTTTGGGTTTCTCAAAGTGTCTGACATCCTCCAAACTCCACCATTTTTTGGGTTTCCATTGGTGTTTGACACATCCTAATTTCTGACATACAATCCAGTCTGTCAGGTTTCCGAAGGTGTTTTGCAAGTTTCAAAACCCGAAAGGTGTGTCGGGTCTGTGCACTTGTCCAACAAGCTTTCACACCCGACTACTCTTCCAGAAGTCATCAAGGCATTTCAAGACTCCTCATGTCAGACCCTGGCCCATCTAAGGATAAGTCAGATAAGTCAGGAAAGATGAAGTATAAGTATCAGAAGATGGAGTCTTCTTCTTATGTAAGCTGCAATTATGACATCCGGGACACAGAGCTCGGCAATATAGATATGGAAGACTTCTGGAAAATAATTGAGGATTCTTCTCAGAATTCATGGATGAAGTCAATAGCTGGCAGTGGTCTCCCTCTCACAGCAGGATTTCCAATATCAGCTCAATGCCCTGAATTCATCCTGGCTTGTGCTTCCCACTATGACTCAGCCTCCCGCTCAGTAAGAAATCAAGCAGGGGAGTCTATAGTGAAATTGGATGGAGATTATTTTGATCAACTCCTAAAGTTTCCCAACTTTACGGAATATGTTGATTTAGACTTTAAATCAGCACAAAAAGGCCTGGGACAAAGATCAGGAAGACTGCATCAAGCACGTAAATAAGAAGTTCTTGATCAAGGCTAAGCCAGTTGTTTCTAGGTTTCCTAAGTCGGTCCCTAGAAGTGATTTTATTCTTGAAGTCAGTGATATCATCACCCTGCTGAGCCGGTTATTTGGACTCCCAGATTCAAAATAATTCCAAGGGTGGATGTACCAGTTCATGGTCGTCATAAAGAAAAATGACCAAGGGATTGATTGGGGTAGCCTAATAAGTAATGAGATAGACTCCCAAATGAAAATGGTCTTGTCTACCAGAAAGTTCTATATGATGTCATACATCACCTATGCGGCAGTAGGCATGAGAAACTATCCAGGGCTGGATGCAAAGGGAAACCGAGCAATGGAACACATATATCGGTACTTCCCACAGCTGACAATAAAAGGGTCTGAAGACCAATTTAGAAGAGTGAATGATGCCTTCTTCTATGAAAACATTTGTAGATTGGATCCTGATCTGAGGAAGAGAAGGGTTTCCGATGAAGCATGGACAAAAGTGTCAAAATGGGGTTGCATCTTCTTGCAATTCAAGAAGTTTACTTATCTTTGGGTGGTAAGGTTCCATGGTAATCCTTTCCATTTTCCCAGGTTCCCAGGTGACAAACTGATCCTTATGGAGTTGGTCAGACAATTGTTGGATTTTCACAAATTCCAACAAAGCAGGCACAAAGCCACCATCTCCTTCCCCATTTCCATTGGAAGGTATACATGTTCCACCATGGTTAAGGCCAAGAACATGGTGCACGAACTTCAGGATAAATTGAAGAAGCACATGAAGATGAGGGAGGGATTCGACATCTGAGGAGTCCTCAAGTCATATGGAACCTTGTACCTGCATGTGCCCACTGTGGAAGATATCTGGGTTGATCTTCGTGATGAAGTTGCCATCCGAAGAAAAGACAACAACAGACTGACACTTGAAGAAATTCAGATGTTAGATCTAGCTGATATCCCTGAAGGCACCACAGACAATGAAAGTGTTCTGGAACCTAGGTACGAATAGTCAGATGGAGACCAACTTGGATTCCTAGCCATTGATTGGTCTGTTGCTGAAAAGGCTTCTATCACTGAAAGAGCTGCTCAGACTCTTGTCCACACTAAGGCATGGCTCATTTCCTGGGGAATGAGTTATAAGGAAAAGATATTTTCAAAAATAACTACTTTAGAAGTGGGACCCTCCAAGGGAGAGAAGGAAAAGGATAAAATCCCTACCAAGAGGCAAATAAAGTTTAAGTTTGTCAGAAAAGGAGAAAAGCAAGGGGCCGAATCATCTGCTACTCCTACACAAATAGTTGAGATCTTGGATTCACCTCCTCCACCAGAACAAGGAGAAATTCTTTCAGAAATCAAGGTTAGTCAACCTCTTGTTTCTCCTTTTGTTGATTTCTCATCGGAGGTAAGTCTTTCTCTTGCTTCTCAAGCTTTGGCTTTAGAATCTTTACCTCCTCTCTCCCAATCTTCCTCATCTCATATTTCAACGCCACTCTCATCAGCCATGGCCAACATTTTCTCTGATCTCTCACCTCTCTCTGCTGGACCTACGATGGCCATAGAAATGCCTCCTCCTTCTGCACCTTCATTCCCTGAATCTATTCCCACAGTCACTACACTTGCAGTCATCACGACTCCACAAGTAAATCTTCCTCCACCTGCAGATACAACCATAACACCTCCAATAGGAGAAACTTCTTCCACTGTACCTCAATGGTTGGTTGATCAGACTCCAAGGAAGAGGAAGGTGGTAGTTCCCCTACCAGCCTTCAATTTCAGTTCACTCAAGGCTTCTCCTGCCAAATCTACCAAGAAACCCAAAATGGTTTCAAGGGTTTCAGTGGATGCCTCAGGGCATAAGTTTGTAGAGATTCCACTCCCGTGCTGACAAAACAAAGGAGGATATAGCAGTGACTGATTATCAGATTACAAGGGTTGATCTGGGAAAAGTAACAACAGAAGGAGCACAACAGGATGCACAGGATGCCATGAACGTGCTTTGCCAAAAGCTGAAAGAAACAAAGGTAAGCAGGGATGAGCTAAAGGAGAAAGTTGAACAGTTGACAGAGGTATTACTCAAGCTTTCAAAGCCTTCTCAGTCAACACCATCATCTTCTACCCCTACTCCTATAAGGTTTGATTTCTCATCGGTGCCTATGATTGAAAAGATCAATGAGAAGGGGAGAATGGTTGAAGAATGGATAAAGAGGCTACTCCTACAAGGAAGAGAGGTCATAGATGACACAGTGGAAGTTTATAAATCCTTGGAGGAAATAAAGAAAGATGGTGACAAGATGGATGATGAATTTTCATAGGAAGTCAGGAACCTTGAATTAACTTTGGAAGCTCTCAATGCACTGAAACAGGTTCCATCCCAGATCTTAATGGAAGAAGGAATCATTCCACATGGAGATAAGCATTTCCAGCTAGCCAAAGCCATCAGATTCAGGATAAATATTCTCAGTGAAGCTTGCAGCAAGTTGAGGGAATCTAGAGATCAGTTGGTTGATGCCACCAATGACATAGAAGAGGAGCTATCCAGGATCTTTGCCAAGGTGTTGGGTGAAAGCTCAAAGATTCTACCTGCTGACGATCTCTATAAACAAATTCAGGAATTAATTCAGCATGAACCAACTTCCATCTTTGATCTGTCAATCATCGATAAGTTCATAAGGATCGAAAATGTTTTGGAATCACTAAGGAAACTCAACAAGAAATTGAAGAAACTTCCTGGTAACGCAAGTGACACTCAGGAAACTTGTGAGGTCCTAAGTGATTATTCTAGTGCACCAGATGAAGATGAGATGCAGGGCATAATCTGGAAGTTCCAAGAATTTTGAGACAAGCAGGCTTCGCTGGAAGAAGACAAGGATGACGAAGCAGAATAAACATAATGTTTCATGTCATTTCTATCAAGAAATTGTCATGTCTTTTTCATTTTCGTTTCATCACATAGGAAGCAAATTTTGACTTGTTCTCCTGCGTGAGAGTCAAGAAAAATAGGACTCTCATTAAAAGACTATTTTCTAGGATTTATCCTATTTTCTCTCTGCTCTCTCTATTATAAATAAGGGATGCTTGTGCATTCCAAAGGGGAGACTTTTTGAATATTAAGAGCTATTGTGAAGAAGAAGAAAAACTTTGTATTTTCTTTTTAATCATTGAAGAATAGAAACAGGTGTTATTTTACAAACTTTGTGTTGTGGGATTCATCTATCTTGAGAGATTGTTCTTACGTCCAAAATCTTGAGCTATTCTTTGTTTAGTATTCTTGATCATTTTAATCATTTCAAATATTACACTCATTATCTAAAACTCGTATAAGTATTTCTTGATCTGTGTTTTCTTGAAAGAAAATATGTTCCTCTCATTCCCTTCCCACTTTGTTTTCATCTATAATATTTTCCCTTTCTAATTCTTCCTAATCTAAAGTTGTAACATCTCCATTTCATGTTGATATGGATTTTGGGATTGTATCCCAACCCCAATGGTTAGAATAGTGTGGATATTGTATATATTATTTCTGTTGTGTTTTAGATTAGTAATAAACAGGCAGCCTCACCTATCTTTGAGGAGGGATTTGATCCCATACTTCCTACTTGCATGTTCCATTTTTTTGTGTTGTCAATGTGTGGGACAGGTGAATCTACATGGTTCTATTTTTTGGCACTCTTATCTTCCCTCTCTCCCATGTTTTCTCTCTTTCTTTCCCCTTGTGGAGAGTGATCACCCCTCTTTTTGGTGCTACCACCACCCTTAGCTTAGGATTTCCCTTTATGCATCTTTCTAACCCTCTCTCTCTCCCTTGTGCCTTAGATATTAGATTAGGATTAGTTAGATGTTTTTCCTGCTTTAGGAGTAGTTTTAGCATTAGGAATAGATAGAGGAATCGGCCTTATCTAGGGGTATATCTAAGAGAAATTCTCACAACTTGGAGACAATATCATATTGCCTCAAAATCCTAGGTTTTCCATAACTTAGGGAAGGGTACAATTTTGAGCTCCAACAAAACCATAAAATTTAATATAGTGAACATACATTATAGTAAGTTTCAAACATCACCGATGTGTGCCACATGTTACCTATTCCATGTGTTACCCATCGATGACTCAACATTAGATAGGGAGAGGAAGTGGAGTAAAAATATTGAGACAATGTAGAGCACCAATTTCTACCACGTCACTTATGCCACTTGTCAACAATTGGATTCCTACAAATTTTAGAGGTGAGATACCAAAGCTTGAGATGATGCAGTGTGTTGATGACTTCCATGTGTCCTCCATGTCACTTGTCTCTTATCAGTATTTTTTAGATTTTATAGGTGAGAGACCGAGGCTTGGGATAATGTTGAGCACCAATGTTTGCCAAGTGTCTCTTATGCCACTTATCAACCATCGGTACTCTGTAGGTTTTAAAACTTTAAGGCAACCAAGGAGACCAAAGTATCTAAAGCCACTAATTGATGCCAAGTGTTCGTGATTTGAGTTCTACAAATAAGTATGGAAAAATTCTCAGTACTTAGATGTGCAAAAATTTGATGCTTGTCAAGTGTTTTACATCCATTATGTGTGCTGAAAAATAATGAAAAATGAGTAAGTTTGAAACCCTGCAGGACATGGTGAATCTAATGAAAGCCAAGTGTTTCAGATCCATCATGGTAGGGGGAAAGCTGACAATTTTTTTAAAAATCAAGTGTCTTGCATTCATTTTCCTAAGATTTCACAAGGATTAAATGGCACCAAGGCTTTTTCAAATTTAAAATAAACAAAGTAGATACAATTTAAACCAAAAAATCTTGAAACTTAGCCAAATTTACAGCATTTAACAAAGAGGAGAAGGAGAAAATAGAGGCTCAATGATTTCGAATCTAATTTTCATTCAATTTCTCTATGATAGTTGAAAAATTCAATGTGGTTGAGTTTGGAAATAATATCATCATGTTATCATTCGCATAGAGGTTACTTTTGAGGTCCCCTTTCACTCAGTGTTTATAGTTACTACAAACAAGATGAGATGTTCTATCAATGTTTCCTACTAGAGGGGGTAAAATTGTTTTGTTGTCACCCTTGATCTACTCAGGAGTAAGTCATTCATATTATTTGGGGTAATTTCTCGGCATTTAATTTTTTATTTTTTGTTACTAGCATGTTGAGAAGGACCTACCTCTAATGAGTATCTACAAAAAATCCACTCACTATAATAAAGTTGATTAAAATTAGTTTAAATAATAAATGAAAATTCTATACCTCCATGTAGATTACTCCCTCATCTTATGATTTCCCTCATCCTCATGTTGATTGATATGAGATGTGCACTTGTCATAATAAAGTTGTATGAGAAGTGTTCAATAACAAGACAAATTTTATATTACAAAATAAACTATAACTTTATACCTCCGTAGAGAGGAATCACTATGAGAAAATGAAGGATGACTACTCATTCTGGCATCCTCATCCTCTTGTTGGTATATATGGGATGTAGACCTATGATAAAAATAGTTGTATTAGAATTGTTCAATGAAATTAAATAGTTTTTAATAAAAAATAAATTATAAATGTATACCTTTGTGTTCCTCGAGATTTAGGGGCATCCACTCATACAAATGTGGCAGTCTTTGTTATACAGATCATGTAGATCTCTATAAGTAGTAGACCCGTCTTTATCAAGATGTATAATTATAACACTTAAATGAGAGAAATATCATCAAATTACGAAGTACATTATAAACATATACCTTCACAGTGGATGTGTAGAGGTCGATGGACATCTACTCATTATATAACATCGAGGTGGGTCATGGGCCTCATTTAAATCCTCATCCATGTCATAGTGTGTCAAAACATGAACATTAGAGGTATCATAGATGAAGGCATCAATTTTTTTCTAAATAGATTATATCCTCTCTAATATGAACAAAAAATTATAAAATGTATATATTTTAGGATATGTACAAATTTTCCTGCAAAAAAATAATACAAATGGATTTAATGGAAAAAATGGTGATTTTAAAATTATATTTAGGTTGAATTTTTTTTTCTTGTCAATGGGGCTACCCTAAATTAAAACAATTGTAATTTACTACCTACATTTTTTTATCTGAATAATTTATTTCTTACAGTTTATATAATTTCTTCTAGTTTTTTTAACAATTTACATAAGAAGGTTTACACAATTTATCCTAGGTTTTTTAAATTTATCCTAGGGTTTTTGGAATTTATCCTAAAATTTACACAATCAATCCAAGGGTTTTTAGAATTTATTTTTGGTTAAAATACAATGCCACATATACAACAATAAAGAGTAACAATATCAAATTGTCCCATCATGGAAAATCACACCTCATAAGGGACTCAAAATAGTACTACAAAACCATCATTAAATAGTTTTCACATGAAAAATAAGTACATGAAAAGAAGTCATCTTGGCAGTAATGACTCAGGGAGAGTCACTCATAGAATTATTTATATTAACAATCAAGATCTCTAATAATATCATTTTCATAACATGTCCTACAAAGAGACCGCAAACTGATTCCTCACATTCCATCATTTCTAAGTCAACAATTCCCTTCTCTTGTACCTCTGCCATAATTTCATTCATATGTCTAACTAGTATCTTTTCAAGTTCAATATTAGGCTTATCTCTTTGTTGACTACTACTAGGATCTTCTTTATTATTCTCAGTTACCATACCAAATCCACTTGTGCTTTATACCACTTGTATTGCATTTTGGTTAACTTGGGAGACTTCCTAACTAGTTAAGGCCTCATGGATGACTTTAACCATGTGCCTATGTCAGATGAGCACCATCTTCTTGAAATTTAATATTCCCATCATCCTTCTTGTCCATCTCCCTCTCTGTTGGATTAGGGTCAATTTATAGGTAGTAAATTTCAATTATAGGGTCCCACCCCAAAATAAATAGATCATCATGCAATCAACACTGAAATTATCATCCCAATTGGTTTGACTTTGTCCATATGCCATAAATATTAGCACCTCAATAGATATGAAAAACTATAACTTATGCAAAACTTTATGTATCTGCATATAACATCGTAAAATACTAAAAGATAATATCATGCCAACTAACGGTTTTATGTGCCGCTATATTCCAAGTCCAGAGGACTTTCCCACAATTAGATTGAGAAAAATGAAAATTAAACAATGTATGCTTAATATTTTTAACACAAGTACAAACATGTTTACACAATTTTTCCTAGGGTTTATACAATTTACCCTAGGGTTTACAAAATTTATTCTAGCATTTACATGATTTATCCTAGGTTTTTAGAAATTTTTAGGGTTTAAATAATTTACCCTAAAATCTATCCTAGGTTTATACAATTTCTCCTAAGATCTACATTTTACTACCTAAAGTTTACATAAATTATTAATCAAAGATAGATGAAAATATATGTCCCTGTAATATGGGATTTGTCACATACTCTTCTTCTTCCATTGGAGGGTTTTCTTACCTTGAAGATTTTGTTTTGATCCATGACTCTATCAGTATGCCATGTTTTCTTTGTTGTCTTCAGTGTTGTCTTTTCTTCTTTATCATTTTCCTTTCTCCTCATTCTTTATGATGTCCTTTTTGTGCTCCCTTTTTGTTGTCCTTTTTATCTTTTCTTTTATTTCTCCTCTCCCTTTTTCTTTCTCCTTTCCCTTTCTCCTTTCCTCTCACCATTATTAAAATGAAATGAAACAAAGTGGGAGGGCCTTTTTCTATCCCAATTTATATTTTTTAAAGTTAGGCATTGATGTGGCTCAAATATGATGCTAACCATTGTTTAATTTACACCACCAATGTGTCTAAATGTGTCATACTTGGTCACACAAGTGCCACAATAACCCTGCATTATCATTAACCCATAAAATTTTAGTATTAATTTAAATATGGTGATTAAGTGGTATGTTATAGTTATTTATTAATTATATTAATGTGTTTAAAGATATTATGTATACGTTGGGCATTAACAATAAAGTATCCTAGCAAAAAAGTTTTAAATTTTGAATAATCCACAAATTTGTGCAAAAGATGTATTTTTAAGTATGGGAAAATATATGAAATCTAATAGGGTACTAGGGTGGGATGAATGATAGGGAAGGCATTGAAAGTGATCTATAAATGTGGTTGTTGTGAATGTGTTTGGAATATTTACCTCACCAAATTAAAGTGGGAGAGTTATGGGGGAATGTAGCCTATTGTTACATTGAATAAATGTGCTCTCATGATTCACTTCACATGAAATTTACTAGATAAAGCTCACTTACCTCGACATTATAACAACTTTATTGCAAAGATAGGCGATGTGAATTTTTAGAGTATGCACCACAACTCCACACAGGTTGTCATTTACCCATCACCCAATACTTAACCTTCAATCTTCTAAATATTAAAAAAACACTAAAGTGAAAGAATCACAAGCTTCTTTATTTGTGGCATTGTCCTAAATGAACATCATATTGGTGTTTTGTTATAACCATATTTGGGCGTTTAGTTTTTCTTGTGATAACTTCAACATTTATTTTTGGGATTTGTAATTATTTAGCATCACGAATTTTTTATTTTATTTTTCTACAAGATTACATATATAAATTGTCTATCTTCCTACATTGTAAATACAAATTAGGTTGTACTAGACCCATGAATTTCACCTAGACACATGTTATTTTTAGTGTGGTTAAAGTATATTGGAATCATGTTTCGTGTCCGATAAAGTAATTCTAATGTGAAAGAACAAATCAACATTGGTAGACTAGTAGTTCAGTTTTGTAACTTGTCAACAGAGTAATCATAAGGCTCGTTCAATGTGACATTTGCTTGTGGTAAAACCATATGATGTCTTTTCATGTCACTTTTTGGTAGTGACTCTCAACTTTATTCGAAAGTGTATGGAATAAAGGAAGCCTTTATCTCCAAATTTAAGTGTACAAAAGTAATATGCCCAAGATATTTTGCAATCAAATTTTAAATGAATTTTATAACATTTAAGCTTTAAAAAGAGTATATTCTTTAAACTTTATAAGATAACAAATTAACTCATATCAATTAACTTGTAAATGTAAGTTCACATGATTATGATATATTAATCAATCGGGACTGTTGTGGCAAAGGAGGGTTTGAGTAATGACAAGGCATTAATTTGGTGGCATTTGGAGTAGTGCCTGGTGCCAAGTAGGGTGGATCCTTATGTGATTGCACAGAATATAAGTGTAGCTCTTTCAAAATGAGACTATGAAGACACTCTATATTTCTACATTTGGAAAAAAAACCACTCTTTATTGCCATATATTTTTAATTTTGTACACTATAAAACATAAAATATTATTTTTAACTTTTTTCAGTGTGGTAAATATGACACAAATATTTATGTCACCTTATTGTGTCACTTTCGCACCACCCCAAAAAATAAAAATGATGTGGATTCGTCACAAGTTATGATGTTATTTGCACTTTATATAGTGATGACTATCTATTAAACTACACAATCTTAATGACAATTGCATTATTAGTTATATGAGATTTTTGTACTTCAAAATACAAATATATTTTAAAGTGATTCCAATTTTAATTTTAATTGTAATTGAAAGATTAAATATAATATTCTAGACCCAGTTCTTTTTATTACTCTAAGAATTAAAAATTATACTTCTAGCTCTCTTTGTAATTATTACTTCTTGAAATATAGTAACTATGCTCATATATATATATTGGTAGTCAAACATATTGGTAGTCAAACATATTTGTTCCGTCGGTTTGTCTCGAGTGGTGACGGTGACGTGACGGCGACGGTGACGCTGTTTTAGCTTTTCACCATTACAATTTTCGGTGCGCCTCTCATTGTCAAATATGTCTTCTTATCATTTATTTCGACTTAAAAAGAAAATGCTTTTGCATGGGTACCTTACTACCTAGTGTTGTTATTATGCCATGACACCTCATCATTTTTTTATTGTTGGGAGTTGGTGAATAAGGATTTCACCAAGTGCGAAAGAAAATAATCTATTTGGAATAATAACTTAGAATGTATTTAAAGATACTTAAATTAGAAGTTTATGAGTATGAAATTATATATTATAAGAGTCTAAGGTTAAGAATCACCTTAGTAAGAAGGTCATTGCTATTATGATATTGAAGTGTACTTCAAGGAATGTCATGTATATTTTTCACATTCACTACATTTACATTTCAAATAAAAATAAGCTCACTTCAGATTCTTTTTGTACGATATCATTTTATTTATAAATTTAATATAAACATATAGAAAAGTTATTGAAATTGTTAAGTGACGTAGGTGAGCCTTTGGTACAAGTCTTAACAACAATATCTAATTGAAAACTACTATGGAATCAAACGGTCGTTGGCCCATTGGTGAAGTAGTTTGGCTCACAAAAAGCCCACTGGGGTTCAATTCTTGATGAGTGCAAAGGCCCGGAGACACCGTAGTAAGAGATGAAGCCGAGATTGTGCCCCGGGCGAATTTAGCAGAATGGAACCCCTCAGTCTGTTTGGGCTCATCTAAATGCCTAAGAAGGGCTCATTGTGCACCTCACCTAGGCAAAAATACAAGTTCAATAAAAAAAATCATTGATGGAAGTGCAAATTTGTGCATCGAGAGCACTTCAAACTCATTTTTATGTTGCATATGTGCAACCTATGAGTACATGATTTTTGGATCCATTTGTCAGTAAAATTGTGCCCCGGGCGATATTAATAGTTTGGAATGGAACCCCTCAATCCTTGGCATCTTAAGCCTAAGAATTTTGTGCACCTAAGAGTTTTGTCACCTGTGCAAAAATACAAGTTCAATTAAAAAAAATCATATGGAAGGGCTCATTTGTGCATTGAGAGCACTTCAAACTCATTTTTATGTTGCATATGTGCAACCTATGAGTACATATTTTTGGATCCATTTGTCAGTAAAATTTTGACTTGTGCATATTAATAGTTTGATTGGAACAATGTTTGTTAACAAAGGGGCAATCACTAGTACATTTCCCTCACTCTATATTTTATTGGAAAAAGGTATTGTAACTATTTATTATATTTAATTGAAAAGAATTATCATATAATCATGCTAAGATTAATGGTAAAGAAATCTATGTAAGATTAGGAGAACCCTCATCTTAACCCCCCTTAATGATAGTGACTAATGCAAGTGACCTTAAAATATTTTACTTAGGGTATTGTCCAATCGGCCATATATATATATATATATATATATAGTCTTAGGCATTTAGGTAGTTTACTAAGGTACAGGACGCTAGGGGAACCAAATTTTAATCATATCACAAACATAAATTTCATTGTTCCTTAAACTGCAAACACTTGTGTGTGTGGGGGGGGGGGGGGGGGGTCAAAAGTTTGTGTTGTCAACAACATCACCATAATATAATTTGTTGCCAGTATTTAGACCATTATTTGTTGAATTTGAATATTTTGTCTTTAAAACTCAACCTTAGTTCATCAATCGAGCTTGGTCTTTCAAAAATTGAGCACCTCTACAAGCATCATTTCATAATTCTGATCACACATTTTATCGTGCGACTCTACATGTGGTACTTTAAATTCCTCTTTTAAACTATCATGCATGGTACACCCAATACAAAAGGTATTCATTTTTTATGTTTGTTGTTTTCCTTACAAAAAAAATCCAATAGTAAATTTTGGTTCAATTATTTCCCTTGCGTAAATGTATTTATTTATTTCACTTGTGTGATTGTATTTATTCGTTTCACTGATGTAATTGTATTGACTGTAGAATCTAAGAGTATAAATAGGATAGTGTGTGAGCATTATATCAAATAGGTATTTAGTTCAAATGGATAAAATTAAAAAATTAAGCGCTGCTCAATTTAAAAAAAAAAAACATAAAAAATGACAAGGAAGATAACCTTTTTAAAAAGATACCTAAAATAAATATATGTTTTTAAGTGCATCAAATACCTATTTACTAACAAATGTGGTTTGTAATGAACATGTGAATTATCCTTTGATTTCTAATGTTAGCGATAAAAATAAACAATCAAAATCTACATGAGATGAGAAGACACAACAATAGGAGAACAATGAAAATAGTATTACTATTTCTAAACACATCGTTGATGGACACTTCACTATAGATCTCGATCCTGCAAAATAGGTACTAGAAAATGCTATAATAAAATATATAATTTTAAATATGAATGTCAATTTTTCAAATTCCAAATACCAATACTAAGATTCTTTAAGATGTATTTTTAAAGATTTGTTCCAATGGAAACTTTTGAATGAGCATAAATTAATAGAGTGATTACTTTACGAGTCGAAGGAGGTTGTTTATTGCATCTCTTGTCACCTTTTTCAAACAAAATCAATCACTTTCTCTAAAAATGTCTTTAATGACAGGAAAAAAATGTTAGAAAGTATGAGAGAGCATGAATAATCCCCTAATCATAGGACTTGCATTCTTAATTTCATGACTCAAAGTAATGTTTTGGGAAGAGTCAATTCTACAATTGTAAGTTAGTATCATAATATAGTAGGGTATTGGAGGAATGTTTTATAGGGAATTATTGCAACTCTAAAATTCATTTCGCTTAGAGTTATTTCCTTTCGTGGTGGCGAAGATTGATTAGGATATTCTAGAAATGGAAAAAAATAGGGTTTCTAGAACTTATTGCAAAACGCAATGGATTCACAATCCAAAGCATTTCCTATAGGGGCTTTAAATATTATTCAAATTAACCCAATATATTTCTTCATATTATGGGGCATAAGGGGTTAAATTATAAAGCTTTCTAAAAATACATTGGGGTAGGGTATGCAGAATAAAAGGGAGGGGGAGGAGGATTAGTTGTCATGAAGATGAATAAGCCCTAAATTTATATCATTTTTATTGTGTGTTTTTCCAAAGTAGTGGCATATTTGTAAAGAATCAACATGTTTTTCCAGAGTAATGGCACTATATTACTCTCAATAGTTAGGGCATCCTTCATAATATTATTGCTAAGGTATATTTTTTGTCATTTGATTCCTTTTTTAAGAGGAATGGATGTCGTAAAGATTAATAAATTTAACCAACAAGAATGTAACCACATATAACCCTTATTAATATACAAAGTTTGATTAGTATGAAACTATTATATTAATAGAAAAGAAAAGAAGAGAGACATCAAGTTACAGATACTAAGAGTTTGTAGTTTCTAAGTCTAATATTAACTTCATCAAGGATTTAACTAGAAATATAATTAAATTTTGTGAAAATATAAGACATTAAATCCAATATTTAAGAGGTGGAAATAAATAGGGGTATAAAAATGTTGGAGGGAAAATGGGTAGTCTCCATATATGGTAAAATAAGGGGTATTTTAAAGGCAATCTAGGCATATCAAGAGCGGGGTGTTTAATTAGAGATGAGGAAGGAACTTTAGTGATTGCAGGCTCCTTTCCTTTGAAGGATGGAACATGTAATAAGGTTGACGCTCAAGCTTTGATTGAGGGTATTAAATTGGCGGTTAATATCAGATGTGAAGCTTTGGAAATTGAAGGAAAATCCCAAGTTGTTATCAATGATGTTCATAAGGGCAAAGCTATATCGTGGAAGTTGGACTTCTTTATCACCAACATTTTGCATTGGCTAAATAAAATCCCTAAATGGGTTTTAAAAAATAATTATAGAGAATCGAATTATGCCACCAATTTCTTGGCAAATCAAGGCATCATTAAAAGAGATGGTTTGGTCATCTCTAAGCGTGAGAGCGCATGGGAGGAGTTCCAAGATATCATCTCTTGAGAAGGGACAGAGGGATGTTTTTAAATTTTGAAGGCTCTAGTTTCTTCTTAATTCTTTGTTCTCTTGTTGAAAGTTGGCGATGGAGTGGAGGTTTTGAGAACTATGAATGGAGATCCCTTTGCTGCTTTTCCTTTTCCTTCAAGGGGTGAAGCATGAGATGGCCTTATTTGGGAGTATTTCTTAGGCTTGTATTCAAATTATTTTCAGGGCAGCGTTGGGGTCCATCTGTGATGCCTTGGGTGATTCTATTTGGGCCTAGGTGAATTTGGAAGTTGTGTCTTAGTTTGTGTCCCGCTTGCTTCTGGTGTGACAAAATGTTGATGAGGTCCGCGATATAGCTCTTCACTTCATAAAACCCTAGCACCAGGTCAACTTGGTCGAAGCGTTGGAGGCATTCGGTAGGGCTCAACCATTTCCATATGCAGTTCAGGAGGGGTTGGCCATGGAGGAAGCTCAGAGGGTGATCGTGGTGTATCTTCCAGGAATGTGGTTCTGATGAAGTTTTTCTTAGATGCTCATGAGGCATGTTTAGTGGGGATATCCAAAGGACATAGGCTCAAGAAGTTGGATTTTCCTAATCTCTCGGTGCCTGTTGTCTTGGAATCAGTGGGTATAGTTAGTCTACGCAGAAAATTGGGCTTCACTTTTAACTTCTTACTCAGAACTACTCATGCACGTGTCTCTGTGGGTGGGAAGATGTCGCCAGAACAAAGTTTCCCTACCTCTCAGGAGTAATTTCTGGTTCATGTCCTTTGGTTTTTGGTGGGTTAGGTATTTTATGTTTTAGTTTGTTGTTGTTGTCATTGGGTTTGCTCAACTTGCAACCCCATTTGTATATTTTGGGTTTTTGGTCTATTTGTTGTTGGTTATTGGAAATGCTTTCGTTTTTGTACTTGGGTGGGATCCCTTCAATCCCCAGGTTCTAAGATCTTGTCAAAAGCGTTAAATCTTCTAAAAAAATAAGGGGTATTTTATATTGAAAATTTGTATTGGGAGGGGGTCTCAAAAATATAAGATTGAGTTTTTTATTTGGAAATAGGGATTATATTTAGTATTTCATGAACACGTATGATAGGAAAAAAATTTACATAGTGAATCCCTTGTGTTGTAGAGTTAGACCCATATTTGGAAAACCGCATTCCACAATATGGAAATGCATGTAGGGGAGTTCCCTCTTATTTTTCTACCACGATATGTAACGAATTTATTGACTTGATGATGCATAAAGTTTAAAAAAAAATTGTTCAAGAACTCCACAATGTAAAATAATTTTCAATTTTTGTTGACTCAACACCTAATGTATCTCACACTAATCAATTAGATTTTTTGGCAAGGCATATTTATCAAGAAGGGATTTTGGTTGAATGATTTTTAAAATACATTCCTTAAATCAGACACAAAGCTCGTGATTTGGAAGCTTTTGTATTGACAACAATGGATTAATTTGACATTGATATCAAATATTGTTGGGGGAAAGCTTATGATAATGCAAATAACATGTCTAGAAAATACATAGGGATCCAAAATATGATTTTAAAGCACAATTGTATGATTGATTTTGTACTATGTTCAGGGGATTCCTTAATTCTTGTTAGGTTATTATCTGTAGAGTGTTGTATAATAGTTATAGGTTTTTTTCAAAACATAAATCTATTTACACTTTCCTAATGTCTCAATTATCGGTGGGAAATTCTATTAAAAATTGTGAATGGCATTTACCCCATAGTAAAATCACTTTCTATAACATAATGCTTAAGTAGAGTTGATGATGTTAAAGATTTTTACTTGGGATATGGTAAAATTTAGATGTTTTCATAAATTTAGCACAAGGTAAAAATCAAACAACTACCACATGACACAAAGCACAGTGCATTCAAGATAAACTAGACAAGTTCGAAAACATGTGTAATTTGTTGTAATTGGCATTGTATTCTTACAACAATGGGTGCAAGTAGAAAATATATTTAAAAGTTTGGTTGTGACTCAATATCATTATTTCATAGATTACATTGAAAATATTAGAGAAAAAAATTATACATATGAACAACATGCTAAGATCATAAGTGGGAAGGAAGAGCATGAAATCAATAATAAAATTAAAAGGAAAAGAAAAGTTCATTTTGATGAAATGAGAGATTTTGAAATCCCACAAACAAGAAGGGGTCAAAGGGTGGAGCTATTTTACATTATTATGGATAACTTAATAAGGTAACTTTCAAGAAGAAATTATGCATATACTATTTTAAATGACAGTTTTGTATTTTTGAACAATTTAAAATTTCTTGATAATGAGACGATATTGAAGTGCTCTAATTATTTGGTAACAATATGCAACATAGATTTGGAGGACTCCCTTGACATTGAATGCATTAATTTCTACGCATTAGAAAGTCATAAAACCTAATAAGTTATTTTCAATGTCAAAATATTTAAGAAAAGATGGCTTAGACGCTATGTTTCTTAATCTAAATGTTGTGGTGTAAATGTTTCTTTACATTCTTGTAGGAAATTGTAGTTCGGAGAGAGTATTCTTCACTCTAACAAGAGTAAAAGGAAATTTAATGTCAAAAATGGGTGGAAACTAGATTAAATATCCTTTCAATTTTGATAATTGAACGTGGCATCACTACAACAATATATTATGATGATCTCATCAATAGTTTTGTTATGGTAAAAATAAGAAAGACTCATTTTAATATAAATTGTGTGTGTTGTTAAGATTTCCACTATAAAATGTTTTTTAAAAATGAGAGGGGATGTCATCTCCAAATACTACGTAGGGTGCTTCAGAAACCTTAATTTGGCCTTGATATATTATTAGTTCCATTAACTAATTCCCTCATGTGGTATTATGTTTCATTCATGTTAATCCTAGTTTTGTACGCATGTGTTAACATTATATTTTTTAGTTTTTATAAACATGTGTTATCATTAGATTTTTAGTTTTCATGGGATTATTTAATTTTATGATCTTTCATGAATTCTTATTTTTTTAAAGTAATTTAGTTATAAATAAAGGGATTCATTAGTTACATAAACATCATAAATATCTTTTAAGGTAAATATCTAACTTTGGTATGGGATTATTTTATTTTTATGATGTTAGTGTTTTTATGTGTTTATTGGTTATTCATTTAATTTAAGTTCTTATCAGTGTGTTTTCTCTTTTTTATTCTCTTTTTGAACTCATATATTTAGTTTTTTTAGCATTACATATCTCGTATAACCCTAAGTTATCCCCTTTCTCCGAGTTTTGTCCCTCTTCTATTAGTAATGTGTCTTTGGTGTCTTTTTCCATTTTCATAATGAAGTAGCCATCTACATACCTCTTGAAAATGGTCTTCTTTCAAAAAAATGACCTCTTTTCTATGTCATAATTATTGAATGGTGGGATATTCGATTGAGCTACACATATGAAATGGTTCTTTGATGAAGGTTGACCCTAGTATGGCAAGGCCATATGAAAAAAGAAGAAAAAGGAGACAAGGAAAAACCCAATGATGAGAGAGAACATAAATCTCTAGGGGAAAAAACCGTCTCCTAAGAAGGAAGATGGGGCGGTTATCCTGTGGAAGTGGCAGGAGCTCACAATCAAGAACAACTAGTTACGTGATAATGTGGTGCACGTACAAATATGGAATGAAATCACCTCGCAATCTCATCTCGAAGAGAATATTATCTAGAAGTATTGTTATGCTCAAGAGGAATATGAACAAATGGGAAATAAATAGTTCTACCAGAGAAAACTTGGTTATCCAAATCCATTCATAGGAATGAGGGACTATTCGTTGTGTGGTGCTAGATTAGACCTAGATTGTAGCATGGATGTAGCTTGAATTGGGGGCTTCGAGGATGTGATGTCTAGAAACGGAGTTATATGGATGGACTATGGCTAGGAAGAGAGTCATGTGAGTGAGTTGTGGGTTGAAATGGAGCTATATGTGGGTGTTTGGAATTTTTTTTCGAAAAAGTGATAGTTTGTTGTCCCTACAGAATCAACAAGTTATTTTAGAGAGTTTGGTTGTGTTTGGAGTGTTAAAAATGATGGTATTGTGGTATTGAGAGTGTTTTTACGCTTGTATGGGGAGGTTTTGTATCTTATTTGAGTTGGAAAGTAGTGTGTTTGTTGTGTTGTTATCGGTGGTTTTTGTACTATAGTTTTTGTATGAATGAATGCTTATTTGTTTGTGTGAGTTGGATGTTTTATTTGTTTAATTTATGATGAATAAACTAAATTATAATTAAGACTAAGTTACTAATGGAAATAAAAATGAGATTATTAGTCAACTCTATGCTAAATAGTACATGCAATGAAGGAAGAATAACACGCTAATTTTCTTAAAATATGAAAACTGACATGCAAATTGATTACATTTTTTTTGTTTTTTTCATGATTTTTAAAAATTATATAGGAAAGAAATAAGATTTGATCTACATATACAAATGAATGTTTTTTATGGTCTAAACAAAACACTAATAAAAATAAATTGAATCTACAATTCCCTAGGTGTGATATGTAGTTTCATATCTAAGCTAGCTGTAAGAATAATATGCAATTCCTACTCTAAAATGCTCTTTTCAACAACAAGAAAACAAATCTAAGTCCTAAATGAAAATGGTTTTGTTTATAATCAAACACAAAGCTAAAAATTAAACTCTAATTGAAGTAAAGTTTAGAAAATGATATGATCTACACTAATAATGCATTTTTTAAACAAATATTAAGGCTAAACTACTTGTTTTTGGAATTTTCTTAACATAGGATGTATGATAGATGCAACTAAAAGAGATGCAGAACCCTAGAGTGTAGACATATGGGAAGAGAAAACACAAACATGAGTCTATAACCTGGATGTGGGAGTAGCTCAAAGTAAGAGGATTTCAATCTAAGGGAAATCCTTATCCAGCACACACAAATGTGGGTGGGGCCTACATAATGGACCAATCATATAATTAATAAAACAAAAAGCCTTTGCAAATTGGATTTTCCCATTAGTGCAGAATGTAGGGCCCACACATTTGTGCATGTTATTTACAGTCATCCCAATCTAAGACTAAAAATAATTAAATTGTGAATAATGATCTAAACTAATTCTTCTTTTCCTTTTATGTTTCAATAACTTCAATAGATAACATTGCAAAAAATGAACTCAAATAAACATGATCTAAACTATGATGAAAATAAGAATAATACAAAAAATTCAACCTTTCTTTGGTAATGGAAAAGGTTGAGGGGACAATGTATCCCCACCCCCCCCACCCCTTTTTTTTATTCTCTTTTTGACCATATATTTAGTTTTTTTAGCATTAACATATCTCGTATAACATAGTTTTCCCTTTCTCTAAGTTTTTTTCCCTCTCTTTACTAATTGGGAGCTTGGTGTCTTTTTCCATTTTCATCATGAAGTACCATCTACCTACCTCTCGAACATGGTCTTCTTTCAAAAAATGACCTCTTTCTATGTCATAATTAAGTGAATGGTGGGATATTCAGTGAGCTACACATATGAAATGGTTCTTTGATGAAGGTTGACCTAGTATGGCAAGGCCATATGAAAAAAGAAGAAAAAGGAGACAAGGAAAAACCCTATGATGAGAGGAGAACATAAATCTCTAGGGGAAAAATCATCTCCTAAGAAGGAAGATGGGGGCAGTTATCCTGTGGAAGTGGTGGCTGGAGCTCACAATCAAGAACAACTAGTTACGTGATAATGTGTGCACGTACAAGTATGGAATGAAATACCTCACATCTTAGCTCGAAGAGAATATTATCTAGAATATTGTTATGCTCAAGAGGAATATGAACAAATGGGAAATCACTAGTTCTACCAGGGAAACTTGGCTATCCGAATCCATCGTAGGAACGAGGGACTATTCATTGTGTGGTGTTAGCTAGACCTAGATTGTAGCATGGATGTAGCTTTAATTGGGGCTTCGAGGATGTGATGACTAGAAACGGAGTTATATGGATGGACTATGGCTAGGAAAGAGAGTCATGTGAGTGAGTTGTGGGTTGAAATGGAGCTATATGGGGTGTTCGGAATTTTTTTTGAAAAAGTGATAGTTTGTTGTCCTGCAGATCAACAAGTTATTTTAGAGATTTTGGTTGTGTTTGGAGTGTTAAAATGATGGTATTGTGGTTTGAGAGTGTTTTACGCTTGTATGGGGAGGTTTTGTATCTTATTTGAGTTGGAAAGTAGTGTGCTTGTTGTGTTTATCGGTGGTTTTGTACTATAGTTTTTGTATGAATGAATGCTTATTTGTTTATGTGAGTTGGATGTTTTATTTGTTTGTTTATGATGAATGAACTAAATTATAATTAAGAGTAAGTTACTACTGGAAATAAAAATGAGATTATTAGTCAACTCTATGCTAAGTAGTACATGTAATGAAAGAAGAATAACACGCTAATTTTCTTAAAATATGAAAATGACATGCAAATTGATTACATTTTTTTTTTTTTTTTCATGATTTTTAAAATTATATAGGACAGAAATAAGATTTGATCTACATATACAAATGAATGGTTTTTTATGGTCTAAACAAAGCACTAATAAAAATAAATTGAATCTACAATTCCCTAGGTGTGATATGTAGTTTCATATCTAAGCTAGTTGTAAGAATAATATGCAATTCCTACTCTAAAATGCTCTTTCAATAACAAGAAAACAAATCTAAGTCCTAAATGAAAATGGTTTTGTTTATAATCAAACACAAATCTAAAAATTAAACTCTAATTGAAATAAAGTTTAGAAAATGATATGATCTACACTAGTAATGCATTTTTTAAACAAATATTGAGGTTAAACTACTTGTTTTTGGAATTTTCTTAAGATATGATGTATAGTAGATGCAACTAAAAGAGATGCAGAACCCTAGATGTAGACATATGGGTAGAGAAAACACAAACACGAGTCTATAACCTGGATGTGGGAGTAGCTCAAAGTAAGAGGATTTCAATCTAAGGGCAATCCTTATCCAACACACACAAACGTGGTGGGGCCTACATAATGGACCAATCATATAATTAATAAAAAAAAAGCCTTTGCAAATTGGATTTTCCCATCAGTGCAGAATGTAGGGCCCACACATTTGTGCATGTTATTTACAGTCATCCCAATCTAAGATTGAAAATAATTAAATTGTGAATAATGATCTAAACTAATTCTTCTTTTCCTTTTATGTTTCAATAACTTCAATAGATAACATTGCAACAAATGAACTCAAATAAACATGATCTAAACTATGATGAAAATAAGAATAATACAAAAAATTCAACCTTTCTTTGGTAATGGAAAAGGTTGAGGGGCAATGTATCTACTTGTACCCTCACAAAACTCTCCCCTTTTGTGTTCAAATGACTAGTATGACAGCAATGGTGAAGGAAGAGGAGGTGGAGGAAGTTTGGATTGAAGAATAAAGGAAGCATGACAGTAGATCTGTGATTGGTCAAAAGAAGTTTGATCTAGAATTCCCTATATCCTCCTTATGGTAACAATAGTAAAGAAAATGTACTTGGAAGTGCTTTGTATCGGAAAATAGTCTTCGTGAGCTTTGGCTCACTCTCTCAGGTTCAAAAGTTGCAAAAGCATAAGCTTGGAAGTAAAATTATATGGAAATCAAATTTTGGGGTGGTGGAAATGATTGGATAACTTTTCTTAGAAGAGTTGCTTTCGATCAATCCTATCTCAATTAAATATCAAATTTGATCTATGATAAAAAAAATGGAACAAGATAGAGTGAACTAGAGAAAGCTGGGGAGGTTTGGAGAATTGATCAGGGTCAAAACAAAAGTAAACGATGCACGTGGTTCAAAATTAGAACAAAAATTATGCACAAAATCAAGAGGGAAAAGGCATGCAAAACATGACGAACCCGCCAGTATCAGCAAGAGATGGTTGCGTAAACATCACAGTAGGGAACAAAACTTCCAGTAGGCAATACATAATTATCACTGTGTGAAACAAAAATGTTAGTGTGTAACAGAACCACCGTAGTGTGGTATAGAACCATCCAGTGGTAGCTTAACCGTATGGAGGTACAATAACCGTCACAATGGTTTCATGTCAAATAATCAAGGGAGTTAAAAATAAGGGAAAGAAGCAAAACCGCTTTTCTTGGAAATCAAGGCAAAATAGAAAGAGTCATGTTTAGGAAAAATATGTAAAATGGGCAAGGGAAGGTGTGTGTGTGGGGGTTATCTGAGCAACACTCTTAATAATAGTGACCAATACAGGCGACCTTAAAAATATTTTTAGTTACGATTTTGTTCAATCAGCCATACACACACACACACACTATATTTATGTGTGTGTGTGTATTACACGCACGCACACACACACGCGCGCGCGCGCACACACACACACACACACACACACACACCACTAGCTAGTTTTTAAGATGATATATACAACAACAAATCAAGCCTTAGGCATTTAGGTATTTTCGTAGGGTTCATGACGACACCAAGATAACAAAATCTTTATCATATCACAAGACAACGCCATAATGCCATTGTTCCTTAAACTAAACACACACACACACACACACACACACATCATTCTTATGCTATGTGGTCAAAAGTTTGAGCTGGCAACACCATCACCATAATATATCTTATTGTCAGTATTTAGACCATTATTTGTTGAATTTGAATATTTTATATTTGAAACTCAACCTTGGTTCATCAATCAAGTTTCTCCTTTCAAAAATTGATCACCTCTACAAGCATCATTTCATAATTCTGATCGCACATTTTATCGTGTGTCTATATGTGGTACTTTAAATTCCTCTTTTAAATAATCATGCATGGTACATCCGATACAAGAGGTATTCATTTTCTATGTTTGTTTTTTTCCTTGCAAAAAAAAATCCAATAGTAAATTTTGGTTCAATTATTTCCCTTGCGTAAAAGTAATAATTTATTTCGCTTGTGTGATTGTATTTATTTGTTTCACCAATGTAATTGTATTGACTATAGAATCTATGAGTATAAGGAGGATAGTGTGTGAGCATTATATAGGATAGATATTTAGTTCAAATGGATAAAATTAAAAAATTAAGTGGTGCTCAATTTTTTTTAAAAAAACTAAATATAAAAATGACAAGGAAGATAATTTTTTTAAACAAATACCTAATATATATATATATATATATATATATATATATATATATATATATATATATATATATATAAGTGCATCAAAAACATATTTATTGCCAAATGTAGTTTGTAATGAACATGCCCGAATTATGCTTCAATTTCTAATGTTAGCAATAAAAATAAACAATCAAAATCTATAAGAGATGAGAAGACACAACAATAGGAGAAAATTGAAAATATTATTACTATTACTAAACCCTTCGTTGATGGACACTTCATTATAGATCTTGATCCCACAAAATAGTTACTAGACAATGCTACAATAAAATATATAATTTTAAATATGAATGTCAATTTTTCAAATTCCAAATGTCAATACTAAGATTCTTTAAGATATTTTTTAAAGACTTGTTTCAATGGAAACTTTTGAATAAGGATAAATTAAGAGAGTGATTGATTTATGTAGAGTCAAAGGAGGTTGTTTATTGCATCGCTTGTCACCTTTTTCAAACAAAATCAATCACTTTCTCTAAAAATGGCATTAATGACTAGAAAAACATGTCAGAAAGTATGAGAGTGCATGAATAATCCCCTGATCATTTGACTTCCATTCTTAATTTCATGACTCAAAGTAGTTTTTTGGGAAGATTCGATTCTACATTTGTAACTTGGTACCATAATATAGTAGGGTATTGCAGGAATATTTTATATGGAATTTTATTGCAGCTCTAAATTTCATTGCCTTTAGAGTTATTTCCTTTCGTGGTTGTGAAGATTCACTAGGATATTCTAGAAATGGAAAAAATAGGGTTTCTAGAACAAGGGATTCACAATTCAAAGCATTTCCTACCACATGAGTTCATATAGGGGCTTTAAATATTAATCAAATTAACCCAATATATTTCTTCATATTAAGGGGTATAAGGGGTTAAATTATAAACATTTTTAAAAATATATTGGGGCTAGAGTATTGAGAATGATAGGGAGGAGGGAGGAGGATTAGTTGTCAGGAAAATGAATAAGCCCTAATTTTAGATCATTTTTATTGTGTGTTTATCCAAAGTAGTGGTGTGTATTAGAGAATCAACATGTATATCCAGAGTAATGACACTATATTAATCTCAATAGCTAGAACTTCCTTCATGGTATTATTGTTAAGGTATGTTTTTTGTCATTTGATTCAATTTTTTAAGGAGAATGGATGTCATAAAGATTAATAAATTTAACTAACAAGAATGCAACCACATATAACCCTTCACATTAATATACAAAATTTGATTGGTGTGACATATCATATTAATAGAAAAGAAAGGAAGAGAGACATCAAATTACCCATACTAAGAGTTTGTAGTTTATGAGTCTAATATTAACTTCATCAAGGTTTTAACTAGAAATATAATTAAATTTTGTGAAAATATAAGACATTGAATCCAACATTTAAGAGGTGGAAATAAATAGGGGTATAAAATGTTGGAGGGAAAATGGGTTGTTTGAATACATGGTAAAATAAGAGGCATTTTATAATTGAAAAGTTGTATTGGGAGGGGGTCTCAAAAATATAAGATTGAGATGTAGACTTGGATATAAGGGTTTTATTTAGTATCTCATGAACGCATATGATAGGAAATAAATTTGCATAGCGAATACCCTGTGTTGTAGAGTTCAACCCATTTTTGGAAAACCACATTCCTCAATATGGAAATGCAAGCAGGGGAGTTCCCTCTTATTTTTCTACCACAATATGTAAGGACACAAAGCTTGTGATTTGGAAGCATGCCTCACCAAAAAATCTAAGTTATTAGTGTGAGATACAAAGCTTTGTGTGTAACTGAAGGAAGCTTTGTGTCAAAGCTTGTGATTTAGACACAAAGCTTGTGATTTGGAAGCTTTTGTATTGACAACAATGGATTAGTATGACATTGATATCAAACATTTTTGGGGGAAAGCATATGATAATGTAAGTAACATGTCTAGGAAATACATAGGTATCTGAAATAGTATTTAAAAGAACAATTGTATGATTGATTTTGTACCATATTTAGGGGATTCCTTAATACTTGTTGGGTTTTTATTTGTAGAGTGGTGTACAATAGTTATAGTTTTTTTTTTCAAAACATCAACCTATTTACACTTTCCTAAGTGTCTCAATTATCGGTGGGAAATTCTATTAAAAATTGTGAATGAGATTTACCCTATAGTAAAATCACTTTCTGTAACAAGATCCGTCAAGTAGAGTTGATGATGTTAAATATTTTTTCTTGGGATATGATAAAATTCAAGATGTTTTCATAAATTTGGAATAAGATAAAAAAATCAAACAACTACCACATGACACGAAGAAAATTACATTTAAGAAAAATTATACAAGTTGGAAACATGTGTAATGTGATGTATTTGACATAGTATTCTTAAAAGAATGGATGTAAGTAGAAACTATATTTAGAAGGTATACATTGAATTAATAATGGTTGTGACTTAGTATAATTATTTCATATATTACATTGAAAATATAAGAGAAAAAAAATCTACATATGAACAACATGCTAAGATCATAAGTGGGAAGGAAGAGCATGAAATCGATAATAAAATTAAAAGGAAAAGAAAAGTTCATTTTGATGAAATGAGAGATTTTGAAATACCACAAACGTGAAGGGATCAAAGGGTGGAGCTATTCTACATTATTATGGATAGCTTAATAAGGTAAACTTCAAGAAGAAATTATGCATCTACTATTTTAAATGATAGTTTAGTTTTTTGAACAATTTAAAATTTCTTGATAATGAGACGATATTGAAGTGCTCTAATTATTTAGTAATATTATGCAACACAGAATTGAAGGCCTCCCTTTACATTGAATGCATTAATTTCTAGGCATTAGAAAGTCATGAAAACCTAACTACTTATTTTTAATGTCAAAATATTTAAGAAAATATGGCTTAGACACTATGTTCATTAATTTAAATGTTGCAGTACAGATGTTTCTTTGCATCCTTGTAGGAAATCATAGTTCAGAGAGAGTATTCTTCCCTCTAACAAGAGTAAAAGGAAATTTAACTTCAAAAATGAGTGAAATTAGATTAAATATCCTTTCAATTTTGATTATTGAACATGGCATCACTACAACAATAAATTATGATGTCATCAGTAGTTTTGTTACGATAAAAGTAAGAAAGAATCATTTTAATATTAATTGTATTTGTTGTTAAAAAGTCTACTATAAAAAAATTTTAAAAATTGAGAGGGGATGTCATCTCCAAATACTACTGAGGGTGCTCAAAAACCTTAATTTGGCCTTGAAATATTATGAGTTCCATTATGCAATTCCCTCATGTGGTATTATGTTTCATTCATGTTAATCCAAACTTTTGTCTAGTTTTGTAAGCATGCATTAGCATTATGTTTTTTAGTTTTTGTAAACAGGTGTTATCATTAGATTTTTAGATTTCATGGGATTTTTTAATTTTATGATATTTCATGAATTCTTATTTGTTTTAAAGTAATTTAGTTATAAATAAAGGGATTCATTAGTTACACAAACATCATAAATATATGTTAAGGTAAATATCTAACTTTGGTGTGAGATTATTTGATTTTTATGATGTTAGTGTATTTATGTGTTTATTGGTTATTCATTTAATTTAAGTTCTTATCATTGTGTTTTCTCTTGTGGCATCACTTTATTCTCTTTTCGAACTCATATATATAATTTTTTGTCATTACCTCTCTTGTATAACCCTAAGTTTTCCCCTTTCTCCTAGTTTTGTCTCTCTTCTATTACTAATTATCTTTGGTGTCTTTTTACATTTTCATTATGAAGTAACCATCTGCATACCTCCTTAAAATGGCCTTCTTTAAATTAAAACGACCTCTTTTCTATGTCCTAATTAGTGAATGGTGGGATATTCGGCTCAGCTCACATATGAAATGGTTCTTTGATGAAGGTTGACTCTAGTCTTGCAAGGCCATATGAAAAAAGAAGAATGAGGATAAACCCAAAAATGAGAGAGAACATAAATATCTAGGGGCAACAACTATCTCCTAAGAAGTAAGATGGGGCAGTTATCCTGTGGAAGTGATAGGAGCTCACAGTCAAGAACAACTAGTTACGTGATAATGTGTGCACGTATGGGTACGGAATGAAATACCTCACGTCTCATATCGAAGAGAATCTTATCTAGAATAAGTTTATGCTCAAGAGGAATATGAACAAATGGGAAATATCTAGTTCTACCAAGAAAAACTTGGCTATCCAAATCCATTCATAGGAACGAGGGATTATTTATAGTGTGGTGCTAGTTAGACCTATATTGTAGCATGGGTGTAGCCTAAATTGGGGTTGTGAGGATGTGACGATGGCTAGGACGAGAGTCATGTGAGTGATTTGTGGGTTGAAATGGAGCTATATGGGGGTGTTTGGAATTTTTTTTAAAAAAGTGATAGTTTATTGTCCTGCAGATCAACAAATTATTTTGGAGAGTTTGGTTGTGTTTGGAGTTCTAAAATGATGGTATTGTGGTTTGAGAGTGTTTTACGCTTGTATGGGGAGATTTTGTATATTATTTGAGTTAGAAAGTAGTGTGCTTGTTGTGTTTTATAAGTGGTTCTGGACTATAGTTTTTGTATGAACGAATGCTTATTTGTTTGTGTGAGTTGGATGCTTTGTTTTTCTGTCTATGATGAATGAAATAAATTATAATTGAAAGTAAGTTACTATTGGAAATGAAAATGTGATTGTTAATCAAATATATACTAAGTAGTGCATGCAATGAAGGAAGAATAATACACTAGTTTTCTTCTAATCTGAAAATGACATGCAAACACAATAGGTTTTTTGTTTTTTTCATGATTTTTAAAATTATATAGGACATAAATAAGATTTGATCTACATATATAAAAATGTTTGTATGATCTAAAAAATACACTAATAAAAATAAACTGAATCTACAATTCCCTAGGCGTGATTTGTAGTTTTGTATCTAAGCCAGGTGTAAGAATAATATGTAATTCCTACTCTAAAATTCTCTTTCAACAACAAGAAAAAAAATCTAAGTACTGAATGAAAATAATCTTGTTTATAATAAAACACAAAGCTAAAAATTAATCTCTAATTGAAATAAAATTTAGCAAATGATATGATCTTCACTAAAAATGCATTTTTTATTCAAATATTGAGGCTAAACTACTTGTTTTTGGAATTTTCTTAGGATAAGATGTATGATAGATGCAACTAAAAGATATTCAAAACCCTAGATGTAGACATATGGGAAGAGAAAACAAAAACATGAGTCTATAACCTAGATGTGGCAGTAGCTCAAAGTAAGAGGATTTCAATCCAAGACTAAAAATAATTAAATTGTGAATAATGGTCTAAACTAATTCTTCTTTTCCTTTTATGTTTCAATAGCTTTAAAAGATAACATTGCAAAAAATGAACTCAAAGTTTAACATGATCTAAACTATCATGAAAATAAGAATAATACACAAAATTCAACCTTTCTCTGGTAATGGAAAAGGTTGAGGGGGAATGTATTTTCTTGTACCCTCACAAAACTCTCCCCTTGTGTGCTCAAATGACTAGTAAGACAATAATGGTGAAGCAAGAGGAGGTGGAGGAAGCTTGGATTGAATAATAAAAGAAGCATGACAATAGATATGTGGTTGGTCTAAAAAAGTCTAATCTAGAATTCCATGTATCCTCCTTATTTCGACAATAGTAAGAAAGCAAAGGTCCTTGGAAGTGCTTTATATCAAAGAGCAATCTTCATGAGCTTTGGCTCACTCTCTCAGGCTCAAAAATTGCAAAGCATAAGTCTTTGGAAATCAATTTTTTGGGGGGGGTGGAAATGATTACATAACTTTCCTTAAAAGAGTTACTTTTGATCAATCCCTCTCTCAATTATATACCAAAATTTGATCTATGATTTAAAAAATGGAACAAGATAGAGTGAACTAGATAAAGGTGGGGAGGTTTGGAAAATATAATCGGGGTCAAAACAAAGTAAAACATGCACGTGATTCAAAATTAGAACAAAAATTATGCACAAAATCAAGAGGGAAAAGGCATGCAAAGCATGAAGAAACCGCTTGTATCAACAAGAGATGGTTGTGTAAACATCACAGTAGGGAAAGAAACTTCTAGTAGGCAGTACATAATTATCACCATGTGAAAAAAATGTCGAAGTGTGAAACAAGACCACCGTAGTGGGGTATAGAACCATTGCAGTGGTAGTTTCATGTCAATGGCCAAGGGGGGCGAAAAAGAAGGGCATAGTGCAAAAAATTTTCTTCCTGACAAGGAGGGCAAGCTAAAAAGAGATAAGCTTGGGTAAAATAAGCAAAATGGGAAAGAAAAGGTGTGTGTGGGTGTTCTGAGAAATTTAAAACACTTGGTCATGTTTTGGAGGTCCTCCTTATTATCATTGGGTGTTTCCAACATATTGCATCTTACAAAAAATGGTGTGTACATAAACCTTAAGAAATGAAATTCTATGAAAGCATTATTGTTAATGTACGTACCCAAAATTGTAAGGGTATTGTGCTGCCAAAATGATGTTACACATGCCCCAATGATGATACAGGTCTCCGAGCAAGGTGTTCGGGATCCGGAAAATCTCTCCAAGTGTATGTTAACATCCTACATGCCCCACTTAGCCCCTGCGTGCTTTGTTTTTCTCTTTTCCCCTCTTTTCATTTGCATGTTTTAGTCTTCACTGATGAAACCCGCCACCCAGGCAGGGCGGTGGTCTCGTGATAACCGCCCAGGCCTACTCAGGGCAGTGGTCCTTCACACATTTTTCCAGACACAGCTTCCTTTTATCGTGACTCGTGTAAAATTTTCAACGTTTACCAGCTTTTTTCATTGCCGTTTTTGCTCGTATTTATGATTCTAGTTCCCTAGAATAGTGCTTTTCCATTGTTTATTGTAAAGGAGTCCTAAGTTGGATTTCACCTTTGGGTAAATGAGTAATTTCTATAAATATCTGGTTGGTTCTACAAGCAAATGTCCCCTCAAAATTTGCATCTCACCCTCTCATTTCAATATTTTAGTCTTTCAGTTATTGTTTATGAATTGTATTATTTTTCATTTATTACATGCATAGTTAGTCTTATGTTGATGTTTAGAAGCTACGTGATCTTCTTGTGCTAGTGTTATTACTATTTCATACAATCAATTGAGATAGGATAGTTTCATTTTCAAGTCTGAAAGCCATTAGAGTTGCATGTTTTGTTCTTCAAGAAGGATAGTTTGAGGTTCTGGATGTTTTGTGTTGTATGACTCGTAATAAATCCTGCTAGGAATTGCATAGGCTAATCTTTGTTCTATTGTGCCATCCCTCTCTTACTCGCATTGTATTTAGTCTATACCCAAAACTTGCCACTGTTCCAAATACCTAATTCTGTTAATGCTAGCATTACACACTTTTCTGGATTCACATGAGCACGAAGGAACAAGGATACCACACTAAGGGGAGAAAACCACACACAATTGGATTCGCCACTGTTATGTAAAATCCAGGTTCAAGGTTTCAAAGTTCTAGTCAAAATGTACCAAATAGAATAGTAAATCATTTCATTTCAGTTAATCTCACTTTCGATATTACCAGGGAAGCTGTGGGGATTGATAGTTTCTGAGAAACTATGATTCATTCCTCACTTTTGAGGTAGGATCGAGAGTCTTTCAAATAGATTAGATCAATTATTTTGTTATTCAGAATAGATTTACAACTACATAGGCAAGATAGCTACACTCGGCTGCCTTGTTTGTTTTAAATTCCGTTATTAGTTTAGTTGTCAATTTCTAGATATTTTAAATAATTACTCTTTCAATTCTCGTCCAATAGTCATTATCTTAATTTTATTAAAAAATCTATCAAAAATACAAAAATAGAGAATTTACATATATTTTGTGGATATACTTTACGTATAATTAGTTTACTCTAACTTTAGTTAAGATTTATATTGAATCTTTCGTATGACAATCACAAGACCTAGGGAGCCCAGAGAATACATATTCGACGCGAATCGTGCCTCAACCCAATATTGTTACAACAATAACTGATATAGATCAAAATATTAGAATCCAAGCCTTCTGAACAACAACAGACCTACAAGAAATCAGCCCACAATTAAGAGGATTAAACATAGAAGACAAAAAAGCACATACGTTTTGGACAAACCAGCCAAACTATAGATTTCGCTAAATAGATATCTGCATGATTATAGAAAGGCTTGAAAAAGATAAAATGTTCGTTTATGATCCTTTGGTCCCACAACCAGATGAAGGAGATATCCTTATTGACATAGACACTATCTTAAGAATTCAAGTTGATCAGAGTGCCTGTAAGGTACTCTAAAAAGGTTGTGCAACTTTTAATTCTAAATTATAGAGGCCGAAAAGGCATAAGATTAGTAGATATTAGGGATTAGGAATTAATTCCACACATGACCATAGGACATCCCACAACAACCATGAACTTACGATTATGATCCACAGAGTCCCACAACCCAACAGGTCCACAGGTCAATCAGAAGTAGATGTTGGTTTATGTACAATAGTATTTAGATCTTCCCCACTTCCACCAATCTATTATCACACAATTATCCTTCACTAGACGTAATAGCTAATCAAGCTAATGATTTCTAGACTAGGCCAGAAAATTGCCCATAGAATCCCCCATGTATCCATCATCCATCTTTCATGACCTTATCTGGAGACATACACGAAACTATCCACAGGTCATTTTCCACACATATCCCACAACCTATAGATTGGATTATGCTAGAGCTCGATATTGATTGGAGCCTTCGAGGCAGACACCCCTCACTGACCGATTTATCATCACCAATTTAGGTTAGGAGGGCCTTCTTTGCCTTACACTCACAGATCCCATTAGTGTGCATCGAAGACATAAGATTACCTAACTAGTTTTTCTCTACCCCACAAATATTCCATTCTCACCGGTTATCTCGGCACGACCTTGGGAGGTCAGGTTTGAGGAAGAGTTACTTGTATATTCCCATGCTCACTTATCACTTTTCCATCGTACAGCAACCTATATGCTAGAAGTCATGACTAGTTGATGGTTGAAAAATTGAATCATGGCTCACATTTTGTACACTCTCTATATAAAAAACCACTAAAAATAAACTACACAATTTTTAAACAACATATTTCCTATAATAATTTGTCAACCATCATGTGATTAGAGGATTGAAAGTGGGATCATGCTAGTTTTTTGGCCAATCATCACCTATCAGAGTAGGGTCCCAAGTACTTTCAAAGTATATATGTGGGAACACTATGCTAAAACTTACCTAAAACCAGCCATAGTTATTATTTTCCATTTGGCACCTACAATGCATACCAAAGACACTATTCTCAGGTCTTGAAGTCAGTCCTTAAAGTGGCATAAGCCACAACATAGAATCCACGTCATAGGATTTTTTGTTTGTTAGCTTTTGCTTTATTTGTGTTTTGAGGTCTGAGTTTTTCAAATTCATTATTTCTCGTCTCTACATACTCCATAATCATAGTTGGTGTGTTCTAGACTCATTTTTTAATGTGTTAGGACTACTCATTTCCGGACTTGAGTCTCTGAGTTTGTTTTTTTATTTGACCTACATCACCAAAAATTAGAGCTTTTTCCATTTTTCATAGATTTCATAGTAACTAGTGTTAGTCTAGCGATCGCCATCGATTTCATCATCTCACTACTATCAGTTCACTGACTACCATCAATTTTATGTTATTTTGGTCATTTCTTTCAAAGTAACGTTTAATCTATATTTATTTTCTTTCTGTGACTTCCTATGTCACTTTACTATATCTCTAAGTCCTTGATATTACCTTTGGAGTCCAATTTTACTTCATCTTCATTCGTTATTGCTAGATTTACAAATCTTTCATTTCTCCACTTAGTAAATGACATCATTCTAGTCGACCGGTAGTGATTACCCTCTCATATCATCATTGGTTACTCAAGTGACATTAGTCTCTATGTATCTGACCAATTAAATTGGAAAAATGATCAAATCACACCTTTTAGACCCATTTTTCTCCATTCTTTATGTGTTTCGACATCATCACAAGGGTTTAGATCACCTATTCTATTGTCAGTCACATGGTTTTGACTTATAGACAAGCCAACGCTCTCGTGTTTCATGCTAGCCATCAGCTTCTTCCACCTAGCCCATCGCCCCATTCCATATCAGGCACGTATGGACATGCCTCAATTAATCTTCTTACCATACACCACTGGTGATGAGAAGTTTGCGAGACTGCTTGATCAAAACCACGTCACTCCGGTAGTATTTCCTCACTCATTAATATATGCATGATTCATCAGGGTATATTATATATGGTCATTCCTTTGTCCATACTCCTTCGTACTCTAAACACCCACTTCTGCAAACTCAGCTACTACCAGCGTAGCCTATAGCTCTCTTCTCACCTTACTACCTATGGTTTCTCAGCTTGACCCTATATCATAGATATCTTCTCCACTTATGGAATCCCTATCACACCTTTGATGTACGTTGCGTCCCTACCAACATCCACCATGCCTTCATCAACTGCCCTCAGTATAGGTCTATCGATGTGTCTTCTACTTCTGCGATAGGACCTTATTCACAATCTTTGAAAGCCACCACTGACTGTCGGCTATATGAATACTTCATGCTTCCAAAACCGTTTCCTCTCCATCACGTAGTTTCTTCCAAATACTAATTTTTATGGAGATTCTTTACATCACATATCCAGGCCTACGCTACAACCATATTGACCAACTATCCCCCTATTTCATCTACCACTTATTGTTAGGGTACTTTCCCTCTACATCTATTTGAGGGTATGCTCCTTCATCACAATTTCTATACTCAACACCACCACATACTGGGATGTCTTCCATGTCATACCTACATTTAAACTAGCCCCTTATCACTGGAGGGGATGCCCTATCATCATAACCTACTAATCGATCTTATGAACAATATTTTACTTTGCTTTAGAACAAGATTCATATTGAATTCTTTTGCATATGACAATCACGGGACACTAGGGAGCCCAGAGAATACGTATTCGAGCCAATCATGCCGTACAGTCCCAATATTCTTACGGCAAGTGCTCCAAACATAGACCAAATGGATCTCATGTGATTCAGGTCCTTCCAAACTCTTAGCAGAGAGATACAAGGAAGATTAGTCTCACAAGTTCCCACTGAGGACTTAAACATAGAAGTGCGACAAGAGCACATACGTTTTCGTCAAACCAGACCAAACTACAGATTTCCCTAGATAGATATCTAAGATGTACTAGAACAAACGGGAGGTTGAATCATCCCCAATCAGAAACACGTTCGGTTGTGATCCTTTGGTACAATAAATGTCAGATGTAGAGGACATAAAATCATTGATATAGACATCGTAGCTTAAGAATTCAAGTTATGGAGTAACTGACCTGTAAGGTACTTTGAAAATATTGCGCAACTGTTGTAATTGCTCCACCACTAGATAATAGGCAACGAAACAGACAATATGACCCCATTGGATATTACACAGATTATGGATTTTATTCATACACATGAACAACAGTAGATCCAGATACAAGGTCCAAGACAAAATTACAGTTGTGATCCACATGGTCCCATAACCCAACTTTCCCACAGGTTCCAGCAGAAGTTGATGTTGGTTTACGCACATTTTGTATTTAGATCCTTGCCCCACTTCCACCAATCGATTATTCACACAGCTATCCTCTATTCTTTTGACATAACAACTAATCAAGCTAAGGATTTCTGGAATAGACCACAAGTAATTTCCCATAGAAGTCCACCATACATCCATCATCCATTTTTCTTTGCATTTCCTTTCTTGGGAGATCATATATGACAGCATCCTCATAGGTTCAAATCTTCCACGTATCCCACAACCTAGTAGATTACCGATCATGCTAGAGCTCAAGCTATTCCAACTGGAGCCTTCGAGAAGAGCATCAGAACTAATAAAGCCATAACTGATCTATCATGCTAGTTCTAGGTTAGGAACCGAAGGGCCTAGCATATTTCCTTAGATTCACATTTTCTATAGTGCGTGTCGAAGATGATAACATACTACTGAACTAGTTTTTCTGCAGACCCCTTCGTATATTCTATCCCCACTGGTTGTCTCAGCACGACCTCGGGAGGTCTTATGCGAGGCAAAGAGTTACTTGTCATACAACTTCCCATGCTCACTTTTCACTTTTCCATCAGTCCTTTTGTAGTCTTTTCCAATGTGAAACATTACAACCATTTCACCTTATCTACCTCATTAGCAAGACACAGTCGGAGCTTGTACCAACAAAATTCCTATCCAACCTTTCCCATTCTGCATCTATCATGCTTACAAGGGTTTGTCTTTCATCCATTCTTCAGACAACGGAGTCCCATAAAGATCCTTATGATAAAGGTATTCATATACCATCCGCGAATATTTCAGGATATCGAAATTCATACCCGTGGTAAACCTCTCCTAGGTCAACCCTAAGCATACTTCCAATCAGCTGAATAGACAACCATAGCACCCTCGCTCTCAGCATGGGGTGAAAACTATTCAATGTGATTCAAGCTTTCAACACAAACTCCACCTCAAAGCTCTGACTACCAATTGTAGTAGGTCTTTCCAAGGGATAGAGGATATGTTGGATTAGTTCACTCACAGAATCGCAAAAACTAGAGCCTAATATGGCTCGAAAATATTACATGATGCTCAAATGGAGAAGTCTGGAATCATCTAACCTCAGGTGTTGCTTAGACCACAAGAGACAGTATTTAACGTGGTTCAGATCCAATATCTGGGCTACATCCACCAAGAATCACTTGAACATCATAGTGTGTTATGCCAACAAGCCACCAACACTCTCAAAGTACAATATCCAGATCTGTTTGGAGCTATTGCAAACACAACCCGAGGTCTCTTTTCAAGAATTCACACCTACGAATTCCTCCACACTATCTGCAATGTTTTTCGGCATTTTTTCTTGGCATATGCATAAAACCAATATAAATAGCTAATTGCTTAAGCATATGCCTACACAACCTCATGGGTATCAAACACCACTAAGGCAAAATACCGTCCCATCAACCTAACGAGGTCAAAATCCCACCCATAGTTGAGAAAGTCAAAGCGTTGGAACTTGCATCAAGCAAGTGTAATTTCATAGTTCTTAGTGTACAGGAACTTCCAATCACTTTCACATCATCCTAACCAAGTAGACCTCCACATAGGAACATCAATGTAGGGCAGTGCCTCCTTAGTATTCACTATAGCAATTGCCAACTAGAACCGCGTTCTCTAACGCTTCTCCAGTGGAAAATATGATACCTCAAACAACCTAACATAAGTCTACACATTCCTAGGATTTAATGCTCCTGTATATTTTCAAACATGTATTACAAATCACCACAGGTTGTATATATTATTCTCTTCTAACATGACTGTTTTCTGCAAGTTACAGGGATTTCCTTATGTCCCTTACAAATGGTGTAGGTTCAGTGATATATCTGAGGAACCCATGGCACCTCCACCCGCTCATATTAGACATCCAGTATTGGTTGATAGGTTATGTGATATGACATCTTATTCTGGTGTTGATATTTGAACTAATCCACTTATTGACTTCACTATTTGAAGTGTCATGCTTCCATAGATTTCTTCTTGATTTACCCATGTATAATAGGGGACTGAGTTCCGAATACACATATTAAGGTGATATGCCAGATGACCTATTCGAGCAATTGCTCAAATAGGATGGAGTTGTTGTTAAAATATTGGGGACCAAAAGGGTCTTACAGGGGAGGTTGATCTTGAATGGTGATTACAGAATACATAAACCACTCAATACATTGCGGTGAAACAACTCGTTTCAAAAGTTCATGACCTGGCATTTGGTGACATGGACCAATCAAATTATTGAGAATAGGAATCAGGAAATTCTTGAATATGGGAAGCAAGAACACATTTTATCTATTGATGTTCATTTGGATCCAGAAAATAATATTTACAGAAGTTTATTCTTCAGTGAGTGCTCCAAACATGGATCAGATGGAACTTTGTGATTTATTCCTTCATTATCTGAGTAGAGAGATACGGGAATAGGATTAAAAATATTCCCATTAATATCTTATGATAAGGTGCTTGAGAGTGCTCTCTTAATTTAGATCTACCTGCAACTTGATAGCAGTCATAGGTCATATGGAACAAATGGGAGTGTCTAATCACCCCCAACCAAAATACAAGGACTTATCCTACTACCACAAATGCCACCTATTTCTTTTTAAGGACCTAAAATCCTTAGCAGAAATTGTGGGGTCACAACATGATGGAGTAACTGGCATCAAGACAAGTTTTAAAAAATGCAAATTCGATGCTATTTTGGAAGTCATTGCACCTACCGATTAGGAATGGAACCCGTGACCTCCTAGACAACAATTAAGGGAGCCTTACCAACCCTCTAATATGGGGGACTTGTATATAGTCCATGAAAATAACAACAACAACAACATTGGAAGTGTTTAATTGATATGACTATGTAGAAGGCCATAACTCAAGCTGGTTTGTCAAAACCAATGTAGTTTTTGAAGCATAAAACTGAAAGAATTAATAGTCAACGAAGTAAACTAAAGAAATGTTCCACAACATTCATGCCAGACGAAGAAGTTAGGTATATTTACAATCCATGAAGTGATTTTTATGGTTTCCATTGGAATGGTTTTTTATGTCAATTTCTCAGTAAAACTAGGACTTTGGATGAGCTTGCAATAAATTCACTGCAATGGATTTCCAGAGGAACGAATTTCTAACATTTTTCATAGTTATGTAAAATCTAAGCAGATCCGACATTTGCATGTGACAATGATCTATTTTTCATTTCAGGGGCAGTCTCCCCTCAAAACGCACCCCTCAAATGATATTTTAATTGATCGATTCACGTAAATCACAATGAATCTAGAGACTAAAGCCCAACCGGATGTAAACTTCGTGTAATCACAGTTGTGGACAATTTTCATGAAGCCTCGATTTTATTGTTTGTTATCATCACATTTTCAGCTTTAGTAAGGGAAGGAACATTTAGCCACGAACCAAGATAGTAAGTTAACTGGACTTATGACACTGAGTTGACATTTCGAAATCATTTATCCAGAACAAACGAGAGTATTCCTATCAGCCATAATCCAATTTACCCACTAGAACCAGATAACATTCAACATTAACATGTATTGTAAAATCATCTTAGGTGCCTATGATTTAATTAATGGTTTTGTAACAAAAACCACTTCTCACATCTCCTTTTTGGACTTGTTGAAAAACTTTCTATGCCCATTGATCTACTCTAAGATTAGAAAAAAAATGGATTTAGGTAATTTACACCCAAAAGTGAATCCACATCCTGCATATCTTGATCAGGTAAAATCATATTTGAGAGTATCTAGAAAAATTTTAAAATGGTACCCAGGGGGGCAAAAACTGGATGGGGAAATTAAGTTTATAGTATCAGACATAAACAAAATGCTAACAGACGCTAAGATTGCACACAGAGGTGATCCAACCTTACATTTATAAGTATGGATTTATAAAAACTATGTTAAATGTGTAATGGTTGACAATGGGGCAGCAGTTAACATAGTCCCCTTCTCTTTCCTTCAAAATCTAGGGTATGGAGAAACAAATTGTTTCATGACGCGGGAATACGCTAAGAGGCTATGATAGCCTTAAAGCCACTTCGATTGGAACCATAATACTACCAGTCACCTTAGGACCTAAAACAATCCTAACTGAATTTTATTTTATAGATCGGAAAAACCAACTATAATCTGATCCTCGACCGACCATGGATACACCATATAAAGGCAATCCCTTCTACATTATTTCAAGAAGTAAGATTCTTGCACTTAGGAAAGATATTCATAGTAAAAGGTGATCTGAAACCATTCGATATACACCTAGCAGACCTGAAGAAAAATTCAGGTGTTCACTCTGAGTTTGAACTCCCAACAAACCAACTTAACAAGCCAGCCAACTCAAAACCGGAAGAAAAATTAATACCTACAATAGAACTAGAGATTACAAAGAGCATCCCAACTCTCAAGGAGGAAGCTAACATTGTAGAAATAGTATCATTAGGAACTACTGCAAAAATTGTCGAATTACTAGAACAGGATTCTACCAATTTTCCTACCATTTGATTCTTTAGGTATGGGATATACCCTAGGATTTGGTTCTCTTCCAGAAGAAGAAATATGCATGGTAAAAGTAACCGAAGCAGAGGAAATAGACGTAGATGAATGTCCAAACATCCATCTTCCCAAGTAAATATTGGACTCTCCACTTTGATGGAGCTAGATTTTGTTATGGGGCTGGGGCAGGTGTGATCTTTACTTCTCCCTAAGGGAAAGATCCTACCATTCACCTTTAAATTAAATTTTAAATGTACAAACAATGGCACTGAGTACGAAGCCCTCCTCCTTGGTCTCATCATAGCTAAAAGGCTCAGTGTTAACAACATCAGAGTGTTATGAGACTCACAATTAGTAGCAAACCAAGTCTCTGAGGTGTATGAGACTAGAGCTCAACACTTACAACTCTACAAAACAGTATGTATTAGATTTGAGTAAAGGATTTAACTTCATATCAATTGAAGCAATCCTGTGAGAACAAAAACTTCTCACAGATTTGATAACAACCTCAGCTTCACGTTTCACTCCAAACAGTGAGTTGGAAGATACCCGTTTCATGGTATCCCTTCATACTGAACCGTTAGTAAAGAAAATGTCAACAAACCCTCTTCTAACACACATAGCTAAGAATAAATCTACTATCTTAGGTCACATTGACAGCAATAGAGCCACTCTTGATTACCTAAATGCCTATGTAAAGTTACATCTCACCCATCACATAGTAGATTTATCCTTAATCCCACATTCGTCTTCTTACTTTGGAAATTCCATGGTAGAGCTTCCCCCACAAAAGGATCTCGATATCATACACGGGGTAGAGAATGAAGAATATCTGGACCTACCTCCATCCCCGCCTGAGTTTGAAGAGGGTAACGCTTCTTTAATCGAAGGAACGATTGATATTAACATCAGAACAGAGGAAGAACCAAAGATATTGAAACTAGGATCTTTGTTAACTCCAGAAGAAATAGAAATACACACTCGAATCCTCAAAGAACATCAAAAGGATTTTGCATTTACTTATAAAGAAATGACGGGAATTACACCACACATCATGGTACATAACCTCGTCACTAAATCAGATGCAAAGCCAATTAAACAAAAATCAAGACCAATGAAACCCAAGGTAGCTCTCATGGTGAAGGAAGAAGTAATGAAGCTTCTCCAAGTAGGGTTCATCAAACCAGTCGATTACTCTCAGTGGGTATCTAATATCATCCCCGTTCTCAAAAAGAATGGGAAGATACACATCTGCATAGACTTCCGAGACATTAACAAAGCGTGCCCCAAGGACGAATTCCCGTTATCATCCATTGATGTCATCGTTGACGCAACAGGTGGATTTGAGATTTTGTCTCTCATGGATGGGTTCTCGGGATACAATCAAATCAGAATATCTGAACAAGACCAAGCCAAAACCACATTTATAACTCCTTGGGGAACTTATTGCTATGTTGTTATGCCATTCGGTCTCAAGAACACTGGCGCTACTTACCAGTAGGTAATAACATACATATTTCACGATCTTATTCATAAAATCATGGAATCCTATGTAGACGACTTGTTGGCCAAGGCCAGGAAGCGCTGTGATCACCCAGAATTTCTCCACATCATTTTTTCATGTTTGGTCGAATACGGAGTCACACTAAACCCAGAAAAATGCGTATTTGGTGTGACAGGAGGGAAACTCCTAGGTTACATTATATCATCACGAGGGATCGATGTAGACCCAGCCATAATCTAGGTTGTTCTTGAGATGATCCCACCATCAGATGAATTTGGCATTAGATCATTTCTTGGAAAGCTCAGTGCAATCTGGAGATTCATTTTGGACTTAAGTTTTTCCGTACATCCGATCAAAAATTTGTTGAAAAAAGATTGCTGCATTATTTGGACAAAGGAATGCCATGAGGCCTTCGAAGCAGTTAAATGCTTCATACTGTCTCCTCCCACGTTAATGCCACCTAGACCAGATCATCCTTTGATCTTATATTCACGAGCTACGGATGTCTCGCTAGCCTGCATGTTGGCTCAAGAATATGATGATAAACGAGAACATGTGGTTTATTTTATTAGCCAAACATTGCTCGATTATGAAACATGTTATACACAGGCAGAATGAGAATGTCTTGCCATAGTCTTTGCAACCAAATGCTTAAGACATTACATGCTAAATCAAGAAACAAGGGTCATTGTAAAAACAAACCATTTACGAACTTTCCTCACACAAGGGTCTTTATCTAAAAAGGTTGGATGCTTTATAACCTTAATGGGTGAATTCGAATTAACTTTTATAAACCAGAAGTCCGTTAAGGGACAAATCATTGCATATTGGTTAGCCGACAACCCATTAGACAGAGGTGATCTAGTAGATCTAGATTTTCTTGATGAATGCATATATTACATCGAAACCATACCTCCCATCTCTGAATGTCCTTGGTATACTGATATTATCAATTTTATCATGGACCATACGTATCCAGAAGGTGCTACACTGCAACAAAGAAGGTAGTTACACATTATCTTAGCTAAATACGTTATTATAGAACAAGTGCTCTATCGTAAAACTTTCGATGGAATGCTTCTAAGGTGTGTTGACACAGAAGAATCCAAGAAGATTCTCTAAAAATCTCACAGTGGAATATGTGGAGGCCACTTCAATGGTCACACCACCACTCATAAAATACATCGAATGGGCTATTTTTGGCCCACTCTCGAACACGATGCGGTAGAGTTTGTACGCAGATGTCATAAATGCCAAGAATTTTCCCAAGATTCACATGCCAGCACAAGCTCTACAACCAATCGCGACTCCACGGCCCTTTTCTACATGGGTCCTAGATTTGATAGAGAAATTCTCTCCCTTGTCAACAGACGGTCATAACTTCATAATCACGGCCACCAAATATTTTACCGAAATGGGTAGAGGTTATGCCTCTTACCACTGTACCAAGTGTCGTGATCACCAAGTTCATTTTGAACCAAATTATTTACAGGTACAGTGTCCCACAAATCATTATCTCAGATAATGGCATGTCCTTTAAGAATGACGAGGTCTATGAGCTATGTAGTAAATTTAAAATAAACCATCATACGGCCTCCCTATATTACCCTCAAGCCAACGGATAGGCTGAAGCAACAAACAAAACATCTAAAGTCTATTATCTTAAAAACCGTAAAAGAAAACAAATGAGATTGGCATTTAAAGTTATATCCAGCCTTGTGGGCCCACCGAACCTCAATAAGAACACCAACAAGAGCAACTCCTTTTTCACTGGTATTCGGAGTAGAAGCAGTTCTCCCACTTGAGGTTGAAATACCCAGTCTCTGCATCTCACTACAAGGGATTCTGGATGAGGAAGCTTATAGACAGGCATGTCTCTCCCAACTAGAAATCCTAGATGAGGCCAGGTTAAACGTTGAACAGCGGCATAGAGTCTATGTTGACCAGATGTGCCGGCAGTATAACAAAAAGGTCTATGAGTGAGAAATATATGAAGGAGATCTAGTTTTAAGACTAGACAACCAAATCGATAAGAAAATTGGCGAAGGAAGAAAGTTATGGCCCAAGTGGTTGGGCCCATATCGAGTCATGAAGGACTACGGAAATGGTGTGTATCTCTTGTGCACATTAGAAGGTGAGTAATTTGGTGAAACTGTCAATTCCTTACACCTTAAACGGTTTTACGCATGAAGCATTGACACTATTTGTATAATTATATCTACATTACATTTTCATTTAGATAGTTTCATTTTGTTCACTCGTTTCGTAAAACTTGGTGATCAAGGGACTTACTCTTAAGTAATTCATTATAAACTTCTGATGGTATTGGCAGAAGCATTCAAATCATACTTCTTCATTTTCATAACATCATCAACTATTTTAGAATCATGTCATCAATTAAAGCTAGATATGAAAAAGTCTTAACGGTAGCCATACCAAGGCCTACATGCTTGTTCTCACTTTTTTTTCTTTCTAGGATAGGTGTCTTTCCTATGGTCTGTTCTAGAAGCTTCATGGTGTCACATCTATCCCGTATATAGATCTCTTTGGAAATAAGAACATACTCACATTTTGCTCAAATAAATAAGTCGAATAATAGATCAAACAGAAAATTTTACTTTTACACATTTCCTTTCCCTACCAACCTTCGGTGATGAGCTTGCATCTCTTACTAGTGACATAGGGTTGGGAAAGGATGGGAATGCCCTTACTCACCTGTACCTTGTCCATGGTGATAAGCCCATGCTTCTTACTAGTAGCATGGGGCAAGGTGTAGGGGGTCCTCTTGACAATAACGTTGAAGGTCATAAGAAAATAGTTCAAATAAACCTTTGAAATCTTGAGTCAAAAACAAATGAATCAGATGTCCAAAATTCCAAGAGAGTCTCCAAAACCTTGAAAACCAGATTTTGTCAACCAAGTGGCCATCTACGGATCTAAGTCTAGATAAACTGCAAAGCAAGTCACATTCTAAACTATGGAGTCACTTGAGTAGGGTAGGTTTGTAGTGTCCTAATTTGGTTCCACCAACTCTTTGTCTATCTCCCATCATTATCATTTCAACACTCCTCACAACTTGTGCCCTTTCTAGCTCTCGATGGTGAGCCCTCGCATCTTACTAGTTGCATGGAGTTAGGAGTGGGGCAAGTTCATCTACTCATCATATCAATTTATCATCACATTTTGTCAAAACAAATATGAAGTAGCAGAAAATTGCTTATAGAAACTAAAGTTCAAGATCACATTGTGTCTACATTATCATACATCAGCATCACAAAATACAAAAAGGAAGAAAGCATTTGTATCATTTGTTCTCCATTGCATACATTCTGAAAAGCATATAAAAATAAGAATTCTAATAAGCATCTAATATACATGTGGAAATAAATCACAAAATCCTAGACACCAAGAGTCTGGTCCAAAAAAGAAGTATATATATATATATATATATAATCAAGTTTTATGTACAATGCCATCATGCGCTAGGCATGGTCAAAATGCTCAATGAGCCCGGAAAATACAAAATGATCGTATAAACAATCTAACAAGAGTCACTACAAAAAGATCCAAGTGGCCTCTCAACCCCTATGAGATCCCTCCAAAGGTGCACGACCACTAGTCCTATACCGGCACTCTGAGTGCACTGAAGGCTCACGGTCCCCGAATAGTGGCTATAGCCTCGCTATGAGAGTGGCTCCTCATCAGGTGCTCTGCAGTCCTATACCTGGCTAACTCAGTATGGAGGGAAGTCACCATCTTGGCCACGTGCCAGACAGGGGCAAAGACATCACTATGCCTACTAGCTGCTGAAGGCTCCCCCGCATCCACCAACAACTCAGCGCGAGTCTTGTCCATGGGGAGCATCAGGGTATCAGTACATACCCAGTGAATCTAGTCTTGCCACTCATCAGCAATCTTTATAAGCAAAGGAGAAGACAAATTAGAAATAATCAAAAGATAAAAACAAAAATGAACAAAAGGAGAGATAGCAACTAAGGCAATCCTAGCTAAAAACAAATATTAAAAGAAGAGTGACAACTCACTCAGATCTCCAGGCCTCCAAGAGAGATCCCTAGGATCAGCGCCTGCCACAGATGCTGCCACTGACTGATGTCCTCCTCCTGTGTCTGGGGAAACATAGCATCCTACTATGGACTCATCCTCCCCACCTAGGTCCTGAGAGGGCAACTCCTCTGAGACTAGAGTCACCCTCTCTGCACTCTTCTCTGCCCTCTCGGCCTATAAGATCTCTTGAGTGTCATGCCACTCGGGATCGCTATCCTCCTTTCTACCCGACTCGTTGACCTCCATGTCCTCAGTCTCCTCCTCCATCTCTCCACCTGTGAACTCCTCAGACTCAGAGTCTATATCAATAGGGTCATCACTGTTATGAGCAGGACCGGCGGTAATCTGAAGTAAAGGTTCCTGAGGAGCACCGACTCTCTCTCAGGCACGTACCACCCGCCTAGCTACGAATAGGGACACTAGGAGTAACAACAGTCCAACCCTGGCCTCTAGGACCTCCCCTAGCCTCCTGAATTGATCTGAACACTGGCACCACTGGGGGAAGCATACCAATGTAGGCAAGGCCAAACTCCTGAGGCACTCAATCAAGAAGGGTTTGTCTCTACCTTCCCCATCCTGTCCACAAGCTGCCCTATAGTAGAGCAGGAAATCAAAGTGAGGGTCTCCTCACCCCACAACCCTGCCATGGCCTGATAAGGTGTGGCCTCCATATCATCAGTAGTCAGGGAAGCAACTGGCTGGTAGGGTGCTCTAAGCATTGGCATCTCTGTCCATCTGGCTACCCTCACGGCTCCGAGATCCGCCACCTCTACGCCTCTCCCATAGGGGATGATATGCTCATAGACCCAACTCATAACCAAGGTCGGATGACTCAAAGACTATCCCTGTAAGTGGACCACCCTGTATAGGTTGTGGTAGGTGGTCCCAAGTATATCAGCTCCCCAAGCATAAATCCAGCCATGTGCCTCAATATGTGCAATAATAGGGGACCAGTAGTAGAGTAAGGAGTCCCCTCCCTTGTCCCTGATCAATCTCAAGGCAAGGATCCCCATAATGGCCTGAAGAATCAAAGGGATAGGCAAGCTAGTAATGGAACAGACCCTCACCCCCTTCTTTGAACCAGTGGAGACAACTGCGTCTCCCATATATGTAGCCCACTGAGCTATCTGAGCCCGCGACCCCGCTGTCTCAAGTGTAAGCTATCTCCTAATGATCGGGACTCCCAAGATGCAGTAGACATCCTCCAGGGTGATAGTCCACTCACCCCTGACTCCTGGAAATTGGAAAGTGTTCCGATCAGCATCCCAATACGAAAACAGGTCACATAGTATGTGACTAGAAGGTGCGACATGAGGAACCCGTGATATACGTAATATGCCAGCCCTCTGAAGAGTATCCTGCTTGGCCTGAGAAAGTGCATCCAACACTGCTAGAAGCCAATCACACTCTCTCTCACGGCTCCATCTGATGTACTCTTCCTTCTTCTACAAAACACACAAAAACACGCAAAAAAGGAGTAAGTTAGTACCAAAATTGCATTGGAAAAACCATTAAAACATATGAGAATACTAAAAATGCAAAAATGGGTTCAAAACAATGTCATTTTAGCATTCTGTAAAGGACCACCGCCCTGAGCAAGGCAGCGGTTCCGTAACCGCCACTTTGAAGGGCGGCGGTCCTATAACCGCCACCCTGCTCAAGGCGGTAGTCGTGTCCCACGTTTTCAAACAGGTCACGTGCCCTAAAAATGCTCAAAAACACAAAAAATGACCATTTTGACTAAAATGAGAGCCTACCCATTAGGCGTCCCCCCTAAGGACACATTTAAAACTAAAAATTTCAAAAATTACCCCCCCATGGTGAAGATTTCATCATTTTTACATTTTAGGTATAAAAACGGTAAATCAAGAAGAACTAACCTGAGATCTCGTGGGTCGATGTTCCACTCACGGAGGCATGATCACTATCTCGTCACGAACGTTTCAACTATACTCTCATCAAAAACCATCACTGTGGGTCCCAGAGCTCAAAATCAATCAAATCAACACGCGCAAATGAATAGGAAAATGGGCCCATTTTTATATATATAACATTTTGACTCATCTTGGATGCCCCTTTTCACTGGTTTGGAGCACTGACGGAGGTAAGTTCTTATCGCCGCGCAAATGGTAAGTCCTCACTTCATATTATTTTAGTATTTATTTTTCGGCTTTTTTTAATCTATCTGCACTTGAGTCTTCTTTTAATTTTACAGGTATCGAGAATTTTGGATGGCGTCATTTCGACACACAGATGTGTTAGGTATAATTTCTAATTTCCCATTTCGGGACCACCATACTCAGACCCACCGTTTTACGCCTCTTCATGGCTAAAATGCTTCTTCGAGGGGGAAATATGTACGTACCCAAAATTATAAGGGTACTGTACTACCAGAACGATGTTACACATGCCCCAATGATGATACAGGTCTCCTTGCAAGGTGTTCGGGATCTGAAAAAACTCTCCAGGCATACGTTAACATCCCACATGCCCCGCTTAGCCTCCGCGTGCTTTTTTTTGCTCTTTTCCCCTCTTTTCCTTTCCATTTTTGTCTTTAGTGATGAAACTGCCACCCTGCCTGGGCGGCTGTCTCGTGACCACCTCCTAAGCAGGGCGGCGGTCCTATAACCACCCCCCTGCTCAGGGCGGCGGTTCTTCACGCATTTTCCAGCACGCTTCTTTTAACATGACTCATGTAAATTTTCAACTTTTACCATCTTTCTCATCCGTTTTTGCTTGTATTTATGATTTTGGTTCCCTGGAATAGTGTTTCTTCATTGTTTATAGTAAAAGAGTCCTAGTTGGAGTTACCTTTGGGTGAATGGGAATTCTATAAATACCTGGTTTGATTACAAGCAAATGGCCCCTCAAAAAAAAGAACTGCCTCTCATCCTCTCATTTCAATAGTTTAGTCTTTCAGTTCTTGCTTAGGAATTCAATAGTTTTCATTTGTTGCATGCATAGTTAGTCTTATTATGCTATTTAGAAGCCACATGATCTTCTTGTTCTAGTGTCATTATTTTTTCATACAGTCAATTAAGGTAGGATAGTTTCATTTTCAGTCTGAAGCCATTAGAGTTACAGGTTTTGTTCATCAAGAAGGATAGTTTCAAGTTCTGGATGTTTTGTGTTGCATGACTCGCAATAAATCCCACTAGGAATTGCATAAGCCAAGCTCTGTTCTCTTACGCTATCCCTCTCCTACTCGCATTGTATTCAGTCTACATCCAAAGCTGCCATTGTTCCAATACCTACTCCTGTTGATGCTAGCATTACACTCTTTTCTGGATTCACGTGAGGACGAAGGAACAAGGAGACCACACTGAGGGGACAAAGCCACACACAATCGGATTCGCCACTGTTCTGTAAAATCCAGGTTCAAGCTATCAAAATTCTAGTTAAAACATATCAAATAGAGTAGTGAATCATTTCATTTCAGTTAATCTCACTTTCGATATCGCTGGGGAAGCTATGGGGATTGATAGTTTCTGAGAAACTATGATTCATTCCTTACTTCTGAGGTAAGATCGGGGGTCTTTCAAATAGATTAGATCAGTTATTTGGTTATTCAGAATAGATTCATAACTACACAGGCAGGTAGCTATACTCAGCTACTTTGTTTATTTTAAATTATGTTATTAGATTATTTTTCATTTTCTAGATATTAAATAATTACTCTTTCAATTCTATTAAATAGTTGTTATCTTAATTTTGTTAAATACTCTGTCAAAAATACAAAAATAGAGAACTTATATATGTTGTGGATATACTTTACATAATTAGTTTACTTTTCTTTAGTTATATTTATATTGTTTCTTTTGTATGACAATCACGGGACCTAGGGAGCCCAGAGAATATGTATTCGAGCCAATCGTGCCTCAACCCAATATTGTCGCAGCAATAACTAACATAGACCAAAATCTCATAATTCAGGTCTTCCGAACAATAACAAACCTACAAGAAATTAGCTCACAATTAAGAGGATTAAATATAAAAGACGACAAAGCGCATACGTTTTGGTCAAACTAGCCAAACTACAGATTGCCCTAATAAATATCCGCATGACTGTAGAAGGGCTTGAAAGAGAGAAAACGTTCGGTTGTGATCCTTTGGTCCCACAGCCAGACGTAGGAGATATCCTCATTGACATAGACACTAGCTTAAGAATTCAAATTGCCAGAATGCCTGTAAGGTACTCTGAGAAGATTATGCAACTTTTAGTTCTAAACATAGAGGTCAAAAAGGCATACAAATATTGGATATTAGGGATTAGGGATTGATTCTACACATGACCATAGGAGGCCTACAACGACCATGAACCTACGGTTGTGACCCATAGGTCCCACAACCCAACGGGCCCACAGTTCAATCAGACGTTGATGTTGGTTTATGCACATTAGTATTTAGGTCCTCTCCACTTCCACCAAGCATTATCGCACAACTATTCTTACTAGACATAGCAGCTAATCAAGCTAAGGATTTCTAGACTAGACCAGAGAATCGCCCATAGAATCCACTATATATCCATCATCCATTTTCATGACCCTGTCAAGAGACATATACGAAGCACCCACAGGCTATCTTCCATGTATTCCACAACCTATAGATCGGATCATGCTAGAGCTCGATATTGATTGGAGCCTTCGAGCAGTCATCCTCATCGAATGATCTATCACGCCAGTTTAGGTTAGGAGGGCCTTCTTTACCTTAGATTCATGCAGATTCCATTTGTGTGCGTCGAAGACATAAGATTCCCTAACTAATTTTTCTGCACCCCACATATATTCCATCCCCACCGGCTGTCTCGGCACGACCTCGGGAGGTCGGGTGTGAGGAAGAGTTAAATGCCACATACATTCCAAAAGTAAAATATCATGGGGAAACATCAAGGTGCATGTTATTTCCCTCTTCTTTGATTCCTTTGAGGAAAGAATTTTTTTTGGAGAATACAATCTTTCTCTAGTTTTTGCACACAAAAATCACTCATTTGAAATGGTCATCATTTTTCTTGAATAAATTCCCCATTTTTTGAAAGATGTGGACTGCATGACATGCAAAGCATGGATTTTTGTACAAGTGTGACCTCATTGTCCTCTATTTCTATATATCACCCCAAAATCGGGTTATGACAATTGTGCAATGAAAATTCTAAGTTATGAGGGTATAATGGAGGTTGTTGCATATGGGGTGCAAGAGAGAAAAAGTGGTGCTTTGGCGGTGGAGGGTACACCTTGTTTTTTATTAGCAGTAGAAGAGCTAGTTTCAAGACCACTTGTGGATTGATACATAATGATTTACGGTTTAGAGGCACAAAAGGAAACCAAACCATTCTTTTAATTGGTAAAAATTGTCCAACCATCATCGATAGAGTTGGTTGTCTTTCTCTCTTGCACACCTTTTTCTTGCAAAGCATGCTTGAGAAGTAGCTATTAAAGGGAATTCTTGAATCATATGTTCCCAGGAATGGCAATGGAAATGAGAATTTGCAAGGTTGATATAAAGCACACTCTACAAAAAATAGGTACCACCAGTCTATATGTCAAGAGTTTCCTTCAGATCTTAAGCCAAATCAATTTCAACAAAATTGTTTTTGTGAGTGAGCCAGATAGAAGTTAGGTTATTTATGGTGTATGAAGTCCCCTAAAGCTTTGATGAGCTACTCAACAAATCTCCAAAGGAGAAGAAGGAGATTGGAAAACTTAATCCAAACTGGGTTTTTAAGCTTAGCTTGTTTAAAGACTTGGAAATCCTTTGAATGCACCAGGAATCATGGTTGACAATAACCTTACTACTATCAACATTAACAAAGAATAATAATAAAAACCTTTGGTCGTGTTTTGCACCCGCTCAAGCTTTACATCATGGAGTTATCGATGGTTGTGAACCCAATAATTTAGCAAGCTTTCAGGGGACCTCATCCAACAAAATAACTAACAAAAGTAAACGATTCAAACTCGTTGCAAGCTTTATTAAAATTAAGGAAAATCAAGTATCACATCAAGTAAAGGTGTTTCTACACTAGAACTAGTATCTCGTGGAAGAACTTTAGTACAATCTTCCTTGTTTACTTTAGTACGATGATTGTCTAGAGATTCGCATGCCAAATCTGCATCAAATGGTGCACGTGCCGAGGAGATGGCCATTAATATATGGAGTTTTTACAAACGTCAGTCAAGGGGCAAAGTGACAGGGCAAGTCAACGCAAAAAATACACAATAAAATTGAAAAAATCTTGCCTAGATCTACTGGAGATGGGCCATATGAAACCAAACACCATAAAAATATAGAGCCCAAAAACATTCTCTAACATGTAGAGCTCAACCTTCGTTGTCTCCTTTTTTAAAATCTACTTCTTTTAATATAATAACTATAAATCTTCTTGACATGTATATATAGCAATAATTCATATAATTTAATTTATATATCAATATGTTAGATCGATTGATTAGGCCGAAGAAGATATTACATGAATTCTATACATAATAATTTATATAATTTAATTTATATATCAATATCTTAGATTGATTAAGACTAAAAATATATTACGTGAATTCTACACATAAAAGTACCAAATACATTTTTTAAAAATAAAGAAAACAAATTATTTAATTTCTTTTTTTTTAAGAAATTAATGAGACCCAACCGCCAAAGTCTATCCTCCGCAGAAAATGCACCACTTTTACACTAAGTATGAAAATACCCCTCTGTAAAAGTGGTGCATTTTACGTGAAGGATAGCCCTCGCCCCCAACAATTTTACTATCTAAAAGTCAGCTATAATAAATATTTGATTAACACACATTTTACATTTATAAAAATTGCGTACCCCATTTTACATTTATAAAAATTGCGTACCCCATGACGTATCTTGCCTAAGAGAGTCCTGAAAGAAATTAAAAAAGAAATAGTTGTGAAAGAGATAGTCAAAAACACATTTATTTCGTCCGTTCATTGAGTCATGAGAGTGACCCTCATCATTGCAATTTTCGGTGGGGCTCTCATTATTGTTGTTAAATATATCTTCTTATCATTTATTTCGACTTTGTAGTGTGGATAAAGAGAATGCTTTTGGATGGTTGGTTGGTTATAATTTTTCTATCAATATTTTGTTTTTATTATACATATAATCACTGGGTTATCATGCCATGACAGCTCATTATGTCATTACATGTTTTTATATTGAGTTAGTAAAGTTTTTAAAGTTGGAAAAGAAGTTTTAAATTGTGTTTAAGAGGTATATTTTATTTAGAATGGTTTTGAAAAATTAGGTATATAGTTAAAGCCAATTAAATTAGATTTTTTTAAAGATAATGAAAATATATATAAAAAGAGGAGAAAGTTGAACTACTAATCATATTTACTTTATAATCAATTAATTATTATTTTAGTAAGATGATCGTTTTTATTATGAGATTTAATACAGAAAATGTGACGGAGTTTCTCTGATTCTCCTCACTTACAAGTCATACAAATATAAGCTCACTCAATATTCTTTTTGCATGATATCATTTTAGTGATAAATTTAATACAAAAGTTTTTTAAAAAATTAAAATTATTAAATCTTGGGCGAGTCTTGAATAAGTCTTAAGAACGATATTTAATTTGGAAATTTTCTAGAGGACCTCGTTTATATATTGAGTACACTTAGAGTTTGTTGCTATGTTGTATGTGTATAACTTATAAATACATTTTTTGGGTCCATTTACAAGTTAAAATTTTAATGCGTGCATATTTATTATAAGATTGAAACTGTGTGTATTGATGAAGGGAAAAATCACTCATAAGGAGAAATTTGCCCCACACTCCTCATAGTTTATAAGGAAAAAGTGGTCTTGATTATATTTTATTTCCATTGAAAAGAATTGTTATAACCATATTTATATGAAAGGCCCTAAAGTTGGTAATAAAGATGATGATAATCTTGGAGACTTTCTCATAAGGCTTAGGGAATGAATCGTGCAAGTAGCTTCCATACAAGGGGTTAGATGCTCTTCAGGTTTGAGGAATTTTTGTTCCTCTGTCTCTTTATTAAAAAATATTCTTGTAAACTTTAATCTCTTCCATACTTAGTTTGGTGAATTGTTTGAAGGAGAAAGGGGATGCAACGTGCAAATCCTTGAGGCAACATACTCTGGAGATAGCTTTGAAAGAATTGTTATAACCATATTTATATGGAAGGCCCTAAAGTTGGTATAATGTCATATGAAGAGCCCTCACCTTACCCATTGACAACAGTAACTAGCAATCACAGACGAGCAATGCAATGGATACACCGACAGGGAGGAGTGAAGGAGAAACATTATAGAAGGAGGTGAGGTGATGAAAAAAGATACAGAGGGAGGAGAATCACAATGGAAGGGGAAAAGTTAAAGGGAAAGAAGATTCTCCTCTTCTTTGTTATGGGAATTGACATATACATTACATGTCATTTGTGTGAATTGCTTGAAGAAGAAAGGGGATGCAACGTGCAAATCCTTGAGGCAAAATTTATGGGCTCACTCCAAATGTAAGATATTAAAAGTTATCATAGTGATCACAAGTTTGGTTATTGATGGGTGGATCATTTAAAGAACAACCTCCACCCAAAATAGTTATGAGTGAAAAATATGTCATGGGTATGAAGGGGCCAGATGAGAATGAAATTCACTAGCTTGGATAAGCAAGCCTCTCTCACACTTCACAAACATCCAAGAATCATTTAATCAATGTACTAACGTACAAAGATAACAATAGTAATCAATTTTCACTTATAGGTCGCTTCATTACAGTAAAAGTGTGCCTATCAGTGCAAAAAAAAAGGTCAAATACATCGTAACACATGTGACATTAACTCTTGACACATAACCAAACAAAATACTTGTTAGAAAAAATTCTATAACAATATTTAAAAAATTCAATCTTTAGCATTACTAATATATTTAAAAAGAAAAATATGTACACATATCCACCACCCCAAGAACTTACATAAATATTGTTTAGGACAAGCTTTATAAAGATGCGTATATTTTTTCATTAATTTGCTTGAGAAGTGATATATGGTCCTCTCAAGTTTTGAATAACTCGGCACATAGCCAACAACAATAAGTCATGCCCTTGTGTTTACATTCTATTATAGATATGTATTTATGAGAATTCTTTGAGTGGTAAGCAACTGATGTTACAATACACAATTCCTTCATCACTTGTGACTTGTTTTGTTAATCACAATAATTGGAGGCATGTGAGATAAATTTGGTGAAACATTGGAAGTGAATATAAAATGGGGCTAGAGTGGAATTGAATATATAATTTGGTGAAGTAAACATTGGAAGTGAATATATCCACTAGTTTCACAAAGACTTGGAAGGATAGAGTGGTCCAAATTAGAGACCAAATTTTATTTAAATTATATAAGACCTAATTTCTCTAGTGAGGAGGTTAAGTATGGAAGGGATTAAAGTTTACAAGAAATTTTTCAACAAAGAGACAGAGGAAAAAAAATTCCTCAAACCTAGAGAGCATCGAACCCCTTACAAGGATGTTACTTGCATAATTCTTTCCCCAAGCCTTATGAGAAAGTCTCCAAGATTATCATAATCTTCATTGCCATAGAGGGAAGGTTCCATCTTGTCCGCATCTTTCATTTGATCTTGCTCAACCATTTTATACACAAATCATTGCTTACTTCCCCTTTCTCCATCCTTTATTCACTATAAAATATGTTTAATGGGACAAGAAATGTTATCCTCTCCACCAAGTTGTTATTTTGTTGATATATAACCATGTTATCAATGGGATACCAAAGCCTATTATTACCCAACCCTCTCTTACCCCTAATTTCCAGACTAATAAATGAAATAGGGAGGAGATTATTCCTTATAGAATACTCAGAAGCCGTGTTGAAAAAGGAAAGGAAAAAATAGGAATCCCTGAAGCCCATGGTTAGCCCAAACCAACAATGAAAGAGTTGTAACTTCCCAAAGTCTCCTCTCCATGGGAAAATAAATGGAAAATATCAAACAAGGTAACAAGGAAAATTATCTTCACAATGAGGGTAACTTCATAGCTTCCTTTGTTGGTCCTATAGGGATTAATAATAATCATTTCTTGGAAGTCCTGGTTGTTTTATGGGCAATTAGACTAGATAGTTCTCTTAATTTGCAAAACATTATCATTGAGGGAGATTCTATGAATATTATAAACTGTATTAAAGGTTCATCTAAGGCTAGTTGGTCCATTAAAAATTTCATTGAGGAGTCTATTTAATTATCCAACACCTTTTCTAGATGTTCCTTTACTCATACCTTTAGAGAAGGGAACAAATTAGCTGACTCCCTAGCTTACATATGGGTCCTTACTAGTAATTACACTACTTGGTATCATATCAATACTCTTCCTCCTAATGTTCAGTCCATTATTATTTCGGAGCAAGACCATCATTGTGCTTCACATGACTAAAATTGGGATTTGGGGTGAGTTTTTGTGGCTTTTTTGCATATCTTTTGGCACTCATTCCCTTGTCCTCCTTCCTTCCATTCTCAGCACTCTTTACTGCAGTGAACCCAGGGTTTCTAAGAGCAGAATGGGAGGAGACATTTGCAAGGTGGAACTAGTTAACAATGACCAGTGGAAGGATGATGCTAAGCTTTGGGAAATTTTGAAGAAGGGAGGCTTCAACCATTTTATGTACTTGGTTTGAGGACATGATTTCCATCTTTCACAAGAGTTTCTTAAGAATTGGAATGGCAGGAAGATACGATACAAGAACAAAGAATTTTCATTTACGGAAGATCTCATTTCTAGTATCACGGGTCTCCATCTAAAAGGCATTAAGTTCTTAAAAAACAAATATGACAGGAAGGATGAAGAATCAAAATTACTTGAGCCATGAGAGATCCTTTTTCATGTTAAGAGCAGATTTTTGTGGGACTCCTTGCCATAGCCTTATGATAAGGTTAGTCTTGTTTTGATGAAATACCTAACCCTAGAAGGGCGTTTCAAAGTTACACCTTATTTCCATTTAGTTTTGCTCAATCATTTTCATAGGAATGTTTCTATTAGCTTTCCTTTCTATATATTGCATTCCTTGGAAATTTCTGTGAATATGGTCTCTTAGGGAAAGAGAGCTCAACCCTTCCATCATGTTGTTATCCTCTTAATTTATAAGCACTTTGACCTGATTATTAAGAACTCCACTCCTGCTGCTCCACCCACCTCTTCCTCACTATTTCCTCCACCCTTTACCCCTGCTAAGTGTCCCATACCCCTGTATCTGATAGATCTCTTTGCAGCAAGAAGGTTAGGGTGAACCCTATCAATGTTCCCACCCCTCTTATCTCTCTTTTGGGTGAGGGTGAAGTTACCCTTAGTCTTTTGGATATGGGTGAAAAGAATACTACTAGCAACACGTCTATGTCTGGGAACCTGAGAAATGAAGTTGAACTCCACAATGGTATGATCACCTAGCTCAGAAAGAAATGTCAGGTGCTAAAAGAAAAATTTATAGGTTGCAAAATATCCATTGAGAGTGGGGAAAAGGATGATAATTTACTGGAAGACCTAGAAAAAAAAGATCTTTGCCATTGAGAAAGAATAGGGTAAAATCAAATGAAAACAATGCAATATCGTCTCCATTCTCAAGGGAAACATGAACGTCCTTTCTAATATCACTCTTCTTCTAGAGGAAAATAAAGGAAAGGAAAAATCCACGAGTGACTCCATCTATAAAGATATCAAAGGCAACCTAGAGAGCTTCAAGAAGACCTTCTCCAAAATCATGAAATAGCCCCATGGTGTTGTTCATTTTCAGTGTTTATTTTTTACTGACTCCTTTTTGGATTCGGGCTGGTATTTTTCTTCAATACTACTATTGTTTTGTTATGGTTTGGTTGTTATTTGGCTGTGGTTTTGTTGCAGTACATGTTGTTTCCTCATGGTGTTCTTCCTTTATAGTGTTTTTTTGTGTTTTTTTTCTCTTCACTACTATATATGGGCTTGGGCCTCTTGTAATATGGGTAGGATCCCAGTCAAAAAACATTTTACCATTAATTAAAAAAACTATCTTCACAATGAGATGGAACTCCACAAAGATATGATAAAATAGATGAGGAAAGATATTAGAGTGATGAAGGATAATATCAAAGGTCTAAAAAATCAAAAAGATGAAATTAATTCTAAAAACTAGAAGTGACAAGGCGTGCATGAAAGAGTGAACAAGCTCATACAAGAGCACAATGTAATATCTCAAAGAGTGACTGCCCTTATCTCCTTCAACAAGTTACTTGTGGAGAACAACACCATCCAATCCAACATGATTAGCACTCTCCTCTCCCCTCAACAAGACATTCCTGACAAAAAAACTTGAACCAGTGGGAAATATAGAGATTAAAGGGATAAGATGTTACATGATTTGAACAAGGTGATGGATAAAGTGAAGGAGACTTCTTGTAATCTTTAGAATTATATTTTTGTCTAGCTTAGAGTTTCCTATTATTTGTTTTTGTTTTTGTGTTGTTTTTGGTTTCTTTTTCTCTGTAGCTTTATCAGTCGTTGTTATTTTGTACTTATGGAATTTATATGTCTTATTTAGATTTTAGACCTTTTTAAATGTTGTAATAGGGTAGGGTTGCTGCCAAAAAACCCCTCCTTTTCCAATATCTAAAAAAATATAAAATGGGGCTATACAAAAATGGAAACATTGATCTTAGCAATACCAATATACATTTAAAATTTGAATGAAAATGGCTTAAATAAATAATGGATAATGCATCACATACATTTAGATTGAGGAATTATCGTGGCAATTGTGTATTATCTTTTGTAATATTAGTATTAATTAAACCAAGGAATATACCTTTCTAGTTTATTCATCGTTTTATTTCTTATATTAACAAAAACACAAAATAGAGTATAATATTGACATAAGGAAAACAACATGAAGCAAAGATGCTACCTCACAAGACAAATGGAGGGCCTAAAATAGATCCATGGTATGTTGAGTAGGTGAGGCCATGTAAATTATGAAACATTTGGCCACCCAATGGTGGACGAAAAAGAGGTCGAGAGCCTTCCTAAGGAAAACCCAACCACATGCATTGAAGGGGATGGGCCTCAAATCCCACACTTTCCATGAGAAATACATGCTTCTATGATTACCTCTTCCAATGTAGTCCTTCTTGAAATATACCTTTCTTCTACAAACAACCATAAATAACCAACATGAAGAGAATAGTTAAAACTATATGCACATACATGACCATGTCTATTTTCACATCATTACCCTCCTTATGTAGCTTTTAGGCCACACCAATGCCATCGATGAATTAGAACAAACAGGTGGCCAAAATCATGCAATAAGAAGCATCCTAGACCAAATCATGACAAGAAATGACCCCTGGACCGATCTATAACATCACAAACATATCACAACCAATCAAAAACCATTGATTCATGTCATTGAAATATATAACTATTTGACTCACATCATTGATAAGATGTGGAATATTTTACATAGTGTTTTTCTAGTTGGAAACTCGTATCAACATAAAAATGGGCATTTGGAAACTATGAAGTATAAATAATTTATACTCTTGTTTAAAACAAAAACATGTTTTAAATATTATAAACTAAATAAATAAGTTAAATGGATACCTCATGTTTAATTTTACATTCCTTACAAACTTGCATTCGAATGTGAATAGTAAAGACAAAAATAAAATACAAATTGCACCATGTATTTAATCTCTTGATACATGTGGGTCACTTTTTAAATAAATAACATTTCTATTGATTTTTAAAATAAATTTTAAAATCAAGATTCATTGGCAAAGCTCAAATTAAGGTAAATAATTTTAGCGATATAAAATGTAATTGAGATGATATGGTTGAGAGAAGGTTTGTTAATTGAAGGCTAGCCTTACTGATACAATAGGGATGTAAATAATATCCCAACATTCATATTGAGTGTGCAGATACATAGGTCAGGTTTATAGTTCTAAGAGATAGATCTTCAACCATGAAAGTTTCCATGTACCCACAAACCTAAATTCCACATATTTTTAGTTCATCTGATTTCTAGAATAGTTTAACAACATCCTTATATGCTTTTGTATATATATTGAGCACTTTGTCACATAATTTGATTGCAAAATTTTATTTCATTTCTCTAACCTTGAACCTTAATTATAAATTATCGATTTATTACTGACAATTATTTTTCATAAATGCAAGAGTAGCATGGTTTAGGATTATTAGGAATGTTTATCTTGGTTTTGAATTATCATTATTGTATATTTAATTAGGAATAAAATGTTAATTTCATATTATAATTCCTTGTCTCAGGAGACCCTGGGTTTACCGTTGTTTCCTAGTTTTCTCCCTCTATTTTTAGTTATCTTTGATGTCTTTTGTCATTTCCACTAGGAAGTGACCATTTGCAGTCCATGTGGAAATGGTCATATATTGGCGGACAAGGAAATGTTTCTCTTTTGGGCCCTTTAACCATTTTTTTCAAGCTTTGTGCCTTTTTCCTACCTTTCCTACATGTTTTATATTGAATTGTGAAACAATATGGACCTAATTTGAATGTCAAGAATTTTATAAATACATGTGTGCATTAGCGCATTTAGGGGATTATAAAAAATAACTAAATTTGTTTAGAAAAATTTTCAAGAGTGATATTTGAGAGAAGTATATATAATTTATGAAGCACCCCCATAGCAAAAACATAGGTGAAAAGATGCAAAGCTTCATTCTAAATTATAATAGTTGTTGCACACAAGTGAAAAGATAAGAATTGAGACATATGACTATTTTCTGGTATGCACAAGTATTGATTTTGATTTTGTTCATGAACTAGGGGACCGATAATATTTTGGAGGGATAACACAACCCCCTTAACATCCTCTATTTTATGATTTTTTCAAGGAGTTGAATGCATATTAAGGTTTCTCTAAAAGAGAATGATTTCTCATTGATTTGCAAGTGATCCAAGCATTCTTAGATATACTTTCACACATTAGGGAACATAAAACACAAATGTGTCAAATTATATATTTCTTTTACGTAGAGTACCATTTAATGTGGAAGGCGACCATTTGCACCTGACACACAAATGATTAATTGGTGGAAGTGATCAACACAATTTTATTGTTTATTTTTTCTAGAGGTCACTCATACTAATATTTGGTCATATTTTCTAAGTCTACTTCTAATAACCACTCATAAAGTTTCTTGATATCAAATATTCTCTTAGACCTTTTAATTTCCCTAACATTTTATTCATTGTAATGAGTTTTTATATCATTTTTGTTATTCTTATATTATATATACTTATAATTTCCATCATATTTTTATAATTAAATTTGTATTCTTAATTAGATATTATCAAGACATGATTACATTTTAGATGTGATTTGTGTAGTAAATTTTGTATACTAAACTAATTTCCACATATCCACTTTGAAATGACGTATATAATCTAAAATCCCCATGTTGTAATATGAAACAAAGTCTACTACCAAGTAATCATGAAGTTTCATATTTACAGCTCCATAACTCAAATTTAAATCTTATAAAGTATTAACCCAATATATTATACTTAGTTACTTTTAATAATCCAATACTTCTAAATGAAAATATTGATAATTACATAATTCCGTGAATGAAAAAGAACCCAAAAAATTCATTTCCTATCAACTAGACAATCATTTTTTAAATATGCAATATATTCTATAAAATTAAATAAATTATGGCTTGATAAAAAAATATAGTGAACATGTTTATATTTTTTATTGAATCAAAAACTTATATAGGTTAGGTGCATAGAGCATGTTAAATTTTATTGTAGACAATGATATCATCTTTTTAAAATTGGTGTTTATGTTGTTGGCTTCATTCATAAATTATCATGAGAAACATCATTATAATCATGCTCATTAGTACTATAATTATGATCATCATTAAAAACATTATCATTTGTAACAAATATTGGCCTTATTGAAATATATCTCCCACCATGATCCCAATTGTCAAGATAATTATTAACACATTCAAAATCATTTATGTTAGAAGGTGGGTCATGGGTAGTAGCGAGATTAGGCTCTATAACTTGCCCAAAAGTAAAATGAGACTTCATGGGAGGAGAAGTATTAGTAACCAATAATTTAGAGCTTAGGATTAGCTCATAGTTATAGGTTCGTATTTGACTCTAGATTTTTGAATGATTAGGGATAACCTCTGAAAGGATGATGAGAACCAAACATAGGAAGAAGAGAGATAAAAGGTTAAACACAATCCTTTTGTCATTGATTAAGAAGAAGGATGACTTAAAATTGGATATAAATACCAATAAATATGCCTGGATATGGAAATTATTAATTCCCACTTGTATATTGATGACATTCATTGACCTAATTAAAGGGATAGTAGCCCTCATTATTGTGGGGAGAAGGAACCTTATGCATTGAGTGACCCATAAAGACACACAATCAAAAAAACCCTAAGGCAACTAGGGGATAAATCATTCAAGCAGGGAAACCAAAGAAACCCTAGGGAAACAAGGGTTATGACGACAAAAGACATAGTTGTGGTAGGGAGCCTAAACCAACTAGGTTAAGGGTTCAAACAAAAAGTGGGTTTACCAAATGATTCAACCCTAAATAAATAAAAGATATTTGTGTTAATGTGTTCTTATATACTTGAGGGATAAGGGTTAATAACAAGTAATATAATCAAACCAATTATTAAACATTAATGTCCAAAACAAAATATACCATTTATAATAAGTAATAAGATACAATATGGAAAATGATGGCTAAAAAAATGTGGATGAACTTAGCTTATTATATATGTAGGGAACCAATCTGGAAGTGTTGTATGAATGTGTAGGCTGGAAATGATTATAAAATGCTTCATATTTGAATCTAGAGTGCAAAACAAAGTAGGTATGGAACCATTCAAGATGCATGGGAGTGTTAGATGGTCTAGTAAATGTTGAACAATTTTGTATAATGATGTATTATCCTTTGAAACTTTATGTGCTCTGACGAGTGTTTGTGATGTGCTTCACTATGAAACACTAGGTTTCACACATGTGTGAAACCCTTTGGGTGTTAAAAAATAGCTTCAAACCAAAACCATGAGTAGGAGACACTATAAAAAAAAGTTAGTAGTTGTGTTAAAGTGCAGTCCATATATTGCCTATGTTTGAAATAATCCAAAGAGGTCTTAAGACATGTATTTATCGACCTATCGTGTGATATCTATATGGATGAAACTAGATTTAGAAATTTGATTTCTTGATAATGAGAAATAATGGATTTCATGTTTATCTTCACTTGGCTTGTGAGGTCTTTAGCTTGGGAAGCATCACTTCATAACCTAGTTCAATGTGCTTCATCCTTGCATAGGGGATTATCCTATTATGTGTTGCTTCTTTGAAGGGATTAAGAGAGCTTGAAGTGCTTTTGGAATGTATTTTTCAAGTATTCTCTTAGAAGTACCAGGTCATTGCTAGGTGAGGTAAATATGTGAGTTGGAATTGTTTAAATAGGATTTTGTACGTAAATTTTCACATTAAGGTTGACCTATAGGATATGAAATGACCAATAAAAGATATCAAATTGAAATTGTGATCATTGGGTGGTTGGGAACCAAATTTTTAGCTTTGGACTAAACCATTGGATATTTCGGTCCTAGATTGACAATCTCATACATGTGTGTAGACACCATACTTACACTACCACATTAATCAATTAAGTTCTTCATCTGGGCATCCAAATCCCATAAAATCCATGAATAATTAATACCTAATTAATTGATGTTAATTAACTAATTAATCAATGTTATCATTTAACAAAATCCTACTCATCACCCCATCCACATCACCATGAAAATCACCATTCACATCACTTGCCACATAAATCCTCCACTACCACACATGTCTTCCACCACCAAATAAGATAATATGGATAATCCTCCACTATCCTCCACTCTACCAAATCAAATAATAAGATCAAATTATCCATTATCTTCCATGCACCCCATTGCTAAATAAAATAATAGAGATAATTTTCCACTATCACCCACTTTTAAAGTGACTTCACTATTACATCACTATTCCCTCACCTAATCCCTCATTATCCTTAAAATGGATTAATCACCCCCCACTAATCTCATCATGGGAAATATAATAAATAGACCTCCTTCTCTCAAACTGAAGGATATATAATTTTATGAGGATAAAATTATTATGCCCATGGTTCCCTAGATTTCCATTGAAAGTACTTAAGCTCGTAATATATTATTTTTCTTCATTGCTTGCTTTTTTTATGTTGTATATTATTTAAGAGGTGAAGACATATCTCAAAGCATTTTTACAGATCATGGCACTGCTATTTTGGTAAAATTACAACACAACTGTTAGTTGCACTAACATATAATCAACAATCATCCACAAGTAAACCATGCACCACTACATGGCCCCTTCAAGCCCCTAACAAGTTATATTATTTCATTTATTTCCATTTTTCATTTGCATGCATTACATGTTCTTATTTCAACCTTGAAAAGGCTATGGATCTGATTGAGGTGGGTCTCCTAGCCATAAAAAATAGCTAATATATTTCTAAGAGTCTTTTGTTGCAAATTTAGATTTAGATTTGGAGATTTTAAACCAATTTATTTAATGAAAGAGCCTATTATGTCCCTCTTTTATTTAATTCCATAAACGTAAACCCATTTTATTTAGTAAGAAAGATTTGAGTTGATTTATTTGATATATCTAACACTTTGTAAGGTTGCTCAATATCTAGGCATACATTTTGGTGATCAACATTGATGAGTCCCTTTACCTAAAATTGATAATATCATTAACAACACTTCCATTCATAATATGTTTTCACTCATGATGGATTTTCTAGATAAAATCAAATAGAAAGAGTACCAAACTATCAACACAAAACCTCATTTACTAGACCTTAAGAGGCCTTTTGCTACAAGGTTATGCCCTTTGGTTTGAAAAATGTTGATGTTACCTATCAATGTGACATGACCTATGTTTAACCCTTAATTAAATTTTAGGCCAATTTAATTAAGTTTTATTTTAAGTAATATAACAGATATTACACAACTGGAAGTACTCATATTTACACTTTAGATCATAACAATCAAACAAATAAAATTTTAAGCACAAAACATGATGGAAAGAGGCACTTATTAGGTTTAGAAATTATTAAAGATGTGTTGATGAGTGATTTGGCAAAGGGTAGAGTCTGAAATATAAAACAATCACTTTTTAGAGTTATAGAACTACTGGATTAAGATCGTACAAAGAGGTCAGGACCGGATGGAACGATTATGACCAAACAACACATTTTTGGACATTTAGGTAGCAAGGATTTGTAAATTTTAGTGTCACTTTATGTCATTGTTTATCGCTCTTTTATATCTTTAACTTCACATGGAACCCTAGATGTCATACCTAAAACCTACAAAACAAACCCTAACTATCCTGTAACACACTCAAGCAATCATTAGCTCTAAAAATAAAGATGAAAATGATTAACTCGGGCTGACCTTGGTGGTTACCTCATTTGTGAATCATTGAGTGTTGCACTACATTTCAGACTCAATGTAGTTCTCGTATTACGTTTTTCAAAGGTGCACGCAACTATCCCTTGACCCAGATTGGCCTTTGTGCCTCAACACCGATAACAAGCTATACTACTCCATCCTAATAGAAACCCTTGTGTGAAGATGAAAAATTCATAATTATGCACTCTTATGTTGTGTATGTAGTATGCAGATGTAGTCCTTGCTTTCTAAGTTTGATAAGTGGTAGATATATAAGTGATTTCCAGATAATAAATTCTTAGGTAAGGCTTGTAGATATGAGTTCTTAATTTGAATTTAGGACCTTGGTGGTAGAAAAATTCGACCCAAAAAAATAATTTGGAAGATAAAATAGTAACAAATTGAGCCCATGAAGATAAAACAACCGAAAAGTAAGAGGGGTCAAGATCACACAGAAAAGTCATGACCGTACGGTCCAGTTCCAACCTTGTTGTATGGTTTTGACCAAGCTTAGAAACAATAAAATAGCAAAAGAGAATTGCTAGATATTTCTGTAAGGTGACTCAAAATCAAATCAAGGGGATATAATAATAAGAAATGGGGTTTAATCAAGTCACAAATAGCAATACGAAATAATACATTTGCGACTAAAATCTTGTTCCATTGTTTAAAACTCATGTATATCACCACCTAACAAAAGCATGATGTAATGATGACTTTATGAAGATTTTGGTGTCTACATTCCCCCCTTTATGTTAGTGAATGAAATTTACTAGTGTAAAGGAAAACATAGGTGTACCTATGAGAGTGTTAAAGAAAGAAACATACAAGCTTGCTGAAAGAAAATAATCAATCATGGTGAACAATGTGAGTTATTGGCTGGCCCATGCAGAGATAAAGGAGAAGCATGTTGTAGGCATCAAAAGGGGATATAGTAGTTGCAAAGAAAAGTGTTTGTAATAATTGGATATTTGAATTTTGTGGATTTATAAAGACGGGGATGATTGAAAATACCTTTAAAAGTGCTTGATTTTACGATGACGTGGGACTTGGGTGTTCTCAACACCAAGGGAAGAGTATAACAAGGCTACTTAGCTTTCCCCCAATAATGGGACCACACTGTTACATGTGGATATAGGTCTCAAGTTTTACTGAAAATACCTATAAGGTGAAAGGGAATTACATCTCATTTCTCAGGCACAATGCATTATATGTGTACATATTGTGATATGGGTGTTTATATTGTGTATGGATATATGGATATTACCCCCTGTATTCATAATAAATATAGTGGCATTTGGTGCTTAGTCAATTTGCATAATCACGAGTGATCACTTGGGTGTTGAAACTAAACATTGTATTGGGTGAGAAAAATTGGCCTTACATAAAAAACTTGCTAAATTTGTACAAAGTTTGTGCAGAAGAGGATATCCTTATATCTAGTTAACTTATTGTACTTGTTTACTAATTTGTGACTAAACAAGATGGAGGGGGTGAATTTTCATAGTCCTCCCTATATATTTTCCCCTTGTCAACGAAAGGAAGAGTATAAAGGATAATTGTTTGAGGTGAAAGTGAGAGAAAAAATAAGGTTGAGAGATATTACAATGCAACATATAGTAATTGTAGAGTGTATAATGATAATTTTGGATCTCGTGTAAAAGAAACAATGATAGGAAATACATTACAAGTGTGCAAATGAAGTTAATGACATAGGTGATAAGAGAAATAGATGTGTAGAGATAAAGAATAAGTGTAGATTAAGGTACTGATGTATCGATGTAAAATTTATGAGAAGAATGATCACAACACTGAAGATAGTATGAAAAATGAGCAAGTAAAGCCTGAGATATGGCCCGCACAGCTGTAGAGCCCTAATTGGCTGAATTGAGTAGATAGTAACATAGGATGTGTAAATTCCAACAGTAAAAAGGTGCTATAAATAGTAAATTAAGAAAGCAAAATGTACTTTTCATTGTGTGATTATGATTTAATATGATAGGAACTCTAAGTTTGTGAGGATTTTGAGAGCAAGAGAGGCCATAATAGACATGATTTGAGTGCTTGGAAGATGTGATTTAGTTGTAGATGAAAAACGAGTTGGTAAGCTTGTTTTTTTGAAAAAAATTGGCATATGCTGATGGGACTGAGGGTAATTAGTTTAGTTTTACACTTGGTTCAATTTTGTAGACCATACAGAACTATATGGAATCATATAGTGTAAACCTTGGGTTTACCATATAACCTCGAACATAATCTGACCATGCAGTCCAGACTTGAACTTCCTGAGATAAACGCACATGTGAGGGTTTGTTGTTATAGGAGATCTAGATATGATTTGTGCATTTTGTATTGATGTATGATGATATTTTTACAGTATTTGTTTGTTTTAACACGATGTTTGTTGTGAATTTTGTTCTTGGAGAGGGACATCCGTGCACATGATTTTCATGGTGGTTGAACACATAATGAACCCTATTTTCTTTTAGTATATATGAATTAATATGTGATGCATTTGATAGGGCCATATTACAACATGAAACTTGATTGGGGGAAGTTCCACCAAATATGCATTTGATTACAACTTTGTGTGAGTGGTGGAATGAAGATACTTGCATTTCTTGGCTCCCGATAGCAGAAATGACAGTGACATTAGAGGACATATATTGGATATTACAGATACCTATTATAGGTGAGAGGGTGTAGGTATTTCCCCCATACATTTCATACCACATGAGACATACACATAGATTATGGATGGATCATGGTAGTCTCAAGGATCCCACTATTAGATTGAGATCCATTGTGACTTCTAATGTTCCATGATTGTGAAAATATACTGTTGTGTTGTTAACATCACTTTGTGTCCATAGATAACATGGTGAGGAGTATTCATATCCTATATGATGTGGAAAGATTTTCTAGGTCATAGAGGAGCTATGGGCCCATGCATATTGATGGGACTTATATATGGATACTATACATGTTTACATTGGAGCACCAGGTGGTGGTATAGCAACAGTGACACTATTGCATAGGTGAGCATATGATCACATTACAGTTGTGCAACCCATTGGTGGGTCATACGTGGATTGTTCTCACCTAAAGATGTTTGATGCGAGATGGAGCATGTGAGAGTGGTAAGGGCTGGATACTATAACATATAGATCATTGCTAGAAATATTGGGGCCACGAGATATTATTTGGAGGTCATATAGAGACTATAGATGGTGGCTTGAGGATGATGTAGAGATGCAACAGATATGCCAGACCATGTGGCTAGAGGACCAATTTCCCCTCCAAGGGGAGTTATTCTAGTATGAGCATGTTATACGGTAGTTTGGTATCATGTAGAAGGTGCCTCTAAAACCATACCCATGGAGGATATCAACACATGTGCAACACATAGAGATGGGAACGAATAGGGCCAACTCTAATAGACTTATTGCCACCACCAACTGATGAGGTGGATCTATTGGTCATGCCGAGTGACTATGATGATTTAGGGTGTACTGCATCCTATGTAGAGTGGTGGACCAAGACCCAATCGGTACTATTATTCCCAGCTTTTGTGGGAGATCCATGGGATGATGCAGTCCCTAGAGATAAAGGTATTATGGCCATGCCTCCTCCTATAGGTGGAGAGGTGGAGAGGGAGGGAGGTTTCCCCAGTGGAGATGCAGTGGAAGATGACATGGCACAATGTAAGTATTGTATAATATTTTGATGTTTAATGAGTGGTAAAAGATGATAATGTTGAGTGTATAGTTGTTAATATAAATATTGTGTTGATTTCATATGACACTTATTGGATGACCATCATGGATACATCTATGCATACATTTATCTACAATTTTCCTGAGGATATGGTGATAGGATACATTCTAGAGTGTGTTGACGATAAATTAGGAAGCATGCCTACTTACATGATCCATTGGCATTAGACACAACCACATGCACCATTTTGTAGAGAAATTGGTGTAAGAGCCGAGCAGATCTAGCTTGACGACATTAGCCATGTCCTAGGGTCAATCTAGCACAATAATTAATAGTATGATTGGTGGATTCCTAGACATATTATGTACAAGTATTGAAAAATAATGCTACACTATTTGATTTATTATCACATTATTGGGCCAGATTGGAATCAAGAGATCACAGGGACACATGAGGATCCTTGAGCTCATGAGGACTAGTTCTTATTAAGAGTAGTGAGGAGGATGAGTGATTACATGAAGGGTTGTACCCTCGACATATTGTATATATAATTTTTGTAAAACTTGTGATATATATGTAGATGAGCATAAATTCCATAATTTATGTTAAAGTTGTACTTCATGTGATGAGTGCAAAGGTGTCATGATTATGCATTGATTATTTGAGATGTGATTATGACTATGTGATTGCTTTGAATTAATATGTATGTATGATTGACATTTAGTTGATAGATAATGATTATTGTATGATTAGTGTGTGTGATTAGATTGCATTAATTTATAACATGGGTTGACTCAAAAATTTGTGAAGTAGGAAATGATGATGTAAACAATGATATGTAGTTAAACACTATGATTATGGCATGCATGGCTCCCACATAAGTACCAATGAGTAGGTATGGTGAGGAAACCTATTCTTATGCAAGAAGGGAGGGAGATCCTCATATATTTCATTTGGTACTTTAGTAAGAAAAACACATGATGGTAAGAGTGAGAATCATAACAAAAAGGAGATATTGGGTTAGATCATGGTGTGGTAAAGACATCATGAACTAGAAATGATAGGTTATTATGAGCTACCTAGAGATCCCTAGTGTGGAATATACATGATGATTCAACTTAGCCATTCATGTTATAGATGGTTCTGAAGGAGAGGTGTAAGTCACGTGTGCAACTTTTTATACCCACCTCTACTTCGTGGAAAATCATATTTATGTGGGTTCTAGAGGACCATGTGGAGGAATTGTTTCATTGTGAGAAACATCGTCAGTGGCATCTATAGAAGGGGGATTGAGAGTTACAATTATTATAGGCCGATGGCATAGAGGAGGTGGAGTAGATTTATCAAAATGGCATGTCTCAAAGGTGATGATGCCTTTATCTTCTAATAACTTGAGCTTATGATCTAGTGCATATCAGTCATTATTATGGTGTCCATTAATGTGATGAAATTTACAAAAAAGTTACCCTCTTTCTCGCATAAAATAGTGAGGAGGGTGATGATCGTTAGGTGATAAATGAATTAGCATCTTATCCATCATGTGGTCGATCAACAAACTTTTAAAAGTAAATTGGTCTATGCTAAGGGAGAGGAGGATCTTGTGTAACAACTTTAGGTCTAGCAAGAGGTCAATAAGAAGTGTTACCATGATACAAAACCTTAACTTCATTATTAATAAATGACGAAGTTGATGGTGGATCATAATAATTTGAAATAGAAGCAATTGTATTCTTTACATCCATATGCTTGTGGTCATTTAGGAGGAGAAAATATTGCTCTAGGTCCATAACGCAAAGGTATAGCCCAATGAAAGAATCAAAAGTATCATATAATAAGCATTCTTTGAGGGGTTAAATGAGGCCACTACAAAATATATGTTTCACCTATAAATCAAAGGGTTGGTATGACAAAAGTGCATATTAACTTTGAATCGTAATATATAATTAGATACAAGATCATTTTCACCTTGATGGAGAGAGGGGTAAATGCTCATATGTAGCTCTAGAGACTTTATTGAAGCTAAAGTGAGATACGAAAGTGTCTTCAAGTTCCAAGAAATTACTTAAATACCTACTAGGTAAATGTGTAAACTAATACAAAGTATCTCTAATGAGACTGCTACAAAATTTTTTAAGAAGTAACTAGTCATTACTACATGATGCCATAAGGGCCCTATAATGTTTAATGTGAAAATAAGGATCTAAAGAGCCGTCAAAAAATGGGAATGAAGGCATGAAAAAATTCCTAGGGAATAAAGATTGGAAAATCTTGTGTGGAATGGGATTTCCATAGATAGTATTAAAATAAATTCTAGCATAATAAGATTTACACTTAAGCATCAAAGTATGAACCTTATGTTATAAATCACCTAATGCATGCATAAGGAAAGGACATCTTGAGGATGTATGGCATAAGTATTTAAAGGCTTGGTCAAATGTTGCACTTTACCATTAATGGTAATCATAAAGACACTATTTATTTTAAAATTAATGTGAGGTGATGTCTCATGTGTAACTACCTCAGGTAACACTTGGGATTCTATGGGTTTGGCCTCATGTTGGGGATCTAAATGGATATTTTCCATAAGCACATTATCAACACCAAGAGAAGAAGATAAACCTAAATAATTTGCATCAATATGTTCATTTATGTTAAGAGAAATAGGAACAATATCATGATTAGGTACAATATTATTTATAAATGAATTATATGTACAAGTATGAATTTTAATTTCAATAGAAGTAAAAACCAAATTTAAATCAATAGTACTATGTCTAATTGGCATAGAATCGATTGTATGATTATTGCATGTAAGAAAATCATTATGAATATCGTCGACAATAGCAGTATCATTCTTTTCACATTCAATAGAAATAGTAGAACCAATAGAAGAAGCGTGTTTACAAGGCATATGAATAGGGAAATTATTAGCATTACTTTTTCATTCAGGAGGAAGAGTAAAAACATAATTAAGGTCATGTGCAATAAAAGAATCATCATGCATATCATCACTAGGGCATTCAATATGGGTGGATTCTAAATCATGATCATAAAAGTAAGGAATACCATTAATCAGTGTAAAAATGGAAGGGATATCCTTCTCATGCAATCTAGAAATAATCTCATCACCGCCAGAATATATGGGATATATGGCCTCAAGAGGATCTTTACCAGGTGTGGGGAAAGATGGTTGGTCACCATCACTATTCCAATAATCTAAATTACCTTCAAGACTAGGGGTAGTAGTAAAATCCATCTTACAAGAGTTATCTAGATCTTTGGATGGTGCAATAGGTGAAGTAGGAGTAACATTACTAGTGAATTTGATTGTGTGAAATGTCTCTTGTAAGACATCTGCAACAGTTTGGAGTAGCACAAAAGGTCATGTAGGAGGAAGATATTGAGTTGTATTAGCAAAACGAGGTGGAAGATATCAAAACAAAATAGGATGAGCGTGTTGATCATAGTTGAATATGAATTCATCATCGTTAGGATTACTATTAAATAGTTGACCAGTAACAACATCATGATAGATAATATGAATAGAGGTAGCATAACTATGGGAAACATCATAAGGGATAGCCTCTGAAAGTGGGCCAGCCTCATAGTTTATTATTTTTACTTGCATACCAAGAAAAAGAACCAACTAAGTTATGACAAAGAGGAATGATCCTAGAAGTATCATTATATTTTGCAAAACTGAAAGTAGTATGGATTTGGTTAGAGGGGTGGGAATCCTTATGGTTTTGAATATATCTATAGCAATCCATCTCCAAAAAAAGAGTAGGTGATACTCCTAGAAATGATGCATGCATTCCCTAATACATTCCTAGGGTTTTGAGATTATTAGGCCTAATGCACAAGGAACTAAGAAGATCCTAGATTAAGTGAATGGTTTGATCAAAAGAAGGTTCACCAAAATGTTTAACCCATAACTAAATTTTAGGTCAATTTAATTAGATTTTATTTAAAGTAATTTTATAGATATTACACAACTAAAATCACTCATATTTACAGTTTAGATCATAGAAATCAATCATACAATCAATAACATATAATTTGAAGCACAAACAAGATTGAAAGAGGCACTTAGTTAGTTCAAAATGTATTCAAGATGTGTTGATGAGTGATATGGGCAAGGGTAGAGTCTGAAATCTAGAACACTCACTTTCTGGAGTTGTAGAACTACTGATTCATGACCATATAAATAGGTTACGACTAAATGGTGTGGTTCTGACCAAACCACACTTTTTTGACCTTCAGGTAGTTGAGATCTACAAATTTCAGTTTGTCTTTATGTCATTATTTTTGTAGACACCTATAATTTAGATCCAACAATTTAAATACTTAAATTGTGCTAATTATACTACTTCTCGTAATTAGCGACATGTCGTCAATATAACACACTTTCTCTTCTATCGTTGTTAATTAATTGCTTTATGCTAATTAGTTGACCCTTCTATCTAGGAAAGATGACAATTAACAACCTTACATTAATTAAACCCCTTTCTACTTGAATTAATTAATTACTCTTAATTAATTAAGTTTCCTCTTCTATTAGATAAATAAATCATCATTTATTTAGCCTAAACTTTTTCTATTCCCTAAATCATACTAATTGTTCTTCTAAAAATCTTATATAAAGTTCACTGACCTATTAATTAATCACTTGGGTTAATTAATAAATCCTCTCAAACCCCACCAGTCACTACACGACATTAAACTCCCCTAAGGTTGACTCAACCCCCTTTTCAACCATAGTCACCCCCAACTAACTCAACCTAGCTATTATCCCACATTTAAAGGGATGTAGAGATTCTTTTATCCATTGGGCTATATAAGGAGCCCTCCTCTTACCATTTTACTTACACCTAAATGAGAATAGAGCCTAAGCTATAGCCATTTTATCATCTTAGAGCATTCTTCCATTAGAGGAGCTAGCTATCTTCATTTCTTGCATTCATCCATCCAAGTTTGAATTCATATGGAGATATGTCAAATGACCATTGTAGCCATGGATTGAAAAGACTCCATTCTTGTAACCTTGGGATTCAAACATACAATCAACCCTTTTAATTGTTAAGGATCTAGATAGGTTCATTCCATTGATTAACATTCAATAGAGATAGAGATTAATTTCTTAGAATATTAGTTTGATGTTTATTCATGTTTCTAATGCAAGGATGTTGGTAGATTAGTCTTGTTTAAGCTCTAATCATGATGGTGCAAATATTTTAGTTTAGCATTGTATTGAGGCTATTAGGTGTTAGTCTTGATTTTACTTGCATTGCTAACTAATTCTTGCACACAAGTTTTCACTCTCTAATATATTTAACTTACCGTGAAACCCTATATGCTATACCTAAAACATGTAAACCAAGCAAAAAAAACATCAACTAAATTACGACGAAGAGGAATGCGCCTAGAAGTATCATTAGAGTTTACAAAATTGAAAGTAGTATGGATCTGGTTAGAGGGACGAGAACCCTGATAGTTTTGTAAATCTTTATAGAAAATCATGACCACACAATGAATAAGTTACATTCCTATAGATAATGCACACATGCCCCAAGATAGTCCCATGGTTTTGACATCAATATTCCTTATACATAAGGAACTAAGAAGATCCTATATTAGGTGAAGGGTTTGATCAAAAGTGGGTTCACCAAAATGTTTAACCCTTAATTAAATTTTAAGTCAATTTAATTAGGTTTTATTTGAATTAATACTACAAATATTACACTATTGTGTAGACACAAAATCAAGCACTTGGGTACATTTCTAGGTCCTAAATACATACTAGCATTCATATGATTCCTAAGCAAGAAAACTAGTAATTGACGACTATGTTTGGTCTCTTTTCTATGTTTCTTATTTTCTACTTGTTCTTTTACACCCTACATCCTAGTTGGTATTTTAATTATTTATATTTTATAGCTTCAAAAACCCAACACCCAGCGAAGACAAGAGTGCCCAGGCACCCCTTTCCCCTCTAGGTGCCCCTAAACCTTTCTTATCTTACTCACTTATTTTGGGTCTCTTTTATATTTTGGGAACCATTTCACTTATGGGTTGGCCTTCCAGTTGTGATTTACAAAATTTAAACAAGAGAATCATATAAATACATAGTTATGTGTTCAAAATCAAGGACCAAACACTAAGTATATACTATCATCAACTAAGCTTGCATCTAAAGACACCTAAAGAACTTCAAAAGCATCCACTCCAGGGAGAAGGGACTACATTTTCTACATACATGGCATAGGAAGGGGAAGTTTCTTTATTCCATCCACACATCTATCTACATTACTACATCTAGCTACAACCCGTTATCAAGTGCACTTACACAAGGGCATCCTAGGGAACGATTTCTTACAGACACTCACCAGAACTACATAGAGTCTAAGATGTAGTGCAATGCTCGGTTGTAAGTTCACTCTATCAAGTGGTCATCGGGGTTAGTCTAAATCCCAATTTTGCATCTTTATTTTATTATATTTAATGCGGTTTATGGGATTTTGTACGTGATATCTACTTTGCAAGTTACAGGTACCCTCAACAATCAAATAACGACACACATGAGATTAACATGGAACATTTACGACAGTGTAAAAATCACATTCTAAGTATTTACATAGTCTTGAGTGCTTAGTAGTAGTCTCCAACACCGAGGTGCCCCCTATCTAGGCATGTGCACCCATGTATGACATCATCCATGAGTCCCAAAATTTATCCTGAACATTGACGACATAGTTCACCTCTTGTGTAACAATATTCCTAGTTCAAAACACTTCAAGATCAAGCACAAATCAAATAAGTTATTATTTCTATGCCTCTTGTTTAGGGTTTTGTAATTTAATTACTTATTTCTTGTGTCCTATTGTACTTAGCAGTTGTATATCATAGTTTACATTTAGGTACTCTGTAATTAGGGTTTAATACTTATTCTATTTTTGTTAAATAATAATGAAAGCACTCAGATTTACAATTTACACAGTAAAATAAATCATATAATCAAGCACATACAATTTGAATCATAAACATGATGGAAAGAGACACTTAGTTTCTTTTAAAAATATTCAAGATGTTTCGATGAGTGATATGGGAAAGGGAAAAGTCTAAAATATAGAACAATCTCTTTCTATAGTTGTAGACCTATTGGGTCAGGACTGTAAAAAGAGGTTAGGACCATACAAAGAGGTCAGGACCATACAAAGAGGTCATGACTATACAAAAAGGTCATGACTAGATGGTATGGTTCTAACCAAACCACATGTTTTTAAGACCTTCAAGTAGTTGGGATCTAAAAATATCAGTTTCACTTTGTATCATCATTTGTCACTCTTTGATATCCATAACTTCACATAAAACCCTAGATGTTGCACCTAAAACCTACAAATAAAAATAAAAATAAAAATACTTTATGTGAAGTTAAACCCTAGTTATCATGTAACTCAATCAAGAAATCATTAGCTCTAAAAGATAAAAATAAAAATACTCGAGTCAGAATGACCTTATTAGTCACCCTATTTGTGAATCGCAGAGCATTACACTACATTTAAAACTCAATGTATTCCTCCCACTACTTTGTGTAAAGGTGCATACAACTATCCATTGGCCTTATGTTGGCCCTTGTGCCTCACCACTAATAGCTAGGCTATGCTACTCCATCCCAATAGAAAACCTTTTGTGTAGATGAAAACTTCATAATTATGTCGTCCTATGTTGTGTATGTAGTATACAAATGTAGTCATTTCTTTGTTAGTTCAATAAGTGGTAGATAGATATGTTATTTCTAGATAATAAATACTTAGGTAAGACTTGTATATATATGATTTCTTACTTTGAAAGTAGGGCCTTAATGGCGAAAAAATCTAACGTGTAAAATATAATTTGGAAGATAAAAGAGTAAAAAATGGACACATGAAGAGAGAATAACCAACAATTAAGAGGGGCCAAAATTGTACGTAAAGGTCATGACCATATGGTATAGTTCTATGGTAGATATATAGGTGATTTCTAGATAATAAACGTTTAGGTTAGAATTGTATATATATATGAGTTCTTACTTTGAATCTAGGACCATAATGGCAGAAAAATATGACAAATTAAATTAAATTTAGAAGATAAAAGAGTAAATATTGGGCCCATGAAGCAAAAAAAACCGAAAAGTAAGAATATTAAAGACCATACAAAAAGGTCATGACCATATGGTCTAGTCTGGTTTCAACCTTGTATGGTTTTGACCGGGCTCAAAAAATAATAATAAAATAAACAGGGAATTGCCAAAGATTTTTGTAAGATGACTCAAAATCAAATCAAAGGGACAAAATAGTAAGAAATAAGGTTTAATCAAGTCATACAGACCAATACAAAATAATATTGTTTCCACTAATATCTTGTTCCATTGTTCAAAACTCATGTATATAACAACCTAACAAAAGCATGTTGTAATAATGAATTTTTGTAGATTTAGGTGTCTATAATTTATATGTTGCATGATTACATCCATGACATTTTATAATACTACGTTAGTGATTTAAACTAATGAAATGCAAACTACATGATAATCATATAGGTATAATTCAAAAAAATTATGTGCACCTTCTTAAATATGAAATATGACCCAACCCTAATAAATGTGTCTTTTGGGTTACATTTGGAAAATTCATTGGCTTCATTGTCTCATGCCATGATATTGAAATGGATCTAGCCAAGGTCAGGACCATTTTAGACATACCTCCTCCTAAAAATATCAAACAATTACGAAGTCCCCAAGGTAAAATACAAGTCATTCAATGCTTTATTACACAACTATTTTAATCATTGTCGACCATTCATTCACCTTTTTAGGAAGGGTGCCAACTTTGACCAGGGGTGTTGTTGTTGTACCAACATTTATGCATCTCAAACACCATCTCCTAACACTCCATCTTCTTTCACCATAACAACCAAATTTTCTATTTTACCTATATATAGTCGATGTTGAATTCACTTTTGGAAGTATCCTTTCTTAATGTAGTGCATCCAATCAATAATTCACTATTTATTATATCATTCATACATTTATCAATTATGAGCTCAACTATGCACATATGGAGAATTTTTTCTTAACCATCATCTTTTCTACATAGAAACTACAACACTACATACTTAATCATGTGACTTCTATTATGGAAAAAACGTATCCACTCCACTACATGATGAGAAAACATATCACAACAGTTCAACATCTAAAAGGATTATGTTGTTCTTTAAATTTGAACTAAATTTCATCTCCCAAAAGGCCATCAAGGGACAAGTAATCAATTATCAAATTTTTAAAGCACCACTCATGGATACACAATAGCTTAATATCAATCATTTAGATAATTCTATATTTACCGCCTCTAACATTGAATACCAAATTAATTCCAACGAGGATTCTGACATGACCCTACATTTTGACAGGTCAAAAATAGAATAAGGGGGTGATGTAGGCATTATTTTAATCACGTCCCAGGGTTCTCCCATTCCCCTTTCATTTAAGTTAAATTTTACATGTATTAACAACATGGTTGAGTATGAAGTACTCATTACTGGTCTCTAATTAGCTATCTCCCTTAAAATCAAATTCCTACATATATTTGGTGACTCACAACTAGTTTTCAACTAAATTTAGGGGTAAAAAAAGAGACTTATATTCTCCATGTTCCCATTTGTGTCTTATCACACCATACTTTAATCACACAAACACACTCAACATTTTTAATATAGATACCATGCCCTCTCATCACTTATTTGAAATTCAATACATTACCAAATGGCCTCACCAAAGCATGATGACATACTTTCTAACAAAATTCCACTTGTTTTGTCCTTGAAGGGGGATATCCTCTATAGGTTTAGATAATATGGTATACTCCTACATTATCTATTACCCCCAATTGACTCTCATTACACTCACAGAAGCACATGATGGTACATAAGGGGGTCATTTTAGTGACACGACTATTGCACAATATATTCTCTGCAAGGGATATTTTTGGCCTTCACTATAATATGCCTCTTGTACATATGTCAACAACTATGAGACATGTCAATGGTTTACAAATATCTCTCATGTTCCCACACAAAAGTTACAACCTCTTTGATTTATTTAGACTTTCTCTCAATGGGGAATTAACCTTATTGGAAAGTTTTCGCCCATGTCTTCTGATGGCCACACATTTATCTTCACTACTATTGAATACTTTATGAAATGGTTTGAGGTTGCACCTCTCACATCAACAATGGGTCCTAAAATAATTAATTTTAACATATAAAATATCATTTTCTACTTAGTTATCACAACCAAGATCATTTATGATAATGATAGCTCAATCAAAATAAATATGTCAAAGCATTGTGTGATAAATACAAAATCTAACTTAGTTTTTCCATGTTATACTATCTATAGGCCAATTAGAAAGCAGATGCCTCCAACAAAATAGTTAAGAACATCCTTTAAAAGGTCATTAATGTTTCCCATAGAGATCACCACACACAATTACTCTATGCCCTTTGGTTGTATCATACTAGCATCCATACACCTATTAAGGCCACACATTTCTTGCTCATTTAAGGGGTCAATGTTGTCATGCCCATTGAGCTTGAGATCCCTTCACTAAGATTCACGATCTAAGAGCTTATCACTAACAATGATTATCGTTGTCAACGTCACACACAACTTGATCTTCTTGAAGAGAGGCATGTTAATGCTCAAGATCACCTCCAAGTGTACCATGATCTTATCACAAAAAACTTTTATATTAGTGGATTTGAGTTAGGTGATCTTGTGCTCAAAGAAAACCAAAAAAAATCTTCCCAAGCACCTGACCAACGCAATAAGTTTTCTCTTAACTAGTTTAGACCCTAAGTCATTATTCAAAAATATGGGTTTGGTACTTATAAGTTGGTTGATATTGATGGCAATGAATAATAGGAGTCACTCAATGCTATGAATTTGTGGTGATTTTATGATTAAAAAATCCAAAAACAATACAAAAATTATAATAAATCCAATAAAAGTATTAAACTTTAAAAATTACAAAAACAATATAAAGTTTCAAAAAGACAAAAAGCAGTACAAAATGTTCAAAAAAAAAAAACAAAAACAGTAAAAAAAACTATTTTGTGACTATCCATGTGCACTACCAATTCCATTCACCTCCCATGTACATATCCATCCCTCTACGATAAAATTTCCCTACCATCATATGTATAGGTGTGTCAATATTTTTATACCCCTTACACTCAGTTTGGTCACACACACATTGGTCTACCATGACTAACTCAAAAATTTTGAACATGGTATTCATTACTTAGTAGATTAAATGACTTCATCTTCTACGAGATCAAATAACTCTACAAATATTTAATTTATTTTTGTAAAGACCATAAGGCCTTATCTATCACACGCTAGCCAATTGTGTCTCCATTTTTACTAATATCTCCTTCATCAAGCCACAATGGTTATAAACCCCATTCAAAACAAAAGAGAGAGGTGAATATCCTTTCAAATAAATAAATAAATTTTGCATGCTCGAGCAATATCAAAATCTCTCTAGAGGGGGTCTTTATAGTATCTCTACTGGAGCTATGGACACCTGGCTGGAAATATATCAATATCATGAATATGATCAAATGTATCTCCAATGTGGCAAAAAATGCCTAGCTAGTAGTGGAGACATGCATGGCTTAAACTTACCTATTGTGTATCACAATCCATAAAATATTTTCAACTACATACTTGAACATTGGCTAGTGTGTCCTCATTTATTTCTTTTAAATGTTTTTAGTTCACATAGTAACTTACCTTTTTTAATCACGCACTAGATCTCAATGGGATGAAGGGGTATTATGTCACCTTTTGGTTTTCCAGAATTTGTTTGAATCATTAGTTTTCTCCATGTTAGTTTCAAATTCACTTGTGTTCTAATTTGGGTTTGTAATGTACCTACAATCATTGTCTCACATCTACACCATATTAATAAACATACACATGTATCACATGCACCTTGTATTCACAATCACCATTCCATGTTTCACATCTCATGACATTGCACATTTATAGTCACATGAATCCTTCAAAAATTAAATAAAATATGTTTCTTTGTTATACATTACACACATCCATCTCATCATAAAAAATAAAATTACAAACACACACAAAGAATTCCAAAATGACTCGTGTTACAACAAAAAGGGGTGAGATCAATGTCTCCCTCTCTTAAAAACACATACACTCACATGTATGTCCATACAAAATAGTGGTTACACACTAATACAATCATGGAGAGGGGCGTGCATCATGCCCTAGTATACTATTACCAATATGATATCCCGCTAGATGCATTGATCCACTCTTAGGAGGACCCATATTGGTCTTGTTTGTCCAAGACGTAGAACTCGATGCTCTCAAAATTGGTGGTACTACCACATGTAAGGCATGACCCATAACATTTCCTCATACTTATTTGTAATCAGCTAAGTGCCTCTATACATCCATTTTGTATTGTTAATTACATGTTAAATTGATTGGTGTATGTTAAATTCTTTCTATATGATCCGATTTACAAATTTGGGTTATTATTTCTAGTCTAACATCATTGTAAGATCTGCAATAGACTCTAATCTAATCTAAAACCTAATTATATTAACCTAAAATTTAATTAATAGTTAAACATTTTGGTGAACCTGTTTTTGATCAAATCCTTAAGCTAATCTAGGATTTTTTCCTTACATATTAGGCTTACTGATTTTCAAACCCTAGATACCCTAGGGGAAATGTTAATGTTCCTTCTTCTTTGGATTTTATTATTTCAAAGTGTATACGGTTTACTTTTATTCCCTTCTGTCATAGTGCTCATTTTTCCAATCATCCCATTTAACATCTTGATATTTTTCCTCATATTCGCAAGTTTTATATATCCATGGCCTCATCTCCATTGCATATTTCTAGCAATCCTTCCATCCTTGACTAAGATAATAAGGTCCCATTGCATGCTCTTGAAACTCATAACGAACATTATGATGAATTTTGCCATGATGATAATAACATTGTGGATACCAATCAAGTACAACTTGTGTATATTTTTTGTCAAAACCTTTGTAAGAACACCACTTTGAGCATATCATTTCTTCTTTCTACTAATTTGGCTCATGATCATAAGTCTATTGAAGAGTCCCTTATTGGGAAACCCTAACCTTTTTCAGCTTTACTGACATATGTGGTACACCTACCCCTTTGGGTGCACCTCATCTATCAATGTCAAATGTCTCTATGTACATTCCTGCAACCACAATTGTTAATAAAAATACCAAATATACTCTTCATGGTTCGAATGTACCCTCTTCTAACACATAAGCTCTTGAATCCCTTTTTCATACTTTAAAATCACAAATTTTATAGTTATAACATGGTGTATCCACTTCCTCTAATGTTGTGGATTCCACACGGTTACTTCACAATCCACCTTCACCCAAAGAGGTTTCTAATCTATTACATGTTGGTTTTGTTGCTTCTAAATCTCCTATCTATGACGGAAAAGGGGATCCCACTAAGCACCTTTGCTCATTCCATGTTTATTTTTTTATTATGCTTCTACTGACATCTCGCTTACCAAGATTTTCCCTTAAAGTCCTAAAGACTTTGCATTACATTGATTTTATGCTCTCCCCGCTCACTTTGTGCATGGATTAATTAATTTTTCCAATTCATCTTTAGCACAATTATCTATCAATATTGATGACAAAATTTCTTATGCATAATTATTTCAAATATGACAAGGTCCTACTGAGCCTCTTGATGTGTATGTATTACATTATAAGACTCTTCTCACCAAAATGAACAATATCTCAGTTGATAATGAATTGCAAGACTTTTTCACACAAATATTATTATCCCCTTTACAAGATTAGGTCATGTTCAATAATTTTAGATATTTTGACTATCCATGCCACAACTTGAAAGAGTGTCAGGCTAAATTGTTACAATGAACAAACTCAAATACAATATTAGCTCTCCTCCCACATCTACTGTTAAATTTTAAGCAAACCCACATTCACAAGCAATCCTAATGATGTCAAATCAACTTATAAAATACATTTTTTATTTCTAGCATTTATTTCTAGCATTCACAAACCCGTTATTTGTTTCTAGCATTTTTTTTACATGTCATGGTTGCCACCATGCACAAAATACATTTCCTTTTGCAGGTATAGGTTCTCCAAGGTGACAATCTCTTCAGCACTCTACACATCTCCTAAGATGCCAATTTCAGTAGTACACATATATTTATTTTGAGCCACTTTTTTCAGTAGTATACATCTATTTATTTTGAGCCACATGTTCAACATGGTTTTCACACACGCCTCAAAAGAGAGGGCATATATTTAGATTATTTTATATTTTCAACAGATACAGATAAAATGTTGGGGGTAGATGTAAGTACAGACATGGTACATGCACCTTGACATGCAGTCATACACAAGTTTTTGGAAAACTAGCACGGGGTCAAAACCATACACTTTGGATAGAACCATATGGTATGGTCATGAACCCCCTCACGCATATCTAACCATGAGAAATTTTAACAAGTGTTTTCATATTTTCACCTATTAATATAGGTTTTCTGAAAAATTTAATATCCATAATGCTCAGTTCATATTATTACATGGGGCATAAAAGTGTTCATTGTTTCTTTACATCAACACTTTGCTTTAGGAACAGTTCCAAGAATCTTAGGGGCATGGATATCCTTCTTAGTTTAGCATTGTTAGCACATTTTCAACATATTATAACAATTATTCATCTCATAATCAATTGTACAACATATGGGAAGAGTTTGGGAGCACCTATTCTCTTTTGTATTGTATGTCCTTTACAAAATTGGGTTTAGATCCATCTACATCGATATGATCTATGGGGTTATGAAAGGTAGCAAAGTAGCTAAGGGATTTTTGGGAAGAATTTTCTTTCATATTACATTTAAAGGGGAAGATATTAGTTTTTTTATTAACTTTGGTACATGATATTCTTCCTTGGTAAGTGTGCATTTATACCTCTTTATTCTTCTCTCTCTTGTACATTTCCTTGTTGGGTTGCATGTACCTAACACTCTAGTTTCTCATCAACACAGATTGGGGACTAATCAACCCTAATCCTTCAGTGAAGTTTAAGTAATACAAATCTCCAAGAAAAATAGAGTAGAAGCATACACATGTATTATTTCCTTGTTTACATCTTTTTACTTCACATATATGAAAATGTAAAACTCTTTTATTATTTACACTCAATTATCTGTCATAGACATTGACTACACTTTGTGTTACATATTTCATCATCAACATGCCAACGCCAAGCACAACAATTCAAGTGTAAAACAAACATTCAAGAAAAAGAAAAATATGTTTACACACTCAAGTATATTTTCCTTTAAGCATGTAATTTTCAATTCATACTTAAAGGGGGGGAAATGTAGACAGTCAAATTTGGTAATTTACACTTTGAAAAATCTTGATTTGGCTATGTACTCTTGCTATGATAAGTAAAAATTATCCATTCCCTATTAGCACTTTTTGAGGTCCATTTTTTAGATTATTTATCCTTGCACAATGACATATCAACACATTATGAGAATGCAATGCAAAAAATTAATAAAAAAAACATCAGTTTATCAACTCCAAACTTCATGTGGTATATTCCATGCTCCAAGTTAGGACCATATAATCTGGTCATGAATTTATATCTGGTCCTGACCCATATGTACTATCTTGGACAGACATGTGCTCCAAATCTAGGTCTTATACTCCATCCGGGTCATCCTTTCTTAGATAAATCATCTACAAAACTCTATAGAAGCAAGTAAACACTACCTCATTTGCTAACCTGGAATTCCTAAGGCAATGCACTATAACACTCACTTCATATTGTAGACACCAAATTTGTGTCTTACGACCCCTTGTGACCCGCATCTCATCTCGCAATCTAACCTCATCACCTAAACCTTACACAATTATTTATTAATTGCCTTATAATTGATAAATCCACATCACCTTACCCGCCACCTCACTTTGCCACCTCATCATGACCTAGCCCTAACCCTAAACTAACCTAATTAGGACCCATGACTTGGTCTAGACTCACATCGATAACTAATACCTCCTTACTCGCACCCAAAGCCGACCTTCTAGCCATTTGACCAAGCCCGCAACTGATCTCTCGGGAGAAAAGCAGGGAAGGTGGGCTATTTTACTAAAAATAGCCTACTTTTTCCTTACTGATGCCGGTTCCTACTCGACCGCCGTCGGTTACGCAACCGCCATCGGTTCCCTGTAAATGGGCTCCCCAAACCAAAACAACGGATCGGAATTTCATTTTGGAGATCAGTCAAAGGATTTCTGGATCAACAGAGAGCATTGCGAGCGAGGAACAGAGTCCAGATCTTCACTTGACAGAGCAGAGACGAGTAAAGAAACCAGAAGTGTTTACAACCAAGGAGATCAACTTATATATTGGTTAAAACCAGTAAGTCACATCTTACATGTCCTCTGTTATAACATTTCTTATGCTTCTTGAATCTCAGTCCTCCTAAATCCGTTTCTGAATCTACTACCCAACGTGCCATTGCACCTAGCTGTTATTCATTTACCTCCCATCATCTCATTTCCTAATATCATCCATAAACCAGCCTTACCAACACCACAACCAGCCCAGAAGACCCTATAACCCACCGGCATCGGTTATCAGTAACCGGCATCGGTTCCTCTGATTAAAACTAGAAAACTAGCCTTTCACCTACCCAGTTCAATGAAACAACTTGATTGATACTTCACAGTCATTTTTTGTTAATTCATATTAGCAGGGAAACTGACCACCTTCGAAAGGAAGTTTTATATTTCCTGGGCCCAAGGCAGTTTCCTCATTTATTGTTTAATCAAAATCTTGTGGTCTTGTGTTCTTATTTGCAGGTAGTCCTTCCAAGACAAAAAGGAGTTCTTCGCAGTCAACCTGACCTTTCTCTACGGTACGCGCACACCATCTCGACATTCTACAGGTATTCCTCCTAGCCCCTAACCTTATCTGTTTCTAAAAGGAACGAAGCATTTCCGAGTGAAACATTTTGGCACGCCCGGTGGGACCCATTTTGGGTTTTTCTTTATTTCTCGCTTGCTTTCATATAGGGAGCATACTTGTTGTTTTCTTCTTCTAAAGATATTCACACCGTATTTTATTATTTTGGTAAAAGAACTTGCTTTGTTTTTGCATCTTGCATTAGTGAAAGTCATCTCTTTTGCTTCATCGAATATCACTTTCGATTTGGGTTTAAAACACATGCATTGCATTCCTGCCTGATTGTTTTTCAATTCTAGTGAACATAGATTAAGTAACAGGTCATACACGTGGGGGTGATATCCACGGTATTGACAAGAAATTAATCTTACATTCACTGCACAACACATACCGAATCACTTCACAATTAACACAACAACTCAAACATCCCCCCTTTTTCCGCGGTATTCCTCTGCCCGATTGAGGTAACCTTATAAGCCAAAACAACTTGACATTTCCCCTAAGTCTCTTGTTTAGGATTCTGACATCCTTCTACGTCTAAAGGCATAAGCCCACAACAATTAAAATTAACCCTAGGGTTAGTCTCTGGATTTGCGTGTGCATTTTGCTTGTTTATAGTTCTGGTTTTCTTTCTCATACTTTGTCTTCTGTGATCAATAATTGGACAAGTATACTAAACGTTGTTAAAAATCAAATTAGCAGCCTTTTTATATCTTGTTAGCCCAGACTTATTACACCGACATCGGTTATCTGACCGACGTCGGCTATAGTATAACCGACATCGGTTACTAGACCGATATCGGTTACTGTCTTTTCCAATTCCTCACAAACCAGCAACCTAACAATTTTACCAGTATGAGTTTGTTTCTATTCCTGACAGATTAAAACCCTACTGTGAACTTCTGTCCATGGTTGTTATCACTCGAAAGCAAGCCGCCGCCATGGTTTCACATGATTGCTCTGTTTCTTTGCCTGAATCACCCCCTTCACCTTCTGTGGAGAATCCTATGGACACCAGTGAGATCCCCCAAATTCCTGTGGGAGATAAGGACTTTGCCAAGTTTCTGGATGCCAATTCCAGTGCTGTACAATACTATTTGTCCCATACCCCTGACCGTACACCTGACGGTCAGCTCCTTGTAGGTATGCCTATTAGTATAGCTGCTCATTTAGCTCCCACTCCTCCTGATAACACTGCCTTACTTCCTGCATCTCTAGCCCCGTCTCCCAATCCGACAGCTTCAGAGGTTCATACGACCCCGATTAGCTTTCCTTTGGTTAACTCTGGACCCCACGTATCGTTACCACCAACTGCCCCTATCTCATCTCTCTTTCAGACCACTCCATTCATGACTTACTCTCTGCCACCTATTCACACGAGCTTTCCTTCTCAAGCTCCACCTACCTTTTCATTCCCATACACGTATCCAGTGACCTCAACATCCTATATGGGACACCCCTATTCAGTCTCCGCACCTTATCAACACTTAACCCCGCCAGTGTCTAGCAGTGGTCCTTGGTCCAATTTGCCTCCATTCACCACAACCACACCATCATCTCATCCAACTACTGATCTAATTAAACAAATGATGGACAAAATGCATAACCTGGAAGCTTCTATTTCAGCAAGTCGTAGCGCCTTGACATATGAGCAAGTTTGTCGGGAGCCCATTCACCCTTATGTCCCCCTTCATTCATATCCTCCTCAATGGGAGTTGCCAAAATTTACTTGTTTTAACAGTAAAGAGGATCCTCAACAACACTTGCGATCATTTAGACACGCTTGTTATTTGATTGCCCATGATGATGCCTTGTTACTCCGCACCTTTCCCATGTCCTTATCAGGACCTGCCTTGGAGTGGTATAGTGCTTTAACCCAGCACTCAATCTTCTCTTTTAACCAACTAGCCCAATCTTTCTTGGATCATTTCTCCATTAACATTGCCAAGAAAGTATCTATCACTAACCTCTATGCCATCCGACAATTTGAAGACGAATCTATCGCAGATTTCGTTGGACGATGGCGGGGCCTTATCAACCAACTTACGTATGCTTTGCCTCAAACCGAACTCATCAAACTATTTACGCGGGCCTGCGCTAAGCACATCTCCCCTACCCTCCAAATTCAAACTTTCCGCACATTCGACGAGGCCTTTACTATGGCTCGAAAATTAGAAATTCGAGCTTTAGAGGAAGAGAAATTGCGGTTGCGCAACAAAAACTCCACTTTCCGAACTCCTGATTCTACCAATAAACCAAATACCACCACTCCTCACACATCCACTTCTTCTAAATCAAAAGGATCTGTCCACGCGGTGATGGTCAAATCCCAACCACCGTCCAATACTCCACCAAAAACCACCTATAAATACAAAGCCGAGCCCATCAACTACACTCCCTTGGGGGAAACATATGGTGTGATATTGGAAAAATTGCTCAAAGCAGGAGCCATTACCTTACCTCCTGTTAAACCTCATTCCGGTTTTGATTCCACTCGCGCCCTACCTTCCTGGTACAAAGAAAATGACTTTTGTAACTTCCACCGCGTGAAGGGACACAGTCATGAGAACTGCAAGATGTTGAAAAACATAGTGCAGGAAATGGTTGATGCGGGGGATATAGCCCTCGATAATACTAACACCCCTGCTAACCGAAATCTGAAAATTTTCAACAAGCCATTCCCGAATCACTCGTCCAATAGTAACGTGAACCAAGATATCTTAGCCGAGGAGAGTGTTCATGAGATCCATGCAGTCTTCGATTCTCAGCCAAAAGCCTCTATTGAAAATTTTTTAAATCAAGCCTCTCCACCAACACAGGAGTTTGAACCTCCTTCACCACCATCAAGCCAAAGTGAAATCATTCCTTTACCCATAGAAGAGTTAACTGCCTGGACTTCTCTTCTCATCGACGAGTCTTCTTACACCACATCCCTACAAGACTGTGAGCGGATGCTATCTAATTTATCTATTTCCCAAATGTCCCCTTCTACCACTCTTGCTACACAAGAGGAAGGCTCGCCACTCCTTTTGACATCCTTAGACGAGAAATCTCTTACACTAACATCACCACATTCTTTGAACGTGACAGATCCCCTCGAACACGCCCTCCTACCTATTAGTCCCTCATCGCCTAAATCTTTTCAACGACCGGTTGACCTCTTAACATCTATTGATACAGTGCCTCATCTACCTCCTGTGTCACACCCGCAGTGGACTGGAATTACAACCCACCTTTCTTCCATACAAAAATTACAAATCACACCTGGGGACTGTCATTCCACAGAAGATAGACAGGCCCTATGGGAACGTTTGAGTACCCCTTTTTCTACTCAAATGCAAATGAATGATCCTGATGTCTCCACCATATACCCGAAGTGCTTACAGAAGCTAAAAATGCCCCTGTTCTCACCTTCACCCCCCTCACCTCTACCAAATGCCCCGTCCACTTCTATCAACTTAACTAGATCTTCCCCTACGCTTGGGACCTCACCAATGCCCAGTCTAACGCACCCGCCTAAGCGACTCGATCTATCCAAAAAATAAATCCACTCCGCCACCTAGGAGACAAACTCAACCCGTGTCTCCATCACAATCAAAACCCTCATCGTCACACCCACCTTCCATATTGGGACCTCATCCCTCCACCTTACATCGATATATCATACCTCCTGTGTTTTCTTCAAAACGACCTACGCCTTCTACACCTATATAGAGATCAAAGGGTATAACAACATCGTTACCCCGCGTATCCTGTCCACCTATCAACCCTAAACCAATCCCATCATCAAAGGATTTATTTTCTGTCACTCCCCTTTCTCCGTGGTTGTTTCCCGCTACCACGTCACCTGTAGCCTCATCATCTAACCAGCCAAACGTAACTTCTGTGCCAAAGAAACCACGTTTTGTGAAAAACACGTGTCAGCACCCCTCGGCTAAACCACCACCCGTACAAACCAACCACGCCCAAACATTACCAAAACCCGCACAACCAATACCCTCATCCGATTTTGACCCCCTCAAAGGATCTTACGCCAAAATCCTTGCTATGTTGGTGGAGAATGCGACCATTTCCCTACCTCCACTTAGACCTTATGACCCGTCTAAACCTCGACCCGCAAGTTATGATGAGTCTAAAATCTGCGCCTATCATCGCACACCAGGACATGATGTGGAGGGATGCAAAGCTTTAAAAACCATCCTTCATCAGTCACCTCTCCCAGATAGAAAGGTTAAGAAAGACAACTTACAAAGGGAGAGACCTTTAGCTCCAATTCCCTCTCCTATACCATCTGTCCCCGCCTCACCAAGATCTATCATTATTACAACCCCACCTCTTGAAGACCATGAGTTATCCCCACCATCTTCCTCATCTCAGGTCTACGAGATTAATATGATTAGTGTCGCTACTCAAGGACAGAAAAACAATGGGAAAGCGAAAGAAAACACACCTGCAGCATCTCTTTCTCCTTCAACCATCCCGATTGCACCACCACCTAAAGTGGTTATTCGCGGACCCGCCTATCCCGTCTCTAATGGAGTTGCCCACCGAACTATGATCAAACAGCTTCATCAATCGCCTGTAAAAATGACATTATATGATCTCATTCAGACTTCTGAATCTCATCGACAAGCTCTCGTTGAAATTCTTCAGGGGATCGAGGTCTTACCTAATGAAACCCTACCCGTTGCCTCCATTCTAACACCCAATCACGTTGCCTCCCTCACCAAACAACCCATATCCCCCACCACTTCTGTCTCCGTACAACAAGCCGCTGCAGTCAGTTTCTCGGAAGATGAAATTGTTGACTTTGGTACAGAAGACCCTGACCCTGCCCTTTTCATCTCAGCTTACGTCCGGGATATCCGGGTACGTCGTGTTATGATTGACGGGGGCGCCAGCCTAAACATCATCTCTTCAAAAGCCTTCCAACAAATGAATATCCCTTCTAGTTGCATGTGTGCCAACCCCATCATGTTGCGGTCATTCAATGACGCTATTACCTCTACCTTAGGCACCGTGATCCTCAACATTCGTGTAGGACCGCGTACTTTACCCGAACTCTTCTATGTCCTTGAGGGAGAGTTCCAATATAATATATTGCTGGGTCGTCCTTGGATCCGGGCCATGGGATGCGTTCCCTCAACATTACATAGATGCATAAAATTTGAGTACGAGGGGAAATCCTACACTGTAAAAGCTGATCCTCCCCCCTTCAAAACTTGCAATATGTTATACCGCCCAAATGATGTGCTTATACCAATCAAGACACCCATACATTCAACCCAAACATCTTCTTCAAATGTACCTCAACCATCCACCTCAACCACACCTACGCCTTCAACTGATGAAACCACCGTCGCAAAAACCACTTCTCTTCCCGCAGCTAACATTCCAACCTCCGACCCTTTAGTAGATGTTTTTCACCGCCTTACACTGGGGGAGTACCGCCTATATAACGTTAGTTCTTTCCCTACCCCGCAGGAGTACGGACAATTACATGCACATCCCACCTACGACCGTCGCGTGGGGGAGATAATCTCTTACAGACCACCCCATTGCCGCACTAACCTAACGTATGGGGGTGTTGACGCATCCTCCATTACCCCTGAACCTCCTCTTGATGTGGTTCCTTTCCAATCCGATTTTCAATACTTGACAAATCGTCGTTTCGCCCTTACCTTCTTGACTCGTTGTGCTTGGAAAGGCTTTGGTTTTGGCCTTTACGAACAAGGCTGACATACACTCATTCCCGTGACTACCCGTAAACATAATGATCGCAGTGGTCTCAGTTTTCCCGAAACACCTACACAGGAGACACCTCCTGTCAGCTGTATCCTGGAAGAAGAAGACGTCGCCCCTACCAAACCATCATCACCCACTTTGCCATCATCACCCACAGAATCTATAGACCCTGAATCCATCCCTCCTAACTTTTTTTTTTCATAAATGCTATCTTCATAGGTCCTCTCACTTATCAACGCGATAATGACGACCCATCTTCTTTGCCCCTTCTTTATCCAGACATGATCGAAGAGGATTCGCCTTTGATTAATGTTGTTGAATGCCAGGATGACGACTCCATCCTCACTTACCTTGGTGCGGATGATTCTTATATTCAACGAGCCTTACCATCTGAAACCAAAACTATCCTGAACGAATCTACCATAGAAATCAACATCCACACGGAGAAGGATCCTCACATTGTGAAGATTGGACAATCCCTTAACACATCAGAACAAGCCGCCTTTACTACCTTTCTCCGTGCTCGCAACCAAGCTTTCGCATGGTCTTACGCTGACATGCCCGGAATTGATCCTACCATTGCTGTCCATAACATCACCCTAAACCCCGATTCCAAACCAGTCAAACAGAAATTGAGAAAAATGCATCCACGCATTGCTCTCTTGGTCAAAGAGGAGCTCCAACGACTCCTTTCTGTTTCCTTCATCTTGCCTATTGACTATCCTCAATGGATTTCTAACATCGTACCTGTCACTAAAGCGACAGGGGGGACTTCGGATATGCACAGATTTCTGGGATCTTAACCTCGCTTGCCCTAAGGATGACTTCCCCTTACCTAGCATTGACCAACTTGTTGATCTAACTGCAGGTCATGAGATGCTCTCTCTCATGGATGGCTTTTCAGGATACAACCAAATTTTGGTTGCCCCTGCCGATCAACACAAAACTGCCTTCATAACTCCTTGGGGAACCTTCCGTTATCGTGTCATGCCATTTGGCCTTAAGAATGCTGGTGCTACCTATCAGCGGGCCATGACCTACATTTTTCATGACATTATGCACACTATCCTTGAAGACTATGTCGACGATCTTCTCGGCAAGTCTAAACATCGTAGTGAACATCTCGATGTTTTAACCATTATTTTTGATCGCCTGTTACAATATTCTGTCTACCTTCAACCGAAGAAATGTGTCTTTGGTGTTCTTTCAGGAAAACTTCTTGGCTTTATCGTCTCTTTGCGTGGCATTGAGGTCGATCCATCTAAATTCAAAGCTATCCTAGAAATGCCCCCACCCAAGAACCTCAAACAATTGCGTAGTTTGCAGGGTAAACTTCAATCCATCCGGCGTTTCATCTCCCAACTCTCGGATCGATGTCACCCTTTTCACCACCTTCTTAAAAAGGACGTTACCTTTCAATGGAGTGAGGAGTGTCACCAAGCCTTCGAAGCTCTCAAAACTTATCTCTTGCAGCCACCCGTGCTTATCCCACCCCAGGACGACCGCCCTTTCTACCTTTATCTTTCCGCCACTGACCATGCTATAGGAGCTATGCTCACACATCGGGACTCGGCACGCCGAGAACAGGCCGTTTACTATATAAGTCGTACCCTCATGGAGTACGAGACTAGGTATACACATGTAGAAAAATTGTGCCTAGCCCTATCATTCGTAGCCACCAAACTTCGACATTACCTCCTGAATCACAAAACTTTTGTCATCACCAACACGGACCCCATTCATTATATGTACGCCAAACCACATCTAAACCAACGCATCGCTCGATGGCTCATGCTCCTCGCCGACCTTGACCTTGAGTTTATACAATAGAAGTCAATCAAAGGACAAACTCTTGCAGACCAACTTGCGGAGTCCCCTTTACCTGGGGAACAATTTACCAATTTTACCTTCCCCGACGAACTCATCGCCGCTCTTTCACTCGGAGAAGAGTCGTACCCAATGACCCTCTTCTTTGATGGATCTAAATGCCAGCGCGGCGGAGGATCCGGCGTTGTTCTCATTCCTCTCAACGCTGAACCTATGCCTCTTTCATTCCGACTTGATTTCCCTTGCACTAATAATACAGCGGAATACGAGGCCCTTGTTCTGGGTCTCCAAGTTGTGTTACACTTAGGTATCAAATCTATCAACATTTTTGGCGACTCTCAATTGGTAGTCAATCAAGTTATGGGCATCTACCAATGCAAAAATGAGGAACTTCAAAAAAACAAACACTACGTGGATTCACTTCTAGCCTTATTTACCCACTATTCTATACAAACCATTCCCCGCTCCACTAACAAATTTGCGGATACTATGGCTTGCTTAGCCTCGCAAATTCCTGCCGTGCCAGCTGACTCTGAATTATTCGTCGTGGTCCAACAAATTTTTGCCCCATCCTATTCAACCCCGGTAGTTTGCATGATAAATACTGTGTCTACTAATTCACAAGATACCTAGTACCACCAATTTCATGACTACCTTACAATCTCTATCCTCCCACCTGACCTTACTAGTAACGGCAAACGTGCTTTTCTTAAAAGTGTTTCACGTTATGTTGTCATGGGGGGACTCCTCTATAAACGTGGCTTTGATAGCATCCTCCTTCGCTGTCTAACTGGCGCAGAGGCCACTCATATCATCCAACAGGTCCATGACGGTATTTGTGGTGGACATTTTAGCGGCCTTGCCGGGGCCAAACGAATCCTTCGCCTTGGTTATTATTGGCCTACTCTCAATAACGACTGCTACGAATATGTTAAGCGTTGTGTTATGTGTCAGCAACATGCCAACCTTCAACATACTCCTAGCCACCCGCTCCAGATCGCTCGAGATCTTTGGCCCTTCTCACAATGGGGTTTAGACCTTATTGGTGAGATTCACCCAACCTCTTCACAATGTCACCATTGGATAATCACAGCGACCGAATATTACACAAAATGGGTGGAGGCTATTCCACTCATTTCAATCAAAAAAGAAAAAATTGTCGAGTTCATTAACCACCACATTATCTGTCGTTTTGGTGTTCCTCATCGCTTAATAACAGATAATGGAAAATATTTCAAAAACAAGTTGTTGCAAGACCTTTGTGACAACTTTGGTATCAAACTTGGTTTCTCATCACCTTACTATCCACAAGCCAATGGGCAAGCTGAGTCCTCTAATAAAACACTAACCAAAATCCTCATGAAAGTTGTCAATGAATCCGGAAGAAATTGGCACGATCACATTCCCTTTGCCCTTTGGGCTTATCGTACTAGCATTCATACCTCTACTAATGCCACACCTTTTTCTTTGGTATATGGTACCGAGGCTGTCCTGCCTCTCGAAATACAAATACCCTCCCTCAGAATATCCCTTCAGGATATTCTCACCAACGATGATTTCCGCCAAGAGCGGTTAGCCCAATTGGAGCTTCTTGACGAACGTCGTCTTACAGCTCTTGATCACCTTCAAATATATCAAAAATGCATCAAGCGTGCTTATGATAAGTGACTTCATGAGCGTACCTTTAAGGTTGGTGATCTTGTCCTCAAAGAGAATCAACATGTCACCAAACTAGAAAAGAGCAAACGTGGAAAATTTGCTCCCAATTGGATTGGGCCTTATATAATCACTCACACCTATGGATCAGGCACTTATCGTTTAGCTTCGCTTAACAGTAAACCTGAGCCTGAACCCCTTAATGCCTTGCATCTTCGACCATTCTACTGTTGAATCTAGTGTTATATCACTTCTTATCTACCTACTGCTTGTCCCTTGAGCTCATTTACCACCACATACACTTTGTTTCCTACACCTCATAATAAAAATCAAGCTCACATAGTTTGATTCTCACTTCACATTAGCAATGCCTTCCCTTTTTTAGTCTAGTCCATGACTTCAAAGTATTAAAATAAGTCGTATTCTTATGGGATTTTCTTGAGTCAAACTTCCTACCAAACTAGATGCTTCACGCCAAAAGAACATCTAGCTATCTAAATTATCTATAGACTGCTCCCTCGAAGGACAGCTATATGCCAAAAACTATTGATGCTATTATATATATAGACTGCTCCCTTGAAGGACAGCTATGCATTTAAATCATATCTGCTACTATAAATAGACTGCTCCCCTGAAGGACAGCTATACACAGTCAGCCTTTTCTCAGAAGCTTCTCGCATTGATCAGCTTTGTGAAGACCTCAAGAATAGTACAATCAATATCCCTTGTAGACTTCCCGCATCGATCAGTCTATATTCAATAAAAGAAAAGCCTCATTCAAAAGGACTTTTGAGTCATGGACTTGTCTATTTAGGGTAGGTTCTCTTTCGTCAGAACACTCACTTTGTAATAAGTTCTCCGTACCTCAGCTATATCATCCACCTCACCTCACCATTTGTTTCAACTCAAGGGACGTAATGTACGCTCGATATATTGTGATCACACAACTCTTTTCACCTATTGACTTCTCGTCTATGCACGGTACCTAGGGCTCCAAGCTCGTTCTACGTGGTGTGGTTTGTTTAGCTCTCTTCATCTACGGAGCATTCTTTCCTCTTTGCCTCGCATCTAGGATTGTGTGTTGATCTTAATCAGGACATGGTTCCCCTCGACTTGGGTAGGCTAACTTTCTCTTCCCTTATACCTTTTACGACATCACCGATTCATTACCAATACCATTTCCCTCACCTTACCAATATTAATATCAATATTTTTACCAAACCAACCAATTGCCTAAACCGTACCAAATTGCCTGAATTCGCCTCTCCCTGATCCTAAGGGAGAACTACATCGGTCTGAGGCCCTTCCTTGCTTTGTGCAATGGGCTATGTAGGCAGCACTTAGGAGACATGGGGTCTCCCAAGGTTAGCTCGACCATCCCCTACCATAACCTATCATGTGTTGTGTTTTCCTTAAAAATATAAATATTTTCGCGTATTTATATTGATAACACTCACCTTCGCAACCAATCCTATTCGGCCCGACCCAAGGCCGCAATCAACCACTCAGGCCCGACCCAAGGCCGCAACCAACCATTTGGCTCGACCTAAGGCTGCACCCAACCAATCAGGCCCGACCTAAGGCCGCCACCCAACAACTTGGCCCGACCCAAGGCCTCGCCCTACCCATTTGGCCCGACCCAAGGCCTCAACCTACCCATTTGGCCCGACCCAAGGCCTTTCCCCACCCATTTGGCCCGACCCAAGGCCTTTCCCCACCCATTTGGCCCGACCCAAGGCCTCACCCTACCCATTTGGCCCGACCCAAGGCCTCAACCTACCCATTTGGCCCGACCCAGGGCCTCAACCTACCCATTTGGCCCGACCCAAGGCCTCAACCTACCCATTTGGCCCGACCGAAGGCCTCACCCTACCCATCTGGCCCGACCCAAGGCCGCAACCCTAACCATTTGGCCCGACCCAAGGCCGCAACCCTAGCCATTAGGCCCGACCTAAGGCCTCAACCTACCTATTCGGCCTGACCCAAGGCCGCAACCTACCTATTCGGCCTGACCCAAGGCCTCAACCTACCTATTCGGCCCGACCCAAGGCCTCAACCTACCTATTCGGCCCGACCCAAGGCCTCAACCTACCCATTTGGCCCGACCCAAGGCCGCCACCCAACAACTTGGCCCAACCCACGACCGTACCACTTCCATACCTTACCCAAAATCAACACCATACACTTTATCCACCCATTCGGTAGTTTTTGGTTCAATCGAGCTCACCTGTTCGTGTTTTAGCATGATTAGGGTCCTTGACTTGATCTGTCGACCAACTTTGCCTAGACCTAGACCGTGACATTTATCTCAACCAAACCAACCATTTGGTACTGCCGAACATGCCTAAACGTTCCTGTACCTCACCTGTTATATACCCTGGAGCTACTTCCTATGCCTTGGATACCAGGATTATATCACCCTTGTTTGGATAAACTATCGACCTTTGCCTACACATTGCTGGTTTGCTTGTCAAATCATGTACCCTCGTCGTACTATTGCACTTCAACATGCGTCTGCTTCCTTGGACCTACCCCACCACCTTACCATCCTCTCTACAACATATACCCTTTATCAACCCTATCCCTGATTTCCCGTTCACTCAATCTGCGATAGATTTGAGGGGGATTACCTATATCCTTAACATGAGAAACCACTTCATATTATTGTCCACGCAGCTTTACAGAACAAGCTACACGACAATAAGGGGCTAATGTAGACACCAAATTTGTGTTTTACGACCCCTTGTGACCCGCATCTCATCTCGCAATCTAACCTCATCACCTAAACCTTACACAATTATTTATTAATTACCTTATAATTGATAAATCCACATCACATTACCCACCACCTCACTTTGCCACCTCATCATGACCTAGCCCTAACCCTAAACTAACCTAATTAGGACCCATGACTTGGTCTAGACTCACATCCATAACTAATGCCTCCTTACTCGCACCCAAAGCCGACCTTCTAGCCATTTGACCAAGCCCGCAACTGATCTCTCGGGAGAAAAGCAGGGAAGGTGGGCTATTTTACTAAAAATAGCCTACTTTTTCCTTATTGATGCCGGTTCCTACTCGACCGCCGTCGGTTATGCAACCGCCATCGGTTCCCTGTAAATGGGCTCCCCAAACCAAAACAACGGATCGGAATTTCATTTTGGAGATCAGTCAAAGGATTTCTGGATCAACAGATAGCATTGCGAGCGAGGAACAGAGTCCAGATCTTCACTTGACAGAGCAGAGACGAGTAAAGAAACCAGAAGTGTTTACAACCAAGGAGATCAGCTTATATATTGGTTAAAACCAGTAAGTCACATCTTGCATGTCCTCTATTATAACATTTCTTATGCTTCTTGAATCTCAGTCCTCCTAAATCCGTTTCTGAATCTACTACCCAACGTGCCATTGCACCTAGCTGTTATTCATTTACCTCCCATCATCTCATTTCCTAATATCATCCATAAACCAGCCTTACCAACACCACAACCAGCCCAGAAGACCCTATAACCCACCGGCATCGGTTATCAGTAACCGGCATCGGTTCCTCTGATTAAAACCAGAAAACCAGCCTTTCACCTACCCAGTTCAACGAAACAACTTGATTGATACTTCACAGTCGTTTTTTGTTAATTCATATTAGCAGGGAAACTGACCACCTTCGAAAGGAAGTTTTATATTTCCTGGGCCCAAGGCAGTTTCCTCATTTATTGTTTAATCAAAATCTTGTGGTCTTGTGTTCTTATTTGCAGGTAGTCCTTCCAAGACAAAAAGGAGTTCTTCGCAGTCAGCCTGACCTTTCTCTACGGTACGCGCACACCATCTTGACATTCTACAGGTATTCCTCCTAGCCCCTAACCTTATTTGTTTCTAAAAGGAACGAAGCATTTCCGAGTGAAACACATATACTTGTAAAAATTATCCAAACCTCCCTAAATCTTGCATTATCACATATAAATTCATTAGGAAAATTCCCACATCAGGTATGAAGGTAGAAATCAGGTCAATGTATCCATATTGCTCATCCAAAAGCACTCAAACGTCCTCTCTCTAAGTTTTTTAGAAAGATCCAAGATAAAATAAGCATCGTCAAAGTTATTACAAAATATGATTGATCTATCTAGGCATAACATGTTAGGTAGAGAATGACATGTGATTTGAGGCATCTTTGGAGTAGTTCCAACATCAGTAGTGCATGAGGGTGCCCACAATTACATGTTTGTTTTACATGAATCTTCATCTATGCATAGGGTTTGAAATGATGACTAGTCTATTCAGAGAGCCTCGTTGCATGTGAATCTAGGGTTTGATAGTGATAGACAAATCCAAGAAGGAAAGCACCACAAAAGTTACAAAATCTAAAAAAGAGTGGGTCAAAAACTATACAATAAGGTCATGACTTTTTGATATGGTCTTAGAAATTTAGTATGGCCCTTTCCCAGGTTGATTCATAGTTCCAGCCTCTATTATAAGGATCATTCAAGTTTAGAACCCCCCCAACATTTTAACTGTTGCACAATCTCAAATCTCTCTATAAGTTATTTGTAATCAGCTAAGTGCATCTATACATCCATTTTGTATTGTTAATTACATGTTAAATTGATTGGTGTATGTTAAATTCTTTCTATATGATCCGATTTACAAATTTGGGTTATTATTTTTAGTCTAACATCATTGTAAGATCTGCAATAGACTCTAATATAATCTAAAACCTAATTATATTAACCTAAAATTTAATTAATAGTTAAACATTTTGGTGAACCTGTTTTTGATCAAATCCTTAAGTTAATCTAGGATTTATTCCTTACATATTAGGCTTACTGATTTTCAAACCCTAGATACCCTAGGGGAAATGTTATTGTTCCTTCTTCTTTGGATTTTATTATTTCAAAGTTTATATGGTTTACTTTTATTCCCTTCTGTCATAGTGCTCATTTTTCCAATCATCCCATTTAACATCTTGATATTTGTCCTCATATTCGCAAGTTTGATAGATCCATGGCCTCATCTCCATTGCATATTTATAGCAATCCTTCCATCCTTGACTAAGATAATAAGGTCCCATTGCATACTCTTGAAACTCATAACGAACATTATGATGAATTTTTCCATGATGATAATAACATTGTGGATACCAATTAAGTACAACTTGTGTATATTTTTTGTCAAAACCTTTTTAAGAACACCATTTTGAGCATATCATTTCTTCTTTCTACTAATTTGGCTCATGATCATAAGTCTAGTGAAGAGTCCCTTATTGGGAAACCCTAACCTTTTTCAGCTTTACTGACATATGTGGTACACCTACCCCTTTGGGTGCACCTCATCTATCAATGTCAAATGTCTCTATGTACATTCCTGCAACCACAATTGTTAATAAAAATACCAAATATACTCTTCATGGTTCGAATTTACCCTCTTCTAACACATAAGCTCTTAAATCCCTTTTTCATACTTTAAAATCACAAATTTTATAGTTATAACACGGTGTATCCACTTCCTCTAATGTTGTGGATTCCACACGGTTACTTCACAATCCACCTTCACCCAAAGAGGTTTCTAATCTATTACATGTTGGTTTTGTTGCTTCTAAATTTCCTATCTATGATGGAAAAGGGGATCCCACTAAGCACCTTTGCTCATTCCATGTTGATTTTTTTTATTATGCTTCTACTGACATCTCGCTTACCAAGATTTTCCCTTAAAGACCTAAAGACTTTGCATTACAGTGATTTTATGCTCTCCCCGCTCACTTTGTGCATGGATTAATTAATTTATCCAATTCATCTTTAGCACAATTATCTATCAATATTGATGACAAAATTTCTTATGCATAATTATTTCAAATATGACAAGGTCCTACTAAGCCTCTTGATGCGTATGTATTACATTATAAGACTCTTCTCACCAAAATGAACAATATCTCAGTTGATAATGAATTGCAAGACTTTTTCACACAAATATTATTATCCCCTTTACAAGATTAAGTCATGTTCAATAATTTTAGATATTTTGACTATCCATGCCACAACTTGAAAGAGTGTCAGGCTAAATTGTTACAATGAACAAACTCAAATACAATATTAGCTCTCCTCCCACATCTACTGTTAAATTTTAAGAAAACCCGCATTCACAAACAATCCTAATGATGTCAAATCAACTTATAAAATACATTTTTTATTTCTAGCATTTATTTCTAGCATTCACAAACCCGTTATTTGTTTCTAGCATTTTTTTTACATGTCATGGTTGCCACCATGCACAAAATACATTTCCTTTTGCAGGTATAGGTTCTCCAAGGTGACAATCTCTTCAGCACTCTACACATCTCCTAAGATGCCAATTTCAATAGTACACATATATTTATTTTGAGCCACTTTTTTCAGTAGTATACATCTATTTATTTTGAGCCACATGTTCAACATGGTTTTCACACACGCCTCAAAAGAGAGGGCATATATTTAGATTATTTTATATTTTCAACAGATATAGATAAAATGTTGGGGGTAGATGTAAGTACAGACATGGTACATGCACCTTGACATGCAGTCATACATAAGTTTTTGGAAAACTAGCACGGGGTCAAAACCATACACTTTGGATAGAACCATATGGTATGGTCATGAACCCCCTCACGCATATCTAACCATGAGAAATTTTAACAAGTGTTTTCATATTTTCACCTATTAATATAGGTTTTCTGAAAAATTTAATATCCATAATGCTCAGTTCATATTATTACATGGGGCATAAAAGTGTTCATTGTTTCTTTACATCAACACTTTGCTTTAGGAACAGTTCCAAGAATCTTAGGGGCATGGATATCCTTCTTAGTTTAGCATTGTTAGCACATTTTCAACATATTATAACAATTATTCATCTCATAATCAATTGTACAACATATGGGAAGAGTTTGGGAGCACCTATTCTCTTTTGTATTGTATGTCCTTTACAAAATTGGGTTTAGATCCATCTACATCGATATGATCTATGGGGTTATGAAAGGTAGCAAAGTAGCTAAGGGATTTTTGGGAAGAATTTTCTTTCATATTACATTTAAAGGGGAAGATATTAGTTTTTTTATTAACTTTGGTACATGATATTCTTCCTTGGTAAGTGTGCATTTATACCTCTTTATTCTTCTCTCTCTTGTACATTTCCTTGTTGGGTTGCATGTACCTAACACTCTAGTTTCTCATCAACACAGATTGGGGACTAATCAACCCTAATCCTTCAGTGAAGTTTAAGTAATACAAATCTCCAAGAAAAATAGAGTAGAAGCATACACATGTATTATTTCCTTGTTTACATCTTTTTACTTCACATATATGAAAATGTAAAACTCTTTTATTATTTACACTCAATTATCTGTCATAGACATTGACTACACTTTGTGTTACATATTTCATCATCAACATGCCAACGCCAAGCACAACAATTCAAGTGTAAAACAAACATTCAAGAAAAAGAAAAATATGTTTACACACTCAAGTATATTTTCCTTTAAGCATGTAATTTTCAATTCATACTTAAAGGGGGGGAAATGTAGACAGTCAAATTTGGTAATTTACACTTTGAAAAATCTTGATTTGGCTATGTACTCTTGCTATGATAAGTAAAAATTATCCATTCCCTATTAGCACTTTTTGAGGTCCATTTTTTAGATTATTTATCCTTGCACAATGACATATCAACACATTATGAGAATGCAATGCAAAAAATTAATAAAAAAAACATCAGTTTATCAACTCCAAACTTCATGTGGTATATTCCATGCTCCAAGTTAGGACCATATAATCTGGTCATGAATTTATATCTGGTCCTGACCCATATGTACTATCTTGGACAGACATGTGCTCCAAATCTAGGTCTTATACTCCATCCGGGTCATCCTTTCTTAGATAAATCATCTACAAAACTCTATAGAAGCAAGTAAACACTACCTCATTTGCTAACCCGGAATTCCTAAGGCAATGCACTATAACACTCACTTCATATACTTGTAAACAGTATCCAAACCTCCCTAAATCTTGCATTATCACATATAAATTCATTAGGGAAATTCCCACATCAGGTATGAAGGTAGAAATCAGGTCAATGTATCCATATTGCTCATCCAAAAGCACTCAAACGTCCTCTCTCTAAGTTTTTTAGCAAGATCCAAGATAAAATAAGCATGGTCAAAGTTATTACCAAATATGATTGATCTATCTAGGCATAACATGTTAGGTAGAGAATGACATGTGATTTGAGGCATCTTTGGAGTAGTTCCAACATCAGTAGTGCATGAGGGTGCCCACAATTACATGTTTGTTTTACATAAATCTTCATCTATGCATAGGGTTTGAGATGATGACTAGTCTATTCAGAGAGCCTCGTTACATGCAAATCTAGGGTTTGATAGTGATAGACAAATCCAAGAAGGAAAGCACCACAAAAGTTACAAAATCCAAAAAAGAGTGGGTCCAAAACTATGCAATAAGGTCATGACTTTTTGATATGGTCTTAGAAATTTGGTATGGCCCTTTCCCAGGTTGATTCATAGTTCCAGCCTCTATTGTAAGGATCATTCAAGTTTAGACTGCCCCCCCCCCCCCCCATTTAAATGTTGCACAATCCCAAATCTCTCTATAAGCTATTTGTAATCAGCTAAGTGCCTCTATACATCCATTTTGTATTGTTAATTACATGTTAAATTGATTGGTGTATGTTAAATTCTTTCTATATGATCCGATTTACAAATTTGGGTTATTATTTCTAGTCTAACATCATTGTAAGATCTGCAATAGACTCTAATCTAATCTAAAACCTAATTATATTAACCTAAAATTTAATTAATAGTTAAACATTTTGGTGAACCTATTTTTGATCAAATCCTTAAGCTAATCTAGGATTTATTCCTTACATATTAGGCTTACTGATTTGCAAACCCTAGATACCCTAGGGGAAATGTTATTGTTCCTTCTTCTTTGGATTTTATTATTTCAAAGTGTATATGGTTTACTTTTATTCCCTTTTGTCGTAGTGCTCATTTTTCCAATCATCCCATTTAACATCTTGATATTTTTCCTCATATTCGCAAGTTTTATATATCCATGGCCTCATCTCCATTGCATATTTCTAGCAATCCTTCCATCCTTGACTAAGATAATAAGGTCCCATTGCATGCTCTTGAAACTCATAACGAACATTATGATGAATTTTTCCATGATGATAATAACATTGTGGATACCAATCAAGTACAACTTGTGTATATTTTTTGTCAAAACCTTTGTAAGAACACCACTTTGAGCATATCATTTCTTCTTTCTACTAATTTGGCTCATGATCATAAGTCTAGTGAAGAGTCCCTTATTGGGAAACCCTCACCATTTTCAGCTTTACTGACATATGTGGTACACCTACCCCTTTGGGTGCACCTCATCTATCAATGTCAAATGTCTCTATGTACATTCATGTAACCACAATTGTTAATAAAAATACCAAATATACTCTTCATGGTTCAAATGTACCCTCTTCTAACACATAAGCTCTTGAATCCTTTTTTCATACTTTAAAATCACAAATTTTATAGTTATAACACGATGTATCCACTTCCTCTAATGTTGTGGATTCCATACGGTTACTTCACAATCCACCTTCACCCAAGGAGGTTTCTAATCTATTACATGTTGGTTTTGTTCTTATAGGAAAAGGGGATCCCACTAAGCACCTTTTCTCATTCCATGTTGATGTTTTTTACTATGCTTCTACTGACATCTTGCTTACCAAGATTTTCCCTTAAAGTCCTAAAGACTTTGCATTACAGTGATTTTATGCTCTCCCTGCTCACTTTGTGCATGGATTAATTAATTTATCCAATTCATCTTTAGCACAATTATCTATCAATATTGATGACAAAATTTCTTATGCATAATTATTTCAAATATGACAAGGTCCTACTGAGCCTTTTGATGCGTATGTATTACATTATAAGACTCTTCTCACCAAAATGAACAATATCTCAGTTGATAATGAATTGCAAGACTTTTTCACACAAATATTATTATCCCCTTTACAAGATTAGGTCATGTTCAATAATTTTAGATATTTTGACTATCCATGCCACAACTTGAAAGAGTGTCAGGCTAAATTGTTACAATGAACAAACTCAAATACAATATTAGCTCTCCTCCCACATCTACTGTTAAATTTTAAGCAAACCCGCATTCACAAACAATTCTAATGATGTCAAATCAGCTTATAAAGACACCATTAATTCCATCTTGCATCCTCTTAAGATATAATCACAACCGATGCATTGTCAATTTACTCACTTGTTAAGTCTTCCTCACATTATCTTGAAACAATTTCTTAAGTGCAATCTCATATATCTCCCTCCACTATTTGAGCTTGATATGGTTAGACCTCATGGAAATAATTTCAATGCCAATTTCCATTGTGATTATCATTGGTGTGTTAGGCACTCTATAGACAACTTCTTAAAGCTTCCTCACATTATTAGAGATCTTATCGATTCTAACACTATTAAATGGGATGAGCCTACTACATCTTCACGGGTAATCAACGATAGATCTAAGAAGAAAATATTCAAGGATACACTTTCTAAGCATATAAATATAAAATCTTCCTCATATGTACATAATGCCTATCGTTTTGTGTCTCCATTGCCCTCTTATGATCACCTCTTGGATGAAATGATTGGCACACTTAATCATACACTATCTTCTACTTTCATCATAACTTTTGATGACTATGATGTCAAAGCCACATTTATTTCATATACATTGTCCATTCTTGTTTCTATTAATCACATACCATACGAGGTGTTTTGGTTGATTCGCACAATAAGGAAAATGTTTGATTCTCTCATGTTGCTTCAATATTTGTGCATTTCTATGAACAATATTGCACTTGATATGAATCCTCGCTACTAATGCATCACTCTACCCATCACTTTTGGTCTTATTACTACATTGATTTCATTCTTGATTGCTTCTACTCTTAGATATGGCGCATTGTTGTTAGGTCTCCCATAACAACGTATTCTTAAGACCATTCCCTTAGTTATATATCAATGCATTAAGTTCATCCATAATCAATAGTTTATCACCATTAGAGGTATTCCCTTCAAGGTTACCCCTCCTAACATGCCTAGTTCTCCTTCTGTAGTTCCTCCTCCTAATCCTTCTATGGATAGATCTATGGTTTTGTAAAATGTCTCTCATAGCCCTAACACTTCTACGTTACTCCCTAGGACAATATTCTTGCACTCTATTTATAATTATGTGGATTCTCCCAGGCCCTTTTTTACACACACATCCTCTACTAGAGTTGATCCTCTTAGGTCTCCCAATAGTCATTCATTTACATACTCTACATCTCATGAATCTAGGATTCCTCATACGATTGTAATCCCTTGCAATGTTTCTCACCATTATCACTCCCCTAAGAACTCATGACAACCTTGTAGTGCACATACTACCCCCATAGCTTCTCAATACCTTAATAGTGGTCGACACACTCGTTCCTCTAGTCCACTGCATCAACACCATTTTTGGCATGTTAGTGCTACATCTACTATACCATCTTTGGAATATGTTACTACAACAATATTTCTAGCATTTGCATGTAATGTACCCTTTTTCTACCCCAAAATACTAAAGGACAAGTCAAGTCCAAGCCGTGGTCAGACCCAAGGGTTGTGGACTCTGAGAGCTAATGGGAAGGGGCCACGTGGTTCCAATGATCTAATTTTACGTTGAGGGTCACTTTTGGACCATGATGACTTAAAAGGAAAAAATTAAATTTATTTACTTTCATTTTATTGGCCCCTCCATGGAATGAAATATGCCAAGGGTTATTGGGGCTCGTTTGTTGAGGAGAAGTATATAAGGAGTGGGGAGAGTAAGGAAAGACACTTTTGATATACATTTTATTGACCCCTTCTCGTGCAGCTGCTATTGTCACACTTCTACAACTTGTGGAGTCAAATCCCACAGGGACCCTAGCTTCGGTGGTGAGAGACCCATCCCTAAATAGCAGGGCATTCTTCGGTAGTGAGAGATCTACCCTAGTCTGTCATTTTGGAGCCGTTTTCTAGGCTGCGTATAGAGATCTTATCAGAGGTTTCAGAGGACATATTTTGAGGGTTTTTCGGGGCATCTGAGGAATATAATCAGTGGGCTTCCAGATTAGATTCACGACAGCCATTTGGGCAGGGCATGGCAGCTCATTGAAGGCGCCTCCTTCATTTTCCAACCCCTTTCCAAGAGTGATGACTTGCAGCCTTTATTTGAGGTTTTCTAGTCGGTCGTTTCAGATTTGAAGGTGGAAATGTTATTACCTCTATCTATTAATGTTATTTCCAAAGACCCTTATTTTTGCTCTTGTATTTAGAGGGTCACGAACCTCTGAATTTTTCCAGCCACTTAGGGCACGCTGTACTTTTTTGGGAAGCAATATATTATTCCAAAAAATGTTTTCATAGTGTTTAGTATTACTATTGCAAGATTCCCTCAAAATTTTATGCGCTGTGGGCAAATATTTTGTGTGATATCAATTTAATACCATTCGTTGTCCTAGCTAGACATTTTTAAAAAAAATCAGTATTTTACTTTGCTACAATTTTTCATATATTTTGTGCATTTTTAAGTGGTATCCCACAAGGGATATTTCAGTGGTATCAGAGCTGTTGTTCCTCCAGCCTGTGTTGGTTAAATATGGCAGTTTGGAAAGATCTCAAAGGGGGTTTTATGAAGGAAATGTTCACCAACATGGTGAAACAGCAGGAAGCCACTAACCTTTATTTGAGTCAACTCACTCAGAATGTGAATCAAAGTAGAACTAGGGACAATAAGGAACATGGTGAGAACAGTGATAGAGGGCGGCCAATAGAGGTGATTGATGAGGATTCTTATTGGAGGAAGTACCAATATTTGAGTAGGGGTTTCAAAGATAATATGGCATTTCCAGATTATTGCATGATGAAGATTGGTAGCAAACCCAAACAAGGTCATCATATGTCAGTGCCTAAATCACAAAAGAAATCGTTTGTAGAAGAAGATTTAAACCAAAGGGTATGATTTCCTTTGAGAAAAATAATTGCATTAGTGAAACTTTTCTTGTTAGAGAAATTATTGCAGCTCAGGAGAAGAAACTTGTTTATGCAAGCAAGGAGGATGTAATGGAAACTCTTAAAAAGTGTGAGGAAGGGAATAACAGAGCTAGAGCTGCTAGGTTGATAGCGACTCAAGCAAGACAACACATACAAGAGTTCAAGGAAACGATGGGGGAAACTGATGCAAGGAAGTCTATACCCACGAAAGAAGACTCTATGGAGTAGCTGACACATGAGGAGGAGCCTCACATGGAAACTTGTGTAAAATTACATCTTGCTGTAATTTCCAAACCAGCAACTGTTGAACAGCTTTCAGATACTTTCAACAGACACTTAGGCAACAATGTTAAGGGCAGCTCAACATATGTCTATCTTAAACACACTGAGGACATTTTTGGCCTTGAAAGGTATGAAGAGCACACTAATGTGTCTTATTTATTATTTCCTATTCCAATTTATTTCCATCATGAGATACATGGTATGGTAGATGATGAAGTCTTCATCATGGAGTTTGTTGGACCGATGCTCCAACTATGTGTATATAAGCATCTTGTGGATGATATACGGTGGCAAGTTTTATCTCACTTAATAGATACAAGGGCTTATGGGAATTATAAGCTATGGGATCCTAGTAACATGTGGCCATTATCAAAAACTATCAATTCTATTTTTGAAAATTTTGTGACTGATTTCATAAGCAAAAGAAGGAATTACAATGTGTCTTTTGGGATTACAAGTGTTGGCAAGCATGATTGCTTCATTGGAGACTCTAGTGCAAGAAGAGAGAGTACCTCTCAAGGTACTAGAGTTGGTTCTATGATTGCTAAGAAGGGTAAGAGAATATTCTTTAATCATCTTCAACCTGTTGGACTGTGTATAACAACAATCATAATGAGAGGAGAAAATAGCAATATGGGACAATAGGATCAAAGAGGTGAGAGTGGACATTCAAGGTAGCGGCCTCCCCATTCTTCTGTCAAGCCTTTGGGGCTTCACGAACCTTCTTTCTTGAAGGATCTGTAAGTTTCACTGGTACAACAACCTATAGATATTTTGGGTTCGGGAGAGTAGCAAGTTGGGACAACAGGGTCAAAGAGGCGAGAGTGGACATTCAGGGCAGCGGCCTCCCCATTCTTCTGCCAGGCCTTTAGGGCTTCATGAACCTTCTTTCTTGAAGGATCCAAAAGTTTCACAGGTACAACAACTTGTAGATATTTTGGGTGAGTAGTCTTTTTGGGAAAGGAACCAAATCTGGAGTGAGGGCTTTCATAACAACATGTCATTCCAAGAATATTGCAGACTAAAGATTGGCAGTCGACCCAAGAGAGATCATCATAAACAGGTAATAGAGTTACAGAGGATATTAGGACATATCTCCATTCCACAATTCGATGGTTCTAAGAAGTGTGCACCATCTTGGGTCCAGAAGCTGAAGACATACTCTGACTTGAATCATATACGTGAGGAAGATGCAATTAAGTTTGCAAGCTCGCATCTTAAGGTAGACGCTCATGATTGGTGGCATCATGGGTTGATTACACAGGGACACATAAACATTATGACTCATGCAGAGTTTGCGCAGAGGCTGGTGAGTAGAGATGATAGGAGGGACCCTGAAAGGTATTTCAGGGAGTGGACTCATTTGAGACAAACTAGTACCCTGGATTAGTACATCGCAGATTTCTAGAGATTACCAGTCATGGTACCTGATGTCATGGAGATGAGGTTGATCTCACTGTTCGCAGCAAGTTTAACAGGGGCTTTCGCTGGGTTTGTGAAGGCATTTGAACCTTATTCTTTGCTCACGGTTGTTAGGAGAGTTCAGGACTTGGAGTTATCCACTCCAAAGTCGAGGGTTCCACCTCACGTGCAGTAAAGGGAACCTCCATCTAGAATAGATGAACTTCAATCGAGGAAGCCTCCACCGAGGTAGGAGGTGGCTAAGAAGCCAATCACTTCCTGAGAAGACATAGATGAGTTGAGGCGAAAGAAACTATGTTTCGATTGCCACACAACTTGGATTCCAAGACATGATTGCAGATGTAGAGGGAAGGCCCAATTCATTGAGGTCTTCAAGGAGAGAAAGGGTGAAAGAGGAGAGGAGTTAGATACTCACGAGATGGATGATGGAGATGGGGTTGCATTGGATAGTGCTAATGTAGGGCAGGGGGAGGAGGATTTTCCTTGGGAAATTATAGCCACATTTTCTAGTACTCTGATGTACAAGGCATTTAGGATTAGAGGAGTTATGTAGGGTCAACAAGTTGGGGTACTCATTGAGAGTGGGGCAACCCACAACTGTATTGATGCCTCATTGGTTGAGAGGTGAGGATTACAAAAAGAGGATTTTGAGGGTGTCAATGGGGTTATAGCCAATGGAGAGTCTATGAGGGACACACTGCGGGTTACCCAAGTGAGCATCATGATGGGTAACTATACAGTTACGATGATCTCCACATCGTTGGTATGGAAGAGGCCAACATGGTGCTAAGAGTATAGTGGCTTCACTCCCTTGGTGAGTTTCAGACTAACATTCAGATGATGGAGCTCAAGTTTAAATCCGATGGTAGGAATGTGATTTTGAGGGGATTACCTACATGAGCACCTAGGGTGGTTACAGCTGAGGGGATGGAGAGGACATTTTGGCTTGGTGAGGAGTTTAATTATTTTGGATCGATGTGGAGAATGATGGATGTGGGTGTGACCAACAATGTTACACACGAGACAGTTACAAAGATTGGGACCACAGGTTCAGATCATCCGAGTTTATCATTATGTTGGTCATCTAAAGTTTTGGTAGACTAGAGATCTCATTTGCTTGGTGAGTACTCCAAGAATTGACACATTGGTGAGATTATGGATGGTCACATACATGATGACAGCTACATATTTGAGGATGAGATGATCTTCTATCAGGAAAGATTGAGCCTTGTGACAGATTCATGGTTGAGGAGGGAGATATTGTGACATGTGAATTGTTCTTCCATGACTGGGTGCTTGAGCTTTGATGAGACCTACAGGCTCATGTCTGAGAGGTTCATATGGTAGAGGTTGAGGGAGGATCTCCTCAACTTTATACAGACATATACGGTTTGTCATTATGATAAGTCTGAGCTTATTGGACCATGTTTTTTTGAATTGACACGGGAAAACACTCCTGTGCTTTTTGCTGCTTCTATGCCCGATGAGTACCTCACCCACGTGTTAATCAATGGAGAGACGAAAGTGACCCATGGTTATTTAGTAGGTTCACATTCAACACAGGAGGTGGACTATATGGAGCTGATATTGTCGGTTGACGGTCTACTGGAGTCTTGGGACTTTTCCTCCACAAGACACATCGAGATACAATATGAGGAGACTGGCTCTCACATGAGTGCAAGTTAGGTGGGAGAGTTAACACCATTTGTGAATAAATTGGTTGTTTCACAGGCTGATACAAGGGATTCTACAGGATTCAGAGTGGACTTTCATACCCAGGAGTTGGTTGGAGAGGTCATGAGTGATCCTGTGATGATAGCCTTGCATTGGAAAGGATTGTACCGATTAGAAATTTCAGTGTAGGCACCAGTGAAGAGAAGGTTTGAGTATCATTATATTTCATGGTTTTGTGGTTACCTCAGATTACAAGGATCCTTGGTGGATGATAGGGTGAGGTGGAGAAACTTACGGTGTAATATTTAGCTATTGCAGCAGGACAAGTTAATGCTTGGGGTCAAGCATTTCTTGGGAAGGGAGGATTGTAATGTCCCCTTTTCCTGTGTCAAAGGCCTAAGAGTCAAGTGAGTCCAAGTCGTGGTCATATCCAAGGGGCGGGGGACACTGGGGGCTACTGAGAAGGGGTTGCATGGTACTAATAGTCATGTTTGGCATTTGGGGGTCACTTTGGACCTTGGCGGCTTAAACGGGAAAAAGTAACTTTAGTTACTTTTATTTTATTGACCCCTTCGTGGAATGAAACAAGTTTGGGTCTATTGGGGTTCTCTTTCCTTGGAATGTATATAAAGAGCTGGGAGAGAAAGGAGAGTAATTTTGATATACATTTTATTGACCCCTTCTTGTGTAGCTGCTACTGTTGCGTTTCTATAGCTTATGGATTCAAATACCATAGGGACTCTAGCTTTGGTGGTGAGAGACCCATCCTTAGCTAGCAGGGAATTATTTGGTAGTGAGAGATCTACCCTAGTATGTATTTTTGGAGCCACTTTCTGGGCTGTGTTACAGAGATCTTATCTGAGATTCAAAGGATGGATTTTGAGGGTTTTTAGGGCATTTGAGGAAGATAATCAGTGGGCTTCCAGATTAGATTCACAGTAGCCATTTGGGCAGGACATGGCAGCTCGTTGAAGGCACCTCCATCATTATCTAGCCCCTTTCCAAGCATGGTGACTTGCATCCTTTATTTGGGGGTTTTCCAGTCAGTCGTTTTAGATCTGAAGGTGGAAACGTTATTGCATGTATCTATTAATGTTATTTCCAAAGACCCTTATTTTTGCTAATGTATTTTGAGGGTCATGAACCTTTGATGTTTTTGATCCACCTAGGGCACGTTGTACTTTTTCTGGCATCAATATATTATTCCAAAAATGTTTTCATAGTGTTTATTATTACTGTTGCAAGCTTCCCTCAAAATTTCATGCATTGTGGGAAAATATTTTGTGTGATATCAATTTAATACCATTCGCTGTCCTAGCTGGACATTTTCAAAAAAAAAAAGTATTTTACTTTGCTGCATTTTTCATATATTTTGTGAATTTTTAAGTGGTATCCCATTAGGGATATTTCATGTTTACATAGCTTCCACGAACGTAACATGGATGTTGGAGGTGCTAATATGTGTGAAATGCAACTGTCTAAGTATCTAGAGTAATAAATATTCACTGCAATACATGAGGATCATGTTCTGAAGGTTTGATGTTTCTTAAATAATCACCAATGATTCATTAGAATCATTGACGATCCGTAAAAAGTAGGGAGACCCACTTGGAAGTGGTTTCAACCACTTCCAAATGGGTTGATTCAGGTATGGGACAAGTGGATATGGTTAGGAATGTGTTGAGGGAGTTAAGAGGTTAGGGATAAAATGGGTTAGGATGGTTTTTATGTGATTAGGGAGGTTTTAGTAACTTAAGATGGGTAGAATAGGTTTTTATTGTAGGTGAAATGTGATTTTATGGGGGTGATGACATGGTTTAGGGGTAATAAGATAGGCTTAATATTTTAAATGAAAATGTAGGGTTGTGGATTGAAAATATATGGTATCAAAAATGGGTTTCTACACAAACTTATAGGAGCACTCATATTTCCTTACATTCTCAACATGGATTGGGGGAAATCCCTCCACATTCTGAAGGTGTAATTTTTCTATTATAGTTCATTTACACTTCTTTATTTACACTCAATATACATTTTGGACTTGAATATTTTCAAACTAACAGGGCTAACACATGTGTCTTGTGCAACGTTGAAATATGATGTTTCATATATTTCACTCATGTTGGCTACAACACCATATTATCATATTTTGACACATTTTTTTATGCATACATGCTTGTGTGTGTGTTATTTCTTGCTTTTTTTCCTTACTTATGTACGTGTGTTTGTTACTGTTTTCTTTTTTTCCTTTCTTGTTGGCTATGTGCCTTGATTATATTGTGACATCACAAGTGTCCCATGTTTGTGGCATCATGCCTAAAAATTTTGTATGAGCTTGTTTTTAGGCCTAGGAGCCTTAATTATCTTACAACACTATGGGTGTCCCATGTTTTCAGGCCCCAAGCCTTGTGTATGCTTCTATATGTCATTATTTGTAATTGGATGCATTGATGTTGTTCTTGTTTTCTCTTACATGCATTGTTCTTTTTGGTTGCTTTAGTTTCTACTATAATTATCTATTTTTTAGCATTGTTTTTGTTGAGTGCCATGGTTTCCACCATGCACAAACACCTTTTATTTTATACATACAAGTTCTCCAATGTGGATGCTTCTTCTGCAATTTACAAAGCTTCTCATACATCTCCTTCAATACTACAAACCTATTTATTTTTAACCACATACTCAAACACGGTTTTCACACATGCCTCAAAAGAGGGGCATCTATTTGGGTTTTTTCTACATTTCTCAGTAGAAAAAAATAAAAATCTAGGAGTAGATAAAGATATAGACATAATATATGCACCCAAAAATGCATTCATACACAATATTTTGGCAAAAATACCCCAGGGTCAAAACCGTACACTTTGGATAGAACCATATTATATGGTCCACTGACCCCCACACGTTTCTGACCAGGGAGTAATTTTAATAGGGTTTTCAAAATTTTAAGATTTTCACCTATGTATATAGGTTTTTTGCAAAATTTTCACATCCATAGTACTCAGTTTAGATTAGTACAAGGTGCATGAAAATTTTCATTCCTTTTTCACACTAACACTCAGATTTAAGAAATCTTGGGGGTGTGGATCTCCTTCCTAGTTCAATGTTGTTGGCACATTTTCAACATATTTCAACATTTATTTTAGTTCATTCTTAATTTTTCATCATATGGGGAGAGTTTGGGGTTACCTATTCTCTTTTCTACTGCATGTCCTTATTTGTAAAATCAGATCTAGATATGTCTTTAACAATGTGATATGTGGGGTTATGAAAGGAAAAACATTAGCTAAGGGATTTGTAGCCAAGATTTCCTCTCCTAATACAATTAAAGGGGAAGATATCAGAGTTGTTGAATAACTTTGGTACATGGTCTTCTTCCTTCATAGGGGTACATTTATACCTCTTTCTTCTTCTCTCTTTTGTACATTTCCAAGTTGGGTTGCATGCCCCTAACACTATGGTTTATCCTCCACATTTATTTGGTACCAATCACTCCCAATCCTTCAATGAAGTTCAAAAAATAAAAAATCTCCAATAAAAAGAAAAGCACAAGTAAACAAGTGCATTCTTTCATTATTTACATCTTTGTGCTTCACATATATGCGAACACAAATATTTTATGTTATATGTTTAATTTGAGTTATGATCAATTATCTATCATAAATATTGACTACAATATATGTTGTAGGTTTCATCGTTGAGCATGCTAACACCAAGTACAACAATGCAACTAAAAAATAAACATTCAAGCAAAGGAAAAGTGTGTTTACAACCTCAAGTACAATTTCTTTTAAGCATGTGATTTTTGATTTCATACTTAAAGGGGGGACAAATGTAAACACTTTTTTTTTTAATTTTCACTTTGGAAACCCTTGATTTGACTATGTACTCTTTCTATAAGAAATACAACTTTGCCATTCCCTCTTAGTGATTTCTAAGGTCCAATTTTTAACTTGTTTATCCTTACACATTGACATTTCTACACATCCTAAGAATACAATGCACAAAATCAATAGAGAAACATTGGTCTATCAGCCTCAAATTTCATTTGGCACATTTCCTACTCCTAGTTAGGACCGCACATCCTCTCATGACCTAATTTTACTTTATTTGACTGACATGCCTTCCAACACCATTTTAAAATTGACATATTTCATTGGGTATTATACTTCATTTGGGTAAACCTTTCTTATATAAATAATCTATGGAACCTTATATAAGCAAGTAAATACCACCTCATTTTCTAACCTGGAACTCATAAGGAAATGCACTGGAGACACTCACTTCATAAACTTAGAAAAGGCATCCAAATCTCCCTAAATATCACAATAGAACATTTGAAGTCATTAGGGAAGCACCCACATCAGGTATGAAGCTGAAAAACCAGGTCAAGAAATCCATATATATATCATCTACAAGCACTCAACAATCATCTCTTCAAGTATTTTAAAAAGAGCCAAGTTAAACCATCAAGCATGGTCAAAGAAAATACCAAATTTGATTGATCTATATAAATATCACATGTTAGTTGGAGAACGATGTTCGGTTTAAAGAATCTTTAGAGTAGTGCCAATGTTTATGGTGGTGCATAGGGTGCCCAAAACCCTTATAATGTTTATTTTGTAGGAATCTTCTTCCGTGGATAGGGTTTGAGATGATGATCAATCCATTTAGAGAGCCTCACTGCATGTGTGATAGCTAGGGTTTGAGATGATGATCAGTACATTTAGAGAGCCTCACTACATGTGCAACAACTACCGACTGATAAATCTTAGAAAGGAAACCAACCCAAAAAATTGTAGAAACTAATTTATAGTAGGTCTAACACCATACAATAGGGTCATGAATGTACAATACAGTCATGATAGTTTGATACGGTTCTGCTCTAGGTTGATTTACAATTCAAAATCATAGTTATGAAGGTCATTCAAGTTCATATCCTCCTAATTTTACACTATTGCAAAATCCTAGATCTCTCCAGAAGTCATCTGTAATCAGTTTAGTGCCTTCACACATCTCTTTTCAGATTTTTAATTGCATGTTAGAGAATTGATTGGTGTCGATAGAAAATTCAGACTCTGTGTTGTTGTGAGTTGCCAACTCCCCTTGGCAGCATCTTAGTTCCCTTGTAAGATCTGCCATTAAGCTCTAATCGGGGAATCTAGCGAACCTAATTGGATGGACCTATAAATTCAATTAAGTGCGGTTAGGCGTCATTGTCCTGATTCTTTTCTAAGAATTAGTGTGTTAACTATTTTGTCTCGAATTGTTCCTAGCCGGAATTTTTTCTTCCAGTATGACGAAATTCATCTTACTCGTTACATGTGAAGCCGCCTGGAATTTGACGGTCTTGTCGTTGTTAAAAGGAAGTGAAATTAAGTGGGATAATATTTTTATGTCCCCAATTTATGTTTTTTTAAGTTAGAGGTGGGGAGCGGTACAAATGTGAAACAAATTTGTGTCATTTATATGCCATCCACGATAGTTTTTAATTTTTTTTGTGAAAAAATCCTTAATTCTCACAATGTTAATGTTTGTGAATATATTTAAATTAGCATTGATAAAAAAAAAATTAATATGAGTGTGCATGTAATGACAAATTAAGACCTAGGTAACCTATGTACTTTCCTAGGGTGCATGTAACTAGGGGATTCTCTATTCTTCACATTATTACATTTTGGGTGTTCGTTATAAATTAATCATGAATACTACAATTATATATTACATTCAACTACCTAATATAAGAAAAAATGACAATATTCTTAATGGCTAAGATGGAAGAAAATAAATTCATAGAAATCATCAATTTGAAGATGATTGTGTGATAATGACGATTATAGTGGATCAAGTTATACAATGGTTGACAAGGAGTAAAGAGAGGATATTCAAATATTGCGTTCAAATACAATATGATCCCTGTTGAAAGATCTGAATAGTTGTAGAGTCGATTCTCCACAGAGGTCATATGTTAAAATGAAGCATCTAAACCAAGCTCACATCTAGTGTAAAAAAGTGAAAACTATGTAAAGTATGTAAAATTCTTACAAAATTATGGTCACCATCTCTGTGTAACAAATATTTTAAGCTCCCAATAAATGTATTATTAATATGTTCTAGTTTCATGTTTTAGCTAGAAATTATTGACGAGTAGACTGTATATTCTTCTTAGAGGATTATTTTTCTCCAAGGATAAGTTTTAGTTAAATGTTTTCTAGTGTTATGTATATTGGTATTATTTCAAAATAATTAATATTACATTTCTAATTTGATAATAATATCATTTTATCGGACTATAACATTTACCGCCATCTATGCTAATCTTGCTATCACCAACTTTTTGAAAGAATTTATAATATTAATAATCAAATTATTCACTTAGCACTCTTAAGAAAAAAAATGTTAAAAGAGAATGTAAGATTTCAATACTACTCTATCATTTTGTGAACTTTCTTTGTTGCTACTAAAGTAAGATATATATATTATTAATCTTTTTTATGTTCCTTAAAACATGATGCCCATACCCAAATGTTTAATTCTCATCCATGTATAAATCAACTTAGTAACACCAATGTGTGTATGTGTGTTTGTGGGCATGCGTGTGCACATTAAGTCAAATGATATTCTTAAGAAGGTGAAACTAGTATGAAGCCAGATTCTCAATACCTTGCATATACACACTTTACATAATCAACTATCAGTGAATGATCGTTGAACCGATCAACACAAAAATACTAAAACTAATGCATTTTTAGGACCCTTATAACCATGCAAAGTACACTTTCACACAACTTTGTAAAAGAGATAACCGGTCTAAGAAGGATACCACTGCCAATGCAACCATCATGCTCTTGTGAAAACTACTCAACTTGTTAAAGCAAAAACATGTTATATTCAAAATATGAAAAAAAGGACTTCTACATATATTTATAGTCACGAACATTAATGTTTGACATATTACAACCCATGCGTAACAACTAACTTAGTGAATATCCAACACATTTATCCTTCATTTTATTGAATAATATTACAAGGACATTGGTTTCACTAATGTGGAGGTGGTGAAATTCTTTCCTTCATTTCTTTACAAAAATTATATCATGATTGACCTAGTCTATGGTTACATTGTTGTAAAGGATTTGTAATATTATATATATACAGTGTAAAAAGTATAGACAAACACCCTCTTAAGGAATGTCTCGAAGGACTGGCGACAAATGGTTAAATATTTTCATTTGTTATTCCAATGGATCTTTTATGAGGTTGTTGTAATGCAACATGTGGTGATGGTGGAGGTGACGCTGAAGGTGATTATAGAAGAGAATTTAGAGGTGATGTTGAAGGTGGTGTAGGGGATGGAGGAGGATCCTTGTTTGAATGTAAAGATAGTTATGTCCCACAACACAATGTTTTTTTCAATTTTATAAAAAAATCATCATGTTCATCAAATTATATACAAATTATTATCAAATTCTTCAGTTGTTATAAAATCATATACTACAAAAGAAATAACATTTTACATAGCATTAGATTTTTTTCAAAACACTATAGGAAATTCAATTGTGACGAAAAATGGGTTTCAAAAATTCAATTGAAGACCATATCATATGGCTCTGCTTCCAAAATGTGAATTTTTCATAAGGTGCTTGAAAATGTTTATCAATTAGCCAAGCTCCATAATGTCACCAATTGAAAAAAGCATATTTATATTTCTTTAATGCTTTAGACAAAGGTTCCAAATCATCTTTAGAGTCTTCCTCATAAGGTGTAATGTGATTTTCCTCCTTGTTGCAAATAGATTAACCACACTTGTTGACAACCTATTGTTTCTCCTGGCACCAGTGAAATTGCTTCCAACCTCTTCCTCTTTAACACATTTTCCCAAATTATCATTTGTCAAAGACATAGTCTTTATAATTACCCTCAACTTTCATATTATCTACATATGAGTGTGTAGATGATTGTGGTCGTGGTGAAGAGAAAATTGAATTTGTAGACGTTGACATATTTGCAACAATAACAATAATTTCACTATTTTACAAATATTAGCTAAAATTGAATACTAATAAGAAAATTACAATATTATTATTATTTTGCAAAAACTTTCCATAATTTTATGGTTTACATATTTTTGTAATGTTCCCTATTTTTCCTAATTTCTCTTATTTGTCTTTACTTTTCTATATTTTTTAAATTTTGACATAAATATGAAATTATTGCCAAGTTCCATCAAGTTAAGTAATGAAACAAGATATGAACATCATGGAAAAGGGACTATTATCAAATGTTGTACTTGTAATTTCCCTGGTAGATATATATGCAAAATGTGGTAGCATTAACAAGGCACATGTTGAGTTTTGGAAAAAAAGACAAAGGATTGCAGTGAAATGATTTGCAAAGATTGGCACAAATATTTCCAACAAATGCAATGGGCTACAGAACATTTACCTCGTGTCATAATGGGAACTTTAGAACACTGCATAGACACTCATCATAGCATAATGATAATCTAATTTTTGTTTGTTGTAGTTACAAGTTCCCTTGTTCAAATGTATGCAAATTGTGGAAACATACATAAGGCATGTAAAGAGCTTGACAAAATGCCTAGAACATATTCAGTCTCATGGATGTAATGTTGCAGCATATGCACAAATTGAGTGTATTCAAATATCTTCTTAACTCTTAGGCAATAACATTTGAGAGTTTTAAACCCAAACTCCATAACCTTTTTCATGGATGTTTTAATTCATATTAAAATTTTGCATGGATATTTTTGAGCTAACCATATTGCATTTCAATGAGCTTTTGAACAATATAATAGAAATTGGTTGGGTCGGGTTTTGTAATCTTTAGTGGAGAGTTATGGTTGGGAGAACAACATAGCAAAAGAATGGATTATTTACCTATTTCTGGCTACACTTCTATTACATCTTAGAGATTGATATGTGGTGTGTCGGTAATCATGATTAATGCAAACTTTAATTTATAATTTTTCATTTTGATGTGATAGTTGTATAACATATTTGTTAACATTGTTTCATTTTGAGAGAAGGGCATTGGGTGGAGTGTAAACCCTTTTCTCAAAGACCAAGAACACACATTAACATAACCATCACATGTGTATGTCCCTACTAAAAATAAGGACTCGGTAATGGCTAGGAAACATACACTTGGTCTGCCACAAGTTTCAAACAAAGACTTGGCAATTGCTAGGAAACATACACTTGGTCTGCCATACGTTTCAAACAAGGACGTGGAAATTGCTATGAAATGTACAGCTGGCTTGTCATAAGTTCTAAACAGTAACACATTTAATATTTATATATGTTTTTTCATGACTCGCTAGTTATTTATATTGTTCAATACTATGTAGTTGCACGCATGCGTGTGCGCACGCATGCACACATGCACACGCACACGCACACGCACGCGCACGCACGCACACACACACACACACACGCGCACACACACACACACACACACACACACACACACACACACACACACACACACACACCGAATCTTTACAAGATCTTTATGAATGGACTGAGAAAATCAATGTCTCCTAATCATATGAAATAGGTAAAATGGTGTGCACTATTGATCTTGTATATGGTCATGAATGAAAAGGTGAAGGAATGAGTACAACTAACCATTGATTTTGAAGGTTGCTAAAAAATGGTGAGAAAATGGGGGTGCCTACGAAATATTTTTACTATTGAGTCTTTGCTCAATTTTTGGGCAATTGTTTTAATTTTTGTTTGGATCGGCTTCCCTATTCTTCCATAAACAAATGGTGGACAATCTATACAAATACAAATGTCATATATACAAGAATATGTCATTATCGTCGTTATAAATCAACTATATTTTTAAGGGGTTAAGTTAAATGAAGACTCCTTTTGAACCTTCAAAGAGAGGATTTGTGTATCTCTTCGATTATTATTAAACCTATCCTAGATAGGCATTGCTTGACATCCTTGCCCTATTTTGTTGGAATAAGGCTCCTTGATTTATGGCTCCAACCAACTTTCCTTTGCCTAAGCTAAATATAAACAAAGATTCCTCTGGGGAGGCAGACATGTGATCTTGTCGAGGAAATATGTAAACATAAATTTGCACTATTAAAAGATGATTTGTTCTAGACATGCAACGTATTATTATTGAATTTAAGTGAAACAATTTGTAAATATAAAAGCCTACTTTGTGGTGTTGTAAAGTTCTCCTACCTTTCAATTGTTTCTGAAACATGTGCATGTTTGGAATGAAAGGATGGTTTTCTATACATTAATTGTGATATATTGTGCCTTCGTCAAGCCTGTCTTTTGAGATTAAATTACTCATCCCAAATTACACAAACTTATGTGTATTTGTGTGTATTTTGTCTTGTTTATGGTTATTCGAGATGTTGCTTTCCAATGTTAAAAAAAACATTGATTTTATATTATTTATAGTTACAATCAATCTTTTCATTATATTTTTATGGTGTTTGAAAATTGAAGGTTTTAATGCATTGTATCTCTATCCATCTTTATGTTCCATCTGTCGACCTGTCCATTACACCCTTTTGATGCAATTCCTATACACAACCAATACACCAAACATATTTTCTAAATCTACATATGACAATTACTCAAAAAATTTACACAAAATCAAGTATTATCCTAAAAGACCCTAAATTTCCTCTCCCACTCTAATCATTTCATTATTTAAATTATTCTAATGTTGTACATACTCCAAAATTATTAATAAAATCTGAGTGAAAGATTCCACACGAAGGCACACGATGCGCTTTATAATATCAGAAGTTCAGAAATTGTTTGGATGGTGGTGCACAGAAAAAAACTCGTAGAAAATTTATCCCCTCAAGAGGCTGACAGTGTCAGTGCCCATTGTTTTTTATGCATTGCAGACAAAACAATTTGCCACCACAAATAAGGAGGAAGGTGGCAACAAGCATATACAACCAGATTTTTTCAGATCCGATCTTCCCATAAATAAATCTTTTTTGGCCTATTTCCAACGTGTATGAACATGTCTACACAATATGTTGACAAATTTTATACGTCATTTATTCCCCATAAATTAATATATAAAGCCACACTTTTGAATTATTTGCAGATTTCATGGTAACTGATCGTAAATTGCGCGAGGAATGGCTTTATCCAAAGCAAAAAGAGCTTCTTTACCACTCAGTCTGACAACAATTTTCGCGTCATGTGACAGAATCCAAGCTTTGTTTGCCAAAGTCTGGCGACTTTCCAATGTCGAACTGTCGGCACGGGGTGCCAACTAGCAAAAATGATTTTAACACTTGGAATTTCGGAAGTTGGGCAGTTAATTTTTTAAATTTATTTTTACGTGACGCACAAATTTCTGTCATCCATGAGTGAGAGTGAAGGAACGAATTAGACAGTAGAAAAGTTTTTCAAAGAGGTGTCTTTGTCAGCTTAGACGGGCGGATTCCTAGTGCGGATGCCCCTCATCTTTTATTTAATAATTTCTCTCAAATCAATCCAGTTGGCAATGTCATTCCCCAAATACCCATCAATCATTTGATTGCAATTCCAAGATGGGTACTTGACCGATCAATAAAGATCATCTCTAGCTCAAGAACTCGCATACATTTCCATACATTGCCTCTCTGATGGACTTGTGATTGAGTTGAAGCTCTGTGTGTGTTTCTCAAGTTGGGAGTTGAGGAGATTCAGCAATGAAGGAAGCGGTGGTGTTGGATTCTGCATTGTTTCAGCTCACTCCTACTAGAACAAGGTAAGCATTCTGCATTACATTACACCCGAATTGTAAAAATGCAAAAGACCAGTCGAGACTCCCAGGAAATCTGTAGGAGGTTGGTAGTCCATACTTCTCGTGTAACACAGTTTAGCTCCCAGATGCATTGCAGTTGAAATCAGGGCAGCAGTTCTGGATTGCATAGACCGGAGAGAAAAACAATGTCACATGTTTGTGGGAAATTCGGTCAATTTTCTAAAGAAATTGTCAATGCGCTGACATTAGGACATGGGTAGTGATAGTGGGTATCTTGCAGAAAACCCCTGTTTGATCTGTTGGTTAAGACTCCATTTACATGAAGAGATCTGAACTCTGATACAATTAGAATTAGCTCTGAATTGTGCAGGGGTGAGAGGAGGGAACTCAGAAACAATGTCAGTTGTAGTGTTAAGTGGACAAGGTTTGATGTGCCGATTTGTCTTAAATACTAAGGTAATTGCCGCTAGGACGGACCTGCAGATCTAATGCTCGGCATCCAAATACAAAAGGCTCTTCCTTCAGACCTGACATGCACAGTGTACACAAATGTAAATGTTTAACAGACTCGAGTAGGAATGGAGAATTGAACACACTCAGAGCTGGAAGCCAATTAACACCTCTTTTATTCACAATTGCGTCTGAATCTATAGACAGGGAAACAAATTCCATCTTCCAAATCAGAGTTTTCCGCTCCTTACCTAAATCTAAAGCTTTCTCAAGAAATTCTTGTAACAGCTAACCACTAAAAAAACAAGCTCTATTCTAATTAGATGTGACATCATGGGAGGCATACGTGCACCATAATTTCTCTACTAACTAGGATGTCTGTTGTTTTTCCTAAAATTCTGCAAATATGCCCTTAAAATCTTGTCGTTTTGGACTTGCTATCCGTTCCATAATACATGATTGCATCAAGATTCAAGCAATGTTCTGAGATTTGGAGATAGGTGGTACTAGTGGGTGCCAGTTTGGTCTTTTGGTCAAGGATCCATATCCATGAGTAGATATGATAGAATCTAGGGTAGGCAATTAAAGCTTCGAGATTTCAACGCGTAAAACTTGTAGTAACCTTACCCGGAATCAACTGTGTTGTATCCTGCATCTGTATTTGAAGTATGTTTTTGATTTTGGGGTTGATTTTGCTAGGTGTGAACTGGTTATATCGAGTGGTGGGGTGACTGAGAAGTTGGCCTCTGGACTGCTGAAGCCATTCCTATCACATCTCAAGACGGCTGAGGAACAAATTGAAAAGGGTGGCTATTCCATTGTATTGGAGGTGGCCAGTGGAGATGAAAGATCATGGTTTACCAAGGGCACACTTGAAAGGTATGCAATCCTACTTGCATTTCTAAAACCAATTCTTAATACCGATTGAAGTGGAGAAAATAATGATGTTACTGTAGTTGTATAATTTGGCAAAATTTTATACTTTGCATGGATCTGTCCATTTGAGTATGAGTGCAATCCACAGCTTTTACTGTTACCAATTTGATTAATTTCTTGACAAGGCCTTTGATTGTACTCTATAATAGGTTTGTTCGGTTTGTGAGCACTCCAGAGATTCTTGAGCGGATTACCACAGTTGAAATTGAAATTGTACAGATTGAGGAGTCTATTAGTGCTCAATGCAATGAGGCTTCTTTAGCGGTGAACATTCTAAACGCTTTTGTATCACACTCTTAAGTGTATTTTGTCTTCCTTGTCAAAAACTTAACTGTGTAAATATTTATCCTTTTGCAGGCTGCTGAAAAACTACCTAAATACAGTGCAAATGGATCCTTGGAAGGTATGTGCATACTCATTGATCCAAATGGCAATTTTACACATTACCGTAATAAGTGAATTGTAGACCATATGCCATCAAATTTCCTTTCTGCAGTATCTAATTGCTGTTGTTTGTTTCTATCTTTGGCTGTTTAATCACTCCAATTTCCCATTCATTATGTTTCTGTCCTTTAGAGTTCAAAGGTTATGATGATTCCCACACAATCCCTTTGTTGTTTTATGTTTGAGTTATTTGCCACATCATTTGTCCATCTAACTTAGGCTGGTCATTAGGATTTTTTCACTTTAAATGATTTAAAATTCGCAATTTTAAGTTTCTTATCTAGACCGATTCTTTGCTGGGTAACTTGCCTAAACACAAGCACTTTAATATTGTTGGACCTTGTTACGAGTAGCAATTTGATATAACAATCCAAGATCAATTGTGTCAGTAGAAATTGATATTGTATAATAGGTGGAATAAGTACCTTATCCTTTTGATGAATTGTTTATCACTGGTTATTTTAGATCATTACCTAAGACTGCTGACTATTGGGTATGCACTCTCAAGTGTAACTCTACCGATGAATATGTCACTTACCAAAAACAAGGAACTTAGATAAGTAGCTACCTCGTTTTTCCCCATCTGGTATGCTGGATTTTAAGTTCTTTGAATTCAACCCTGTTAGAATTGGGAGCCATTGACACAATGCTTTTCATTTTTGGGGGCCTGGTTATTTATATAAGCTTTTGAGATTCAGGTCTAGACATTCAATCATGGAGTCATGCTCCGCTGCTTTATACTTGTTTGCAGGTATTAAGCAGTCATTGAAGAAGAATTCATTTATCATCACTTCATTTGCTTAGGTTTGTGACAGCTATAGATGTTTGTCAAGCTAAAGGTTGAAGGATCTCATGTTCTTTTTGGAGCAAAACTCAGATAACTAATATTTTAGAAACTTGAGTGGAGAATCAACATGAATAATAGCAGATATGTTTGCTCCATGATTGCTTTGTTCAGGTGAACTTTGTAGATCTGCTTGTAGCCCAGATCTCTAACTTAATGATCATTGCAGATGACCGTTCTATAGTCATAACTTTTTGGCATTAAGTTCTCGCGTGCAATGATGTAGACATGCGATTTTTGCTCATTTATAGTTGTAGACAGGCAGTAAGCTTTTATTGAAGAGGAATTTATTTATCATTACATCATTGGCATAGGCTCCTGTCATCTGCAAAAGTTGAGCAGGATAATTGTTATGGAAGAAGTCATGTACTTTTTGGAGTAAACTTAGCTAGTCAATATTATAGAAACTTGAATGGAGGATCAACAATAACAAATGCAGAGATGCTAACACCTTGATTGCCAAGTTCAGGAGAACTCTATTGATCTACTTGTAGCCGAGATTGAGATTCATATCTTTTGTGACGGTTCTTGAAAATAGCCTTGGGCATCTCCATTCTCTTTTATTTGATATATGTTGGAGATGACAATTCTATGGTCACAATTTCATAAAGTTTTCAGGATGTATAGTTCTATAGGATTTAGATTTTGATGCAAACGGATAAACCCCAGGACATAGAAATTCATGACAAACTTTTGATTCAATTTACAAGGGCAATGTGCAACAGGTCGCTGTAATTGCTGTGAAGTAATAGTTATATGCTCCAAGTTTTTCTCATATTGTTGAATATGAGTATGCTAACAATATCAAGATCTTCTAGCAATATCTCCAGTCTCTGTAAACATGAACAGGAATGCCATTACCATAGAAAATGCAAGCTACAAATAGCATTCCATGATGAATAACTTAAGGACATAACAACATAAACCAATCTATTGCCTTGCAAGCAACAGCTAGGCTAAACCCATCATTTGCAGAATACAGAATTTGTCAGACAGTTGGCAAGTAAATGACACATTTCAGTTGATAATGTAAAATAATCAAAACACTCATTTCTCATCATTCAATTACCGACATGTAAAAGCCTCTACTTAGCACCAGTCATTGATGCCGTCTAGTTATCAGCAATGGTATGTCTTTCTTATGGAAATTGTGTTCCTGGATGCAATCAGCATATTATTGCCGTGTTACACGGGGACGCATCCCCTAGAGTATGGTGATGTCCCGGACGTCCCAAACGTTTCGGGGACTTGGGGACTTAGAGGGGACGTTCCCTATTTTTAAAAAATCTTTTGAAAGTTTTCTGATGTTTTTACTTTTAAAATGTTGCTATTTTAACCAAGAACATTAAATTACGATCTTGAAAGCACCTAAAATACATTAAACATAGTTTAAATCCTTATATTTCATTGAATACAATTAAAATATTAAAATATTAATTGTTGTATATTATTTTAATAGGTGTCCCCCTGCCATCCCCAAAACTTGGGAATTTTTTGCCGTCCCGGAAACCCCGTCCCTCCGTCTTCCTGTCCCCCTGTCCACGAGACTTAGGTAACTATGTATTATTGTAATACTAATGCTTTAATCACAATAGAAGCGGTGTCTTCTTCCTCATCCTGTCGTTCGATTCTAACCATGTATGTGAGGATAATGTGTTGCCATCCACAAGTGTGTAATCCAAAGATCGGACTTATTGATCAATTTTTTGTTGCTGTCGTCTCGAATTGTAGTCTGGCTGGTAATGGGTTGTGGATTGTAACATGCCCTTCTACAATCCTCCAGTGATCTTAAAAGTGATTTTCTTGTGGGGTTCTCGTTCCTAGATTGTCAAATTTACCAAGCAGGCTATTTGATTCATATTAAAATATTATATTTTTTATGTACATGGCTCAATGCATGGATTCTTCAGAAGCAAATCTGCTTTTCTACTCTGGCATGCTCTGATAGAATTATTCTTAATCTAATTGTTAACCTTACCATGCAGTTCAAGTTCTAAGTCGACAAGGTTGGCTTTGATTATTTGCACTTGTTCATTGCTCATAGGGCAAGTGCCCCTGCATAGCTAACCAGGTCCAACCTAAAAACGCCTTGGGGCACTATGAAAGGTCATGTGAAGAAGTCTAGTGGACTTATTAAAATAGTTCTAAGCACCATTAGTGATAGCTAAGTAGACACAACTTGCCTACAAAGTTAGTGAGGAATGAGGAGCACTTCACAATGTTAGCTAATGACAACTTTCCTACTCTACCTTTAGTGATTTACAAGGAGCAATGAAATTCTTCTTTTTTTTTTGTAAAAAAGGTGAAGTTGTATTATAAAAAAGAGGAAGTACAACAAAATAAGAAAGACAAAGACGATCACATGGATCAGACTATGAGAGTATAATTACAAGGAAGAATCATACGAAAATAACAACCAAGGAGATTAACTACATACAATTTAATATGACCAACGGCATAGACACCATCATGTATGCTAAGGAGGGATCAATTGTCGTGAGCAAGAGAAAATGGGAAGCTTTCCTTCCGAACTGGATGGGTAGCCTAGGCTTAGCTTAAAGAAGAGGGGTGAAGAGTGAAGTATACAATTTTTGAATTTTCTTCATTGTAGGCCCCAATTGTAGTGATGTAGTCGTGGTTAGGGTTCCCAATGAAGGGGCACCTTACACCACACAACCTATATCAAAGTTAGATCTCACCGAAGAAAGATCTTAGGCACAACTCTGAACAAAAAAACAACAAAGCTTCTTCTATCAATGCAAGGAAAGATTACAAATTTCAGCACAATGGTGCAACACTCCAGTTATAGTCTTACAAAAAGTCTCTACAAAAATTCTTCCAAGAATTCCAATCCTAGACATATCCTAAACTTGTAGACTCTGGAAAGCTTCTACAAAACCACACTTAGCTCAATTTCTCCAAGGACAATCAACTCGATTCCTTGCTCTTGGGAATTCGAGGTTTACAATCTCGTAGGTCCCTTCTATTTATAGAAAACTATAGAAGCTTCTGGTGGGAAAACAAAGATGCCTTAGGTAAAGATACCTCATAGAATATTTTTCGCATTTCCCTAAATCGCCATTGATTTGTCCTGGAAGTTCCTCTCCATTGGATCAAGATCAATCAGATCATTTGGTTGGTCCCTAGCTATGATGGATGAATCAAAAACCACGTGTGCCCCCTATTAATTGTATTGATGTTGATAGGGGATCCTATTTGACATAGATCTCATCATTGAAACGAATGGGTGTGATTCTGCATGAATACAAAGGCTTTGTGGCTTTGAGAGTGTTCGACAACTTACAGAGTGTTTTGGGGTGCAGGTAAGCATCAACAGTCTTGGTTAAACATTGGTTGTTTGTGCAAGGCGTGCGTGGCTTTAGCGCACAAGTCTAGTGTTTTGCGTCTTGGAATGGTGTGTGGCATGGGAGTCATGTGTGGCTAAAGCATAGTGTTGTGTGGCTAAGCATAGTGTTGTGCAGCTAAGTAAAATGTTGCACGACATGGGCAAGCTTGGGTGGTTTGGATAAGCTTGCATGACATGAGTAATGTTGTACAACTTTGACATTTTGCACGACAAGTTTTGTGTGGTTATGATAGGCTTTCGCGGTAAGGCATTGAACTTTTGCACAACATACTTAGGAGTGGCGTGTCATTGCGCAAGTCTTTATTTAGTAACTATAAATATATTTGGGTGATGTAGGATTGCTTGTGAACTCGGAGCTCCCGCATCATGTAATTGTTTGTCATTTGGGGGAAGGGCAAGGGGGTTTGATGAGCAGACTCCAGCATTGTTGCATTAATTCTTCATTCTTCATTTTCCTTGAGGGTGATTGTGTTGATAGTATCCACCATTTTTCTTGTTTTACCACAATTTTAGTCTATTGTTCCGCACAAGTTTGGAGAGTGTCAATTCTTTCATGCTGTGCAAGGGTGATCTGTGTTAGCATAGAGAGAGCAGTTTCCGTAATAGTATTATGCACTCCTTTAGGCTCTATAGTTTACCCAATATTTTTTCCCATATCAGAGATTTTCAGCAAAGCATAGGAACATTTGCAGTGGGAGTTGGTATGGGGATTATGAATGGAGGGAGATACATGGGTATTACAAAGATGCAGGGGATTGACTGGGGCAAGAGCAGGGATGGGCTTGAAAACAAAGCCACCATGAACACAATAGCACATGACCTTGTAAGGAAGGTTTTGAGTAGGAACAGCGATGGGACATGGCTATGAAGACTAAAAAATATCAGGATTAATGCCAAGCTTGCGGAAAGGAGGATTAAGGATTGAGGAAGCTTTTGGCAATCTTATGGGTAACAAAGCTCCTGAGTGATCCAGAGGGGCAAGCAAAGTATTGGATGGGGTAGGGGGATTTTTCACAAAATATAGGAGTTGCAGAATCAGGGGTGGAGTCCATTACCTTTGACAAATCTCTTTCCAGAGGCCTGGTACAATGAGAATAAAAGGCTTTCTTAGACCAGCCTTTGAAAGGGAAATTCACACAGGAAAGCTTCATCATTATCTAGTTTAATGTGATTGCAACCTGATTATTCATTCATGTTGGGAGGTGGATACTAAGAAGTTCTCCTAGGAGTTTGTTAGACCAGGATGTTCTTTGCCTTATTCTTTCCCTTTTATAGACTCTAACCCCTCCCTGACTGAGAGAGACTCGATTTAGACGTCTGCCTGTCACTTACCCCTGTTTATAGGTGCAGATATGTCCTACTTTGTTGTGTCTGCAATTTTACTAACAACAAAACTATTAAGTCTGGTAGGTGAAGATCTGATTTGGATTAGATTGTAGCAGGTTGTAAAGATTTTGACATGTCTCAGAGACAGTCTTTAAATGTAGTGCTGCTGTGAGAATTGCTTTGTGGAGTGTAGCTGTTTAACTATAGAACCCTGAAGGATGGCGGAAAGGGGAAGGGGGAGCAGAGATAGTAAGCAGTCGATCTTGCATTCCTTGACCCTTCTGGTTACCAGCTTGATTTTTAATGAGCAGCTCATTGCTTCCATCCTCCCACGCTTTGCAGTATTCAATTATTCCAGCTATGGAAAATTGCGATGTAGCTAGAGGAGAAGAGATTTGTGTCAAAAAGAAAACAATCTCCTGTTTACAGTTTATGTCATATGATGACCCTGCGAGAATATATATCGATCTGATTTTTATTATTGCCTTGCCGTGAAGGCCTCAAGTTTCATTTGTGTGCATTGTGGATGGGTAAAACTATTCTAACATTGGAGACAAACAGGGGGTTAATGGGCCATCAACAATGTCTATCTGGTAGATGTGCACAAGGATGACGACGACCTGCCTTCACCAAGCATTTTAAACCCAAGGACTTCAGTAGAGTCCACGCGGCCTCCAAATTTTAATTTTTTCTACCTTCTTGGTGACCCACTTAGAGCATTTTATTTTGATGCTGATGCTTCTAGCAGTATTTTTGGACTTTGAACATATTCATGATTATGGTTATGTTGTACTAGTGGGCCATGGTATTATTAGAAGGGTATTGTTGTTTGGTTCTTCCTATATTTGTCTGTTTCTTGATGTGGCACTTATTTCTCAAGCACGAACCCTATCTCTCTCACATAGGAACAAGTTATGTGTCTCTTTACAATTTGTTAGAAAGTCTTCCCTTTCACAGTTACTACTTCTAATAGATTGTAATCTTGTTTACATATCAATGGCTTCTAACCTGGGAAAGGAAGGGTGTCGTCCTTCTTGTATTCTTTTCTTCATTTATGTATTACTTTTCATCCTCCAAAATTAGCATCAAGTAACTTTTAGAAGGATTAAGTTACATAAGGGCTTAATGTTGGGAAATGTGACTACCATCTTCAGAGTTGTGTTGATAAATTGGAGACATTGCATTTCAACTTTATCTTCCCTCTTATGGTACAAATACCAGTCAACTTTCTGTGTTTTCAGCACGCACATCAATATTGCAGTCATGGGCTGATTTTTATTTGTGCGCACAGTGTGTATGATGATGAATACATATCATTCAATTGTGAGCTGTTCTAATAAAATTCTATGTCAACTGTAAAATTACAGAAATAGTACTTTTCACAAAAGTTTGTTAATCTCTTTATTTGGAATGATGGTTTTGCATGTACTTGGACAGGCAAAAAGATGATGGTTGATTTAAACCCAGATAGGACAATTGTTCCTTTTAAGGTATGTTTAATGCATGTGATGTTTTTATAATTTACATGAAGGTCTCTCTGTACATCATTTATATCCAATGCACAATAGTAGCTTGTCCATTATAATAAATTTTTGGATGAGGATTATACGAACTATCCACAGGATTGTCTCATGATGTGGGTATGATCTTATGTTAGCCAAGAAGAGAGTCAATTAATGACACCCCACCTGTACAAGGAGAAAATTCAAAGTAAGAACTTCTATCCTTCCACAGATGTTATGCAATGAAATGAAAATGTGCTGCCCTGTAATTATGCACTAATTGTGTTTTCTATGGTACAAATTTGACATATGTATTTGATATCATCTGTGCACTTCTTTTGGTCAGAGTTCAGCTTTTAAAAATACTGGAGAATCGAAAAATAGCCTTGCAGAAAGAACAAGGAATGGCCTATGCACGAGCAGCAGCAGCTGGCTTTGATAATGAACACATGACTGGTCTGGTCTCATTTGCAGAATACTTTGGGGCTCTTCGTCTGAGGTACTATTACCTGAACTTCCATAGAATTCTATTGAAATAATATGCAGAAATGTAGGAAAATCAAATGTTGAAAATGTTACTTCTGAGATCAAAGCAGAAGAGAAGGCTTCCACGCACCAGATGCAGGATTTTTGAATAAATAATATTATGCATTTGCAACTTGCAAGCATATAAAAATATGTATTATGACTTTGCTATTATGTTGATTTGAAGCAAAGATATTTTCTTGTGGGTGGTGGAAATTCATCTCTAATCTGAGAAACACACTGGTTGCACGCTCAACAGAAAATCATGTTTGAACATCATGGATATGTATAAGAGAAAGCAAGAAGCTGGGCTGTGGTTGGAGGAGATGGAAATGGCAGCTATGGAGGATAATTCTTCTCTATCTGAGATGTCTTTTGCTGGAGCTTCTGGGATCATGCTAAACAGCAACTCTGTTTGTCAGTCTATGCTTCCTGCTGCTTGTGATGATCCTAGTAATCTTAATGAATTGAATCAAACTGCAGGCATGCGAGGTGCACATGGGAACTACACAAACTTAAGTATTAATAGAGGCAATTTTAGCTGCTCTCATCTCTATTATGTGAAATATCTAGAACTGTAAATGAGTTCCCATTTAGGTAATCACTGACTAATTGCAATGGTTTCCTGACAACCAGATAACGGGATACCCACAAGTACAACAATGCAAATTCCTATGGGAATAGCTGGAGCTAATGAAAATATTCAACAATCTACAGTGCCTGTATGGCCAGGTCAGCCTCCAAAATATGTCCAGAATTTCCAATCTCATATGGTTGGGCCTGGACCTCCACTGCAAGGTTTCCATGGGCTTCCAATGCAGGGAATTCAGCTTGGTTCACCCTATTATCAAAGCTATCCTGGAAATTCATACTGGCCGCAATTCATTGAGAATCCTATCTTTGGTCCACCCCAGAGGACAGAATCAAGTGGCATGTCTAATGTATCTGCAGGCTCAAAACATTATGCAACAAACGGAACAGAGGAGGGAAGCCCAGTAAGTCCAAAATCTGTCTCGTTATCTCAAAGCTTCACAGATCAAGGTGGACATTCTGAGCTGGAGAAGGAATGTATGATCCAACCTCAGAAGAGCTCACACAGAAGATCCTCTCACCGGTCAAGTAATAAGCACTCTGGCATGGTAGTTATTCGCAATATCAATTATATTACTTCAAAGGGACATGATGGAGTATCAGAGGAATCAGAGTCTGAGAGTGATAGTAATTCTGAAATTATAATTGATCTTTCTGATAAAAAGCAAAAGAATGCAGGGGGGTTGCCAAGAAAAAGGGGTTCTCGTAACCATATTGTTGATGGCTGTAATTCTAATGAGAAAGATGGAAAATATGAAGTCAGCACAGACAACCCGGGTGGAGAAGACGACAATTCAAGCTGGCAAGTCTTTCAGACTTGCTTATTGAAAGAAAACGAATCATCTGAAAATGAACCAAAGAATGACAAAGGCAATGCTACTCACACAAAAGGCCAGATTTCAGTTGAGCCAGAAATGGATGCAAAAGTTAAAGAACACATGAACACAGAAAATTCTGATTTGCAGATGATATCTGAACTAGAAGCCAACAATGGTGAGCCTATGTCAGAAATCAGAAGTACCATGTCAAAAGAGCAGTTGCTGCTTCCTCAAAGAGCTAATTCAACCTGGGTTGAAAAACATGCCGTGATGGGTGCTGAGAGAGAGAAATTATCTATTCATAAAAAACCAATAATAGATGACTCAATTGTAATTTCTGAACAACACAGTGAAATGAAATTAGCTCATACAGTTTCACAGTGGGATACAAGTGACAATATTGAGCACACAATCAGTAGGAATGACGATCACTTGCACACAGGGATACGTCATGGGCAGTGTTTAGTAGATGATTCTTTCATGGTTTCGACCAGATCTGTTCCACAGGAGCAGGCTAATATTGAATGGAAGACACAGTTAAGTATGGATTCTGAGCTTCCATTCATTGATAAAGGACAAAGTTCTTCTAATGATGCCCCTCAAAATAAATCAGAAACCTCCATTAGCTGGGAACCGGCTGATTTGTTCATGGTGCCGGAGAGAAATTCTGAAAGAGATTCTCTAGGTCAATCATGGAATCCTGCCATTGATAATGATATCCAGGAGTTAGTCAACATTGTTGATCATAAGTATCCTGAGGCAGAACTTAATGGTGATGTGAGTGAGGAAGAGATTCTGAAAAAAAAGCAAAGTAATGCATATCTCAAGGAACTGCCAGAAATGAAAATTTCAAGCAAGAAAGGGCAGTTGAAAGAAACCGAAGAAGCTCTAGCAAAGAGGAAAGCTGACACGACTGCAAGGGGCGGCAAAAAAACAAAGCTAAGTCCATTGGCTGAAGCACAATTGCGTGCTGAAAAGTTACGTGCCTTTAAAGCTGCCTTACAGAAGACCAAAAATGAGAAGGTAGCCATGATGTTTCTTCTTCCCACACCTGCTAACCTCTTTCTATATAATATGGAGGGTGATTTAAGTTTCAACAGCCAGTTTATTCTAGCTGTGTTGTGTTGGGTCATTGTTTAAGCACTATTTTTCTCAATAAGACATATAATGCTCAATGCTAAGTTGCTAACGAGTTTTTTGTTGGAGAATTTAATGAATTCAGGATGAGGAGGATAGGAAACGGATTGAGGAACTAAAGATGCAGCGACAAAAAAGGATTGCTGGAAGAACAACGTCAGCTGTCAATAAATCAACTTCCAATTCTTGTTCCTCGAGGCAGCAACTAGTGAAGCCTACAATTACAGGGAAACTATCATCAAGTATGCAAAAAGACCGAAGTTCTAATAATCTAAGCACTGCACATTCTCTGCCTCGGCCAATCACAAAGATTTCAAATGAAGCAATCAAAAGATTGAGTTCACATAAATCCAAGGCATCTGGGGATGCCCTTAGTCAATCTGTCTCTCCTCGGGTGATACTCAGAAAAGAAAATTCCAATGTCTCAAAACAATTGAGGTCAGTTGTTCAAGCAAAACAGATTCCATCCAATATGAAGAACAGTAAGCAAGTTGATCCTACAAAGGTGGGCATAAGTGGTAGCCTAAAAGCTAATGGTGCATTCCCTGTGTCTCCCAAGAATGTTGAGAAGGTGTTCCCTCGTAAAGCAGAGCAGTTGAGTTCCAATGGGTTAAATGTACCAAAAAAAGAAAACAAAGAAAATGGTAGTACGTCTGATGTCAAGAAGAACAGTGACCAAGGTTTAACTCTTCAACAAGGGATAGAAGGTGGCAAATTAAAAACAAAAGGCACCGTGTCACATTCAACTCCACATTCCTCAGTTAACTCTGACTTGAAGAAAAAGTCAGCTGAAGCAAGAAAAAGCCTACAACCAGTTAGCACATCAACAGAGAAATCCACAGAAATTTGTCTGGATTTAAATGACGGTGTGGGAAAGAATGCCCTTCCCAGCAGTGAAGGAAGTAACCTGGATAATGGTGTTGCCAATATGAAGTCTAAAGAGAATACGGGCGTCAAATTCAAAAACTCTTCCAAGGTAACAGAAATAAAAAACCAGGTAAAAGCTTCAGAATCAGATGATGATTCTAGAACGAAACAAGGGAATTTAACCAATTCAGCCCATATTTCAACTCAAGAATCTACCTTCAACAATGTTAAACAAGCAGAAGTGAATGAGCCTAGAACACCAGAATGTTCGGTAGATGATGGATTTGAAATTATTAAGGTCTCTGAAGCTGTAATAATCCCTCTTACTGAGGTGGCTATGTCAGGCTCTCCCAGTTACAAGCAACTTGCAAGTCAACAAAGCAGCTTCAAAGTTTCATCTTTTGTGCCTGAGAGATGTAATCCTGAGGATCATGATAGAGCACCAACTGCCCCTGTCCCATCTCTTGATAATTCACCTTCTGAAAGCTTAAAGTTTTGTACTTCCAGTGCACCTGTAACACCTGAAAATAGTCGTGCAAGGGAAGAAGTGTTTACTCCCAGGTTAAATGTTTTTGGATCTAATGATCCTCATGTCATTTCCTCCAGTTATCCAAGTGCAAATCCAGATTTACGGAATGTAATCAAGTCTTCACTATCAAACTCTCCTGTAGCTGATGATGGTAAGTCAGATTCACTGAATTCACGTAAAAGATGGGGGAACTCAGAAAACAGTGCCAAAGGATTGAGAAGATTTTTGATGTTTGGCCGAAAGCCGCGAAGTTCTATGGCCCCTCCATCAGATGTAGTATCCTCCCTGGAAACAAGTCAAGGTTAACAAGAAGAGCAACAATTTATTAATAGCAATGGCAGAAATGAGGTGGACAACTAAGGTAATAGCTACAATCCTAACTTCTGTGCTTGAAAAATCAGACTAGTGGGATATCTCTTTATATGCTTATTGGGTTTTACCAAATCTTAATCTAGTAGTTTCTCATAATTACTTAATTTTCTGTTATACACTTTTTGTATTGCTGAAAGTCAATGTATCGCTATTTTATTTGAGAAATATAAATAAAAAGGGAAACAGGAAACAGTAAAGACACTAGAGATTGTTTTTGCATTTTGTTGACAACTGAGACTCTTAGAAATGAAAAACAAGTGCTTCTACAACTCTCCTCGATCCAGACCTGCAAAATAAGTTACAAATGGATGCTGATTTTTTTGACTGATCAATGGGGGTTAAAAACGGGTCCACCACCCTTATTGAAAATAGGAAGAAGAAACTCATAAGTGCCCTGACTGCAATTACAGCATTTTGCTAATCACAATTGTCAATAACCAAAAACACTAGTGGATTTAAGATATCAATATTTGCAGACCATGAATCACTATCTTATTGAGGTGTTTTCTCAATATATCACTTACAAACTGAATGCAGCCCCATTCTACATACTTTTATACCATGGAAAACACATCCATAATTGACAAAGTCCCTCCTTCAATTAATTTTTGATGGATTGAAAAAACCTTGAATACTGTGAGACCAAGTTTTGTTAAAAAATATTGTCAAACCATTCACGTGCTTTCTGAACTCCCATTTATTGCATACATGTTAATCAGGGAAGCCACAAAATCCACATCTGAATCCAATCTGATCTTTATTATTTTAGGTGGATCTTCATAACCTGTTTGAAAGCTGCCATATTGGTGTCTTCTGGAAAAAACACTAGGGTTGAATATTATGTTTTTGCAACTTCATTTGCAAAAATAATTCTAAAGTGATTTCAGCAGCCTGTTTGGTGCTAACCCAACAACCATCCCATCCCACGAAGCCACAATTTGTGTGCCTCATAGCTTACTGTTCAGGGCATTGCCAAGAACAAATACCATTTACAAAAGCCACTTTCAATATCTTTGATGGATCTCTAATGTCCATAATGTTTTCCAAGGTGCACTAAAGGGAGCATACCGAGAATTCCCATATTACCTACCTCTCTATCAGAGCATTCGCAACTTTAATTGTCTGAGAGTTCGAATATTTTGACAGCTATGTTCCATTTTAGCATACATGTGGAGTAATTAGCCAAGTGTGGAGTTTGTGTGTAGTCCATATCCTACAATCGACTTATTCCACGATTCATGTGCATTTAGAGCAAGTCTAAGAGGACAGTCACAGCCACAACAAAACAAAGTGTGTGCAGATGGCTCACTTTGCATTGTTCTAAGGTTGCAGGTTCAGAATATGCTCTGGGTACTGTCAAAAGTGGCCGGGTTTGACTTAGTACTATCCAGCTTCTTTGGCAAGCCCATTCTTGGTTTTGAAGAGCCCTGCAACTACTACATCTTGTGTTATCCTCTAAAGGACACTAACAACAGAAGTTATGCCGTTTTGCAGCTTCCATTTTGGTGCAGGCAAAGGTTATACTTGAAATTTTTCTCAATTTCAGATACTCCACCTCGGCCACTGACAGACAATTCCTGAAGTTACTATCAAGTGAACAACAGCAGTTCCAGCTCCACACCATAATAGGTTCTTTTCAGAAGCTGGAAGCCCAAAATAGACAAAATTCTTCATATCTCTAAATGGTATCATCGCTGTATCACAACTGCTTGACCCTCCCAAGGAACCTAATCATCATCATCAACCCATATGCTGTCCATATGTCTGATACTTTTTTGCTGCAAAAGGGCATCCTTTTTCCACTAGAACAGAGTGAATTCTCCGGAGGCAGCACACTGAATAATGTTGGCAGTTGCTTTCGAAAGAGCTCAGCTTACTTTAGGGTGGGACCCTAGTGTCCCTTTCCTCTTATATCTCACAAACATAATAAACTCCTAACCATGACATCTTGGACCACATTGGCCAGGCCAGTTTAAAAGTTTTTTTAGCAAGCCATATGACTGTTTGGCGTGCTCCCCAGAACACAATAGTTCCAGTCGATTAATGTAGTTGATAAAATCAGTCGCTTCAAATAAAGAAGGATCAAACATAAGGCAAAGTTTGTTGTCAGAAATCTTACCTTCCACAATCTTTCAAGAGTATTGTTGCCGGCATTGTTGGGTTGCATACATTTAACAACCTCTCCACCTCAAACTCTTTCCAGCTTCCATGGAAACCATCACCCACCTCTCAGCAATAGAGAGGATGGTGGAATTCAGTCTATCTCATATGTTTTTGTAAGTATAGGGGTCGTTCATAAGTGTGGGAGGGTCATGAAGGTACTTCAACATCATGCCTCAAGGACAAAAAGTCACACCAATCTTCTATGTCATCCTATTTTTGAATGGATTCAGGATTTTCAGATAATATCCTTAGCACAGTTGGTCATGAAACCAGAAACCCTGCTAACCTCACAGTGGTAGTGTGTGAAACTTATCCTTTCAAATTTTGGAATAAGGGGAGGTCTTTTGTGAATGACTCTTCTCAGACGCCAATTTTTTCATTAGATATTTTGATTTCATAGCCCTTATAATGTTCTCTGAATCACCATCTACTTCGACGCTGTTAAAGTTTTCCTTCAGCAAATTTCAGACCCTCTACCAGGGCAATAGATTCTGGCATGTTATTTGAAGCTCGGGGGACATGTTTAGTGCTAGCTACAAGGCATTTTTTTCGGTCATCTCGAATTACACCTCCCGCTCCAGTGATCCCGGGGTTTCCCCTTGAGGCTTCTTCAAACTTTAGCTGTGCACACTCCTGTTTCGGAGGAGCCCACTTAGCCTATGTCCTTTTATCTTTCGTGTTACCAATCTGATTAGTGGGGAAGGTGGGAAGACAATGGATTTTCCATTGTGCCAAGGTCTCTTATCCCTACCACCCAACTTCCCATAATTTAAAGGAATTGTAGAAGTGAAAGTTTCCACAAATACCACCTTTAAACCAGAAATGAACTGCTCCCACAATTTCTTTTTTCTTAAAAGATCCTTGCATTTGTAAACCTTCTCAGGTGCCAACAGATTAGTGGAGTCCCATCCTTCAAGGTCCCTTAGCCACATTTGACCTATATAGAGTATACTAGCCATTAAGTAGGTTAGAAAGATCAGCCGGGCATATCCATTTTAAGCCTGTTTTTGAAGAAAACCAAGTGTAGGTCTTCTGAGTCAAGGGGTAGTTAAGTGGGGGACACTTATCTCAAGTGCAATCCCTAGAGTAAGTTGTTTCCTTCCATTATAGTGCTAGTCTAGAACTTTCTGGAAAAAATGAAAGAGAAGAAATGCAGAAGGGGTGATACAACAGGATATTTTAATCCTTTTCTCTACTTGACCACAACACAAGAAGACTAAAACATGCAGAACTTATTGTTTGATTGACACAATGATAATAGAGCAGAGATATGATCTAACCTAAATACGAAAATGGAGCCATATAACATGAGAAGAAAGCTGAAGAGAAATTCACCACAACACCTTTTATTAATCACATTGGATACACAATTACTCTCTATTAATTCAAAGATACTGGACATTATTCTGCATGAATTTGAAACCTAGGCTATAGCACTGCTGAAATAAAAACAGGAATTCAAGCAAAATTCAAGGAAAGATGATCAGACTATAAAAAGACACTCTATTTATTACAAATCTAGAGGAAGATGAGAAGTGTGCAACATGCACCAACTCTAAAATTTTATAATTATCCTTAGATAATAATATTATCCATTCTCATCCTAAATAAAATATTGTTCTAATTCTTCACTCAAGTTCCATCAAATATTTGAAATTTAAAAGGCTAAAATAGCTTTCAAATCCGCCAAAATCTCATTAAAAGAACTCCTTCAATTATTCTTTTAATTCTTTTATCCTCACGTGGACACTCCAAAATTAGCTTTTAAAGTTTGTCCTCTGACTATTTTAATATTAAAGCTTTAAATAAGCTTTTAAATTTAATGGTGCATATCCAAATATATTAAAAGCTTGGCAAAGCTTTTATTTTAATTAATAAAAGCAAGACGCTCTGATTGATTCTCATCCACTCATTGCATTCTTTTAATTCTCTTTAAATTAATTTAAATAAATTGTCACAATTATCTTTATCTTATATGTGTGCAATATTTAAATTGTGTAACCGATATATTTAAATTATGGATTTAAATTCGAGAATTAAAAGGTTGAGAAATCAGGATAACTTAGAAATATTTTGTGATCATCAAACTACAATTTTTTTTGTAATATTATTAATGACGTCCTTGCATTGCCCAAGGAAGTTCCATAGATAAGAACCTTTTATCCATTGGTTACAATTGGATACTATTTCCAATAGGAAGAGGAAGATTAACATAGGGTTTAAAAACAGGCATAATCTTCGTAGCAAAACTGGAAGATGCCCAATCCAAAATGGATGACATATATCTCATCAAAATGTAATAGAGAATGAACAACATTTGTTTGTGAGGAATACCTTGTTTGAGTACACCTCCCTATTGCACCAAGAAAAAAATTAAGGGTGAATGTTTTCTTTTAAATATTGTGGAGTATGTCATTTAAGATAATACCCAGTTACCAAAGGTTGCGAAGTCCAACTGGTGAAGAATGCTTGCTCACAAAGAGCCCACCGAGGTTCTATTTCCAGAAGGTACCAAAATAAGGGATGAGGCCAGGTGCAAGTCCCGAGCGACTTCAGCAGAGCAGATATCGCTCAGTACCTTGGCACTAAGTCAAAGGAGACGGATTAATAGTGCACCCAATACCTATGGGTTGGTTTGTTCTCCAACCAAAGCAAAAAGGAAACACCCAATTGATAAAATAAAATGGTTATGGAATTCCTATTCAAAAGCCGAAGTCTGCATTCTTGGTTGGATCTGTTTCAGTCATAGTGTTTTTAACCAAAATGACTCCATTTAGGCCTGTAACAGTAACTACAAAATTGGCAACAAGCATGTCTACAACCTTACTATCATATTATCTGCGGTAACTACAAAATTGGCAACAAGTATGCCTACAACCTTACTATCATATTATCTGCAAGAGAAGTTTCTATAAAAACTCAAACATTTTGGAGAATAGTGTCAATTGGAGACACTTTACAGATTGATGATGTTTTTGACCAATTATACAATCTAATTTATACATTAAGAAAGAAATGGGTTGATGGCTGGAAGATAAAAACCTAAAGTTTTCTCTTCAAGCAACTACAATCCTTATCTAAGAGGAAAATTGACAATAGAAGTTCTAGAACCCAATCCAATATCCTAAAAACATTATAGCTATGTAATTTTTAAAGTTAAAAAAGATCTAATGAACCAAACAAACACTTCCAATTTTCACAAATAAATATAATCCTGTGTTGCAATCTAATGAAAGCTTAAATGTCCTGATGCTTGTATTAATTAATATTGTTGTTAACAGATTTTGAGTAATTGGAATGAGCTTACCTTCGGAGCTGAGACTGGTGGGCTGGATGACCTTCAGTGACTTTCTAGTTTGTTGTTTTCCCATTCAGCTGAGCTTATTGGGCTTGATGATGATGAGGATGATGTTCGTGGTTCTTTTGATCTGATGGGAAGCAGGTGGAACATTCAAATATAGATTTGTTAAATTGTAAATTAGCTCATTATGTAGAAAGGAAAAATTGGTTGTTGAATGCATCAATGCCACAGTTTGTGTATGTGTATGTATAATAGATAAGGTCTTATTTTATCATAATTTATGGTGGACAAGTTTCTACCATCATGTTTTATGGTCTTTTGTTCATCATGGAGAAGACCACTGAAACTTACACAGCTCCTTTCAATATGATGTTCGATTCAGCTATATATTATTTTTTCTCAATCTGGAGATTATAAGCACTTATCAATAAACGAGTATCGTTGCTCTTGTTTGTTTTCCTCATTGCATTTGTACATACAAATATATTCTTGTATTGACAAGCTAATGGCTGAAGCTTGTGTGGGCTATTTACGAAAAATGAGATTGTCATTGGAATATCATGAAGCATTATAATCTTATGAGTTCATACACCTCAGATCTTGCAAATCAATTCCTCTATTCCAACATGCAGCTATCCTCATTTTAAGTCATGGTTCATATATGTAATTGTAAAATTGAAATACTATCTGTGATCAGAATATATGCCGACATTAGAACTTCAAATGTAAAGCTTCAAAGATAATGAAAGTTCAGAGGTTCTAGGTTTACAGGAATTTGTTGCAAGAGAACTAACTTACCTGCGTTAATGTCCCTTCTTGATTTTCATTGCGCTCCTTCGACATAAAAGAAATAAGTAGCTTTAATGCCTATTCTTGTTAACTGTGTATGCGCGAGGGTGTGCAGAAGATTAAGAAAAACATGCATTCTACTCGGCCTAAATCCATGAAGTCCAGACAAGTATAAATCCATTAGTATGTCTTTATGCGTATTTTCAAAAATAAAACCACAATTCAAGCTCCTAACTCCACCAATCAAGGGCAATACATTATTTTTATTTATTTTTGCACTTAAATCCTCTTTGTGAACAAAATCACTTGTGCTTTAACTTCATTGATTAGATTTAGTCCCAACACATATTTCAACACCCATATACGAGAGAGGCATGCATAAAATGCAACAATTTACTACATAAGCACTGCTTGTATAAATTGAAAGGGCCATGGAGCTCCATAATGAACAAGGCACAACACTCGTAGGAGGTTTTACAAATGGTGCGACAAGTAAAGTGGGCTTGATTAAGTGTGGTTGAGCCAAAGTAGTATTGGGATGGGTGACCTCTCGGGAAGCCGTGGTGCTTCACCCTTGTGAGCATCACTAGAATTAGGGAGTGTCAGAGGGACCATTCATGCTTATGAGAGATGGGTTCTTGTAAACAATTACTTGTGAAATATAGGTCAATGTAGATTGACTTGAAACTATGTAGTTGAATATCAAAAATCATACTACATAATTTAGATATACTTCATTAATATCCTTTAATCCAAATCCACCCTATAGATCCATATCCACCAACATGAGCCTGTACTCATCAATTTAATTTCGAATCTTATAATATGGTGACACATGAGGACAGAAGAAAGCTATCAGATTATTGGATCCAAGAATTTAGAATGGAAGCATTATAATAAGAAAATCATTATTGGTATAGATGAGGCGTCAGGGATTGGAATCATCAAGGTGCTACCTATTTATAAATTATCAGGGTGTTCTCTATTTATCAAAGTTACAGACACAACATACTGATTTGATAGCCAAGGCTGCAGTGTTGCAGGCATAGGTCCAAGTGTATCGATCATGATCATGGAGACGGAGGTCCAATAGTGAAGCATCGAGTTTGAGAGCACCTAGTCCCACAATTATATGATCTACTAGTAGTGAGGAGGATTGAGGGCAGTGGCCCAGATTGTATTAAAACATTTTGTTTTATGTGTGTGTGCATGTGCGTGTGGCGTGTGTGTGTGCATGTGCGTGTGCGTGTGTGTGCATGTGTGTGCATGTGTTCGCTGCGCGCACGTGTGTGCATGTGCGTGTGTGTGCATGTGTGTGTGTGTGCGCGTGTATGTGCGTGCACACGCGTGTGCATTGTGTTATCATGTGTATGGATGACATCTATTATTGATTCTTGATGATGTAGCTTGATGTGTATAATGATATGTGGTGTGATTAGTGTTGAATAATAACAACGATGATTCATTTATGTTGCATTGGATGTGTCATTTTTAGAATAGACAATAGATAAACATGTGATGATTTTATATTAGTTGGTAGGTGTATCTAAGAAATATGATTGAATACAAAATTATCGAATATCCGCTCTTATAATACAGAGTGTGAGATGTAATGATTTGTATAGGACACAATCCAAGAATAATCAAGGAGAAAGAGTTCCTAGAAACCTATGCATATAAAGCAAGGAGGGTGATCCGTTCATGCCACCGATGAATTGTGAAAAGTAAGCAAAATACAGAGAGTCATGAATGCAGAGTTGATATAAAAACTACCCAAAAACGGGTGGGTGTCGACTGATTACGCACGACTCAAGTGATGCTAAAGAAGATACATGTGAAGTAGTAGGAATATTGTTAATGTTAGGATTTTATATTACAAAGCTTTGTTCTTTCATGACCCAGTTGAGCTGAGCTTTTAGCAGTAGGTTGTGCCTTTGTATCCTGCTTTAGAATCGAATTTGGCGTAGGATTCCGTAAAACCAACTTAATAGTAGGGAGATGATCATGCAGGATTATAGATTTCAACGAGCGATGTCGTGACAGAGGAGAGTATGATCGGTCAAGATGTCGTGCTCAAAAGGTGATAATACCCTTGTCTTCAAATAACTTGAGCTTATAATTAAGTGCATAACAATCATTATCCCGATGTCCATTTATTCTATGAAAGTTGCAGGAAGGTTGATTGTGATTCCATTGCAACCGATGAGGAGGGTGGTGTTCATTATATGGTAACCAAATCAAATGCTCATCAAGTAGGGTGTACAAGATGCCTATGTGGCCTAGTACCGATGAGGAGGGTGGTAGTTCATTAGTATAATGGTAACCAAATCAAATGCTCATCAAGTAGGGTGTACAAGATGCCATGTGGCCTAGTAGAATTAGAAAAGTATAAGGGTTCTTTCTTAGGATGAGGAGTGAACCGTGGTGAAGGTCTATGTGGAAGTGGGTTAAGACAAGATGTATCGATATGATGAAGGACTTTAACTTCATGTGTATGGGGGGATGAAGAATGCAAAGCTATTGCAATAGTTCTAATGGATGGACCTTGATCATGCAAAGGGTGTTTATACAAAGGGGTGGGAGATGTGTCATATGTGGGTGCAAAAGAATGCGGGTTAAGGATTTCTTGTTCTAAATCAATAACTCAAAGAAAAAGGGTTGTAAAAGAATCATGTGTCATACAATAAATTTTCCTTAAGTGGAAAGATCAATCCACGACAAAAAATATATTGCCTTTATAAATCAATAGGTTGATATATTAAATGATACATGCAAAATTTAAAACGTAAGATATAATCACTAATAGATTCAATTTTTCCTTTATGCAAAATGAAGGCAAATGTTCATATGAAAATTTAGGTCCATTACTAAAGATAAAACATCTATGAAATTCTTCTTCTATGTAAAAAAAAAACGTATGCAGAGACCCACAAGGTAAATGATGAAACTAATCTAATTCAATGATAGTGAGACTACGAGGGAATGCTCTGAGGAGAAATCTATCGTTGGGATGTGAAGCCATTGTGACATGATAAGCTTTGAGGTGCGTGATGAGGCAAGAATATGTCCGATTAATGTATAATATATGATCTCATCTTACTCTCCTTTTTATTAAGTTGATTACATTTTGTAACTTTTAGTTGATCTGATATAAGTTAGGATGTAATTGTCTGTCTTTTGATTGATTGTGATTCTAATGTTAAAAGCTCTAGAATTCTTGACGAAGTGTGTGTTTGAAATTCAGTTTTGTAATAAAGTAGGTCTAATCAATCGAGGAAATGAAGTGGGTAGCGTTCAGTATGTTTCTGATAGCATCTGTTCCTACACAACTTAGTTCTAGAACTTCCAAGCTAGTTCTGGAACTCCATCACATAGTCATCATTTAGTTCCGGAACTTTCAGACTTAGTTTTGGAACTCCAGTATTTAGTTCTGGAACTCCTGGGTATAGCTCTGGAACTCTCATGGTGTTGATCCTTAACAATTTCCTATGGTTCTGGAACTTATCTGAAGTTCCGGAACCGATGGGAGTTATCTATTCTAACCACATTCGGAGATTTTGCATCTACGACCCTTTCAATCAGGAAAGGATGAGAAGATTTCTAAACGCAGATCCAGGGATAGTTATCTTACAACTATTTAATAAGCCACAATCCGACTCAACATCTATTTTGGTCATGATTCGATTTCATCAGAATCATTGAGACAAATGTGATTGTAAAATGTATATAAAGGTAGACATGTAGTAGATAGATAATACATAGAATATGATATGAGATAGAAATAGAACAGAGAAGAGAAATATAGACTAAGTACTCAAATCCAGTACGTTTAGTAATACCAAATGTTTTATCAATAAAATAGCCATTCATATTTAAGAGAATTCTGAGTTGGTAAACCCTGATTCAAGGAGCAAGGGCCCACTCCCCCAAGGACTAGGGTATTTGTTTATTTGGTATTTATATTTCTTCAGTAAATAGCTTAGATATGTTAATTCTGTATTGTTTTAATTATTTCAGTTAAATTCTGTTGTATACTTGTTCCTGTAGGTGTTTAGATAGATTCTTATATTTCTTGCAGTTGTTTTCAAGCATTCTAAATTGAGTATGTTTAATTCCAAAAGCAAGTGTGTTTACTTTCAGAAGCAATTGTGTTTCCATTCTGCACAGTGTGTTTACTTTCAATAAGTTTTCATAGTATGATTTAAATAAGGTTTTACCAAGAAGTCCTTAAGACATTGAAGAAATCTCCTAGAAAATATAAAAAATAATTACAGTCAACTACTAGATTGATAAGATTACTCTTGTTGCATATAACTTTATACACACCCCTGGTTTGATATGACATCAACAAGAAGTTGATTAAATGAAGGGAATAATGACACCCATCATTTTTGGCGTCATTGCCGGGGTCACTAGTGGGAACTTTCTAATAAAGTGTTAGCAAGAGCAACAAATCATGCATCTAGTAGTTGAAGGATCTTCCCTACCATATCACAAAATATATGAGTAGACTAAGAGACTCGCAGGGTAGATTCCTCCTAAAAAAATCTTCACAAGAATTCATAACATCCTCTAGTCAAAGTAAAGAAAGTGATCAAGAATTGGAGACACCATCATCCCATGTCAGACAAGAAACAAAATTGCCATTTTTGGAATTCTTAGATCAGTTAGCTGAAGGAAGTGAAACTTTTAGGAGAAGGCTTATTACTCAAGATCCATTTAGGGTGAGTTTCGATTCTCAACTGAGTAGTTAACCTCCTACTCCTGATTTTTCACCTTCCCCAAGGCATACCCACTTACCACATTGATTGGGAGGAAAATTCAGAAAATATTTTTAAAATGGCACGAGAAGTTGAGGGAGTATCTGATAGGACCTTTACTTATCTAATCCAATTAGGAGATGATGATACATCAATGAAAAATATCTCACCTGCACATTTACCCACATTTAGAGGGATGTCATCTGAAGATCCTGACCAATTTTTGTTTGAGTTCAAGGTACTATGTCAGACCTATGATTATAAGACAGATAATCAAAAAATCAAGTTGTTTCCATCCACTTTGAAGGATGCAACAATGAGATGGTTCATGGGATTACCATCCAACTCTATTAGCACTTGGGCACAAATTGAGACTGCCTTCCTAGATAAATACCAGGATTATTGTAGAGGGAGAAATATGAAGGAAGAATTCTTCAAAATCAAGCAGGAGGAAGATGAAAACATAGAAGACTATTTAGACAGATTCCTCTTTGTTAGCAAAAGATGTGGATTTGTGCTTTCAGAGGAGTTAAGTAAAACCATTTTTCTTAAAGTTTTGGATGACGAATCTAGGGAAGCCCTTAATTTGATAGGAGGTGGAGATATTGATCAGATAAGAATGAATGGAATTAAGGAGATTTGTAGAAGCTATTCCAAAACAAGAGGTGGACCTAGAAAAGGAAAATTAGTGAAAAGTCTGAATCCAGATATGAACAAACTAATGGATGAGTTAGCAAACTTTAAAACAGACATTTTAGTACAATTAACCTCTACTATGGATGGATTACAAGCTAAAGAAAATGTCAAAACTGAACCATTGGCTATGTATTGTCCTAGATGTAGGAAGAAGCATGCACTAAGAGACTGTCCTTTGGATAAAATAGAAATGTGCCTTATTTGTGAATCTAAAGAACATGATACTAATGTTTGCTCTTTACTTCTAGTTATTAAGAATCAACTTAAACAAACTAGTGCCTCATCTACTAATAGAAGAATTGAATTTTGTTTTCAGAGACAACCTAACCAAGGGCAGTTTATGCCAAGATCAGTCCCTAACCCCTGGACAGATGCCATGGGCTGCTCAGTCAGTACCGTAAAATTGGGGACAACCACCTTGGGTACCTCAACCAACTTGGAACCCTCAAGATTGGGCAAATTGAAGCTTGGTATGCTCAGGGACATCAACAACCATGGGCTGGTCAAGGAAATCCTTATGCTTGGTCAGAACCTAGATGGAACCCTAGTAATTATTCTCAAGGAAGAACATATCCAAATCAGAATCAACAGGCCATCATGGGATCTCCTACACAGAATTCACAAACTGAGAATGTAGTCCAAACACAAATGCCAGCACAGCCAGTAGCAAATCCAAGAAACAAAAACAAACAACTCCTGTTTATGGAACAGAACCAGAAAAATCAGTTGATTTACATGTTATGGATTGTAAGGATATTCAAACTAGATCTGGGAAAATCATTAACAGTCCTACCCCTTATAATCACTGAAATGACAGAAGAAAATGAAATTCCTAGTACTGTTGTTCCAAAAGAGGATATAGAAAGAAAAGAAAAGGAGCCAGATAACAACACTATTGAGACTCCATTTCCAGAGAGATTCAAAGAAGCTATAGAAATCAAGGAGTCTGAATTGGTACAGGAACTAAGGAAATTGAATATTGAAATACCACTGTTACAAGCAATTAAAGACATTCCAGAATTGAACAAATTAATCAAAATGTTATGTATGAAAAATCCTGGAAGGAAGAAACAATACCCCAAGACTATCAAAGTAGATGGGAAACTTGCTGATTTATTAGAAGGAAAATCTTTTACTTCCCAAATACGGAGATCCTGGAAGTCCTGTTATTTATGTCTCTATAGGAAATAAGGATGTACATAATGTTTTGGTAGATTTGGGAGCTACTATCAATGTAATGATAGTGGATACTATGAAAACATTACCATTAACGGGTATACAACCTACTAATACCATATTACAGATGGTAGACCAGTCTGTAGCAAAACTAGAAGGAATTATTGAAGATGTGGCGGTTATGGTGGAGTCGTGGGAATATCCAGTTGACTTCCTTATACTGCATCCAAAAGGTAAAACATTGGGTTATCCCATTATTTTGGGTAGACCATGGTTAGCTACAGTTGTTGCTTTAATAGATTGTAGGTCAGGTGATATGAAAATCTCGAATGGTAAGAACTCTAAACAAATTTCCTTATATCCTACTGCACCTTTTACTGACAATCATGAACAATTGTGGGTTGATTCTCCTGAAACTAATAAGAAAAATTTGTCTTCTTTGGCTATGATCACATTGCAGGATCATGTAAGAGAAGTAGAAGAGATGATTAATCCACCATTGAAGGAGAACAAGTTGTCATCGAGGAAATCAGAAATAGTTTTAGAACTTACGAACTTAGTTATGGAACCCGCGAACTTAGTTCCAGAACCCGCAAACTTATTTCCGGAACCTGCGAACATAGTTTGGAACCACCACATTTAGTTCCAGAACCAAGACAACAACAATTCTCTTTGATTGAAAATAATTTCGTTCTGGAGGAACGAGATTTCTCGTGGGGAGAGGATGAATCAGTAGCTTCAGTTTCAAGTACATCAAGAAGTGGTGAAAAAATTCTGGAAAGTAGCAGTGATGAAGAATTTGGCCTGCAAAGAGATAAGTATCATAATTCTCATTACTGTCCTTTTTCAAGTATTTTGTCTCAAGGAACTTTTGGAGATGTTGCTACATACCATATGTTGTTACCACATGCATGTCCATTAAATACTTTAATGAAACCCTTCCCACAAATCAGTTTATCACATATTGGAACCAAGCATGTTGAAATTCAACCGGGTAAAACTTTAAACATTGACAGTTGGTTGAAGGATGATGAAGAAGCTAAATTGTTTGATGTTATAAAAAATCATACTAAAGCTTTTGCTTGGGATTACAAATACATGAAGGGGATTCATCCAAGCATCTGCACTCATCACATATATACTGAAAACATTAAACCAGTTAGGCAGCCTCAAAGAAGGATTAACCCAGCTTTAAGGGATATAGTCAAACAAAAAATTGAAAAACTATTACAAGTAGGTTTCATCTACCCTATCTCAGATAGCCAGTGGGTATCTCCTCTTGTAATTGTTCCCAAAAAGAATTGCTGTTGAGGAAAATGGAGAATATGTGTTGACTATGGGGAACTAAACAAAGCCACAATGAGAGATTATTTTCCCAAACCATTCATAGATCAAGTCCTAGATAACCTTTCAGGTAAACAATACTTTTCTTTCTTGGATGGCTTTAGTGGGTACAATCAGATCAGAGTTGTTGCTGAAGATCAGGACAAAACTGCATTTACATGTCCATGGGGAACCTTTGCCTATAGGGTGTTACCATTTGTTTTATGCAATGCTCCTGCAGCTTTCCAGAGAGTTGTACTTGTAATCTTTGTTGATCTAACAAATGATTGTGTTGAGGTATATATGGATGACTTCACTGTACACGGAGATACATTTGAAGATGCTTTGAGAAATTTTGGATAGAGTGTTAACAAGATGTGAACAACACAACACGTCTCTTAGTGATGAAAAGTGTTTGATGATGGTGGATGAGGGGATTGTATTAGGACACCATATTTCAAAAAAAGGAATTCAGGTGGATCCTTTTGGCCGAAAAAAAATTAGGATCATTTCAGATTTACCTATTCCTCAGACCCTCACAGATATCAAATCATTTCTAGGGCATGTTGGGTACTATAGGTGCTTTATAAAAGATTTCAGTAAAATTTCTGCCCCCCATGTTTAATTTGTTAATCAAGGACTGTGATTTTCTTTGGGACGAAAAGTGTCAGCATGCTTTTGAAGAAATTAAAGAAAAATTAATCAATGCCTCAATATTGAGAGGACCTAATTGGGAAAATCCATTTCATATCCAAACATATGCTTAAAATTATTCCATTGGTGTAATATTGGGATAGAAAGATAAGGAAGGAAAGATGTATGCCATTTATTATCTTAGTAAGAATCTTACTCTCACTGAAAAGAATTACACCACCACTGAAAAAGTATTTCTTGTTGTGATTTATGCAATCAATAAATTCAGACATTACATTATAGGGTACAAGATATTTCTACACACAGATCATTTAACAATTAAGTATTTAATGAATAAACCAGTGGTTGGAGGAAGAATAATTAGATGGTTATTAATTTTGCAAGAATTTGATATTACCATTGTGGACAATCCAGGTAAATCTAATGTGGTAGCTGATTTTTCGTTAAGACTAACCACCACAGGGGAGCAAGATCCAGTCAAGGATAACTTTCCAGATGAACAACTGTTTGCAATCTCAGCAAGTACACCATGGTTTGCTGATATGGCAAATTATCTTGCAACAGGGAAGTTTCCTCCTTTCACTAAGAAATAAATAAAGAAGTTAATTAAAACCAGTGCACAATTTAAATGGTTAAATGGAATGCTATTTAAATGTGGTCTTGATTTTATCTTGCATAGGTATGTAAGAGAAGATGAAATCTTTGACATCCTCAGAGCATGTCATGATGAACCAAGCAGAGGACACTATTCAGTGAAAAGAACAACTCATAAGATACTTAGCACTGGTTATTATTGGTCATCTCTGTACAAGGATGTGAAGAGATATATCAAGAGGTATGATCCTTGTCAAAGGATGGGACAACCAACTTTCACCAATGAAATGCCTCTTTAACCTCAACTTGTGTTTGAACCATTTGAGAGATGGGGATTGGATTTTGTTGGTCCCTTTAATCCTCCTTCACAAGGGTAGGAATATATTCTTGTGTGTACTGACTATGTGACAAAATGGGCAGAAGTGTAGGCATTGACAAATGTCATTGAAGAAGCAATTGTTGATTTCCTTTAGAACAAAATTATGATAAAGTTTGGAGCACCAAGGAGCATAGTTTCAGATCAGGGACCACAATTCATGTCTAATATGATCCAAGCTTTCACAGGGTATTACCAAATCAATCATAAGAAGTCATCTCCTTACCACCCACAGTCAAATGGACAAGCTGAAGTAACAAATAGAGAATTGGAGAACATCCTTACCAAAACAGTTGAAGCTGGGAGAAAAGATTGGGTAAAGAGATTACCTGAAGCTATCTGAGCTTATAATACAACTTGGAAAACTACAACAAGGTTTTCACCATATGAATTAGTTTATGGGAAAAATCCCTTGTTTCCTATAGAGTTCGAACTTTAGACATTGAGGACAACAGTGAAGGTGGGAATTGAGTTGAATGCAACACAAAAAGAAAGAATCCTTCAACTCATTGAGTTAGATGAATTAAGGATGAAAACACTTCAGCAGACAAAAATAATTCAAGAGCAAAGGAAGCAATGACATGACACACATATCAAGAAAAGGTAATTCAAAGTAGGAGATTGGGCATTGCTATTCGATTCTAAGTACCAATAATTCAAGGGTAAATTGAGAACCAGATGGTTGGGACCCTATCAGATTGAGCAGATATTTGACAATGGTTCTATTCAGTTACTTCCCATTGATGGCAACAACAGAACACTCTTGGTCAATGGACATAGGCTGAAACTCTATAGGAAGCCTCCCACTAAGGATGAATTCTTGAGGAAGATTGAAGCAGACAAAGAATTTGATCATATGGAAGAACCCAGTTCTTCCAAAATGATCAAATGATCAGATGATAGATCCAGAATAAAGGGAAGAAGATGAAAACCAGCAAATGGGGTTTTCTTCCCAAAACAAAAAAGAAATTCTCTCAAAGGTCAATTGAAAACCAGCAAATGGTGGTTGACCTCTTTTTTTGGCTAGTTCAAATAAAAGGGAATTCTTTTGAATTCTAGTTGTCTTATCTAATCATGTTTTGTTCCACTTATAGGAATGACGAGTCATCATAGCAAAAGGATTACATCATCAAGGACGGTAATAATATTTTTTAACTTATTTATGGTTGAATTAAATGTTTGCATGTGTGATTTGACTTAATTTAAAATTAGGTATGATGAGTCATCTATTTATACATTATGATTACAAGTGTGTAATCATGAAGATGATTTAGATGGAATAAGTGGCGGCATGGTTATCATTAATAATCATTATTGCAAAAATCAAGTGAAATAAGTTACAGAGATATTTTGAGGAAGGAGCAACGAATTAAGTTTGTGTTCCACAGAGAATTCAAAGAACAAAGGTTCCACAGCGAAAGTCATTAGTTCTGCAGCTAAGCAAGAGGACCTGTAACCAATTTGCATAAAATTAAAAGAGACAGAACTTGAGCCAATATGGGGATTAAAAAGAAATCAGAACCAGAGGATGATTCCCAGCTACTCGCAGACAAAGAAGTGGCATCCATCTTTGAGCATGCAAGATGGCTAGAGTTCTTGAAGAAATTTTCAAGGCATAACGATGAATTGGTAAGAGAATTCGTCATAAACCTAAAGCAATCTAGGAAAAAGGTGAGAAATATCTTTATTCCTTTTTCTGTGAATACTGTAAGTAACGTGTCTGAAGTGCCAATTGTGCATGTCCCACAACCTGCCAAAGGGACTTTGAAAGAACTGGTTGAAGTCTTACTACAAGAAGGAGAAACTTAACCCCAGTACATCTACAATACAAAGAAAATCATAAAAGGGGATAGAAGGGCCAGTTTTCCCAAACCTTTTGATAGGGTTACATTTTGGATAGTGAAGTATTTAACATGTGATGGTAAATTTGGGTATGTGGGAAAAGAAGTCTTAAAAATGCTCATATATTTGAAGTATGGAGCCACAAAACCTGAGTACATAATAAACCTTCCAGGGTTTCTTTTTGATTCTATCTAGACCATGGCTCAGAGGTATTCCTTGGGTGTTGGGACAATCAGGCATCACGGTCTAATTCATTTAATATGTCAGCACCATTTTATGTCAAAGAAAAATGGAGAAGAAATTTGGGACAAGTTTCTTGAAAAGTTCAAGAAAAACCCTAATATTATCAGAAGGACAATTCTAGCCCCATTCTCTCCTTTAACTAATCTGGAAATTGATGCCCCTGCAGAAGAACAAAGGGAAATGGAAAGAAAGAATATACCAAAAAGAAGAAGGTCTGTGAGAAAGATCAAAACAACAGAGCCTTCTATGTACCTTTAAAGGAAATTCTTTCTTCTGTAACAGCTTCAAGGGAGCCAATATCTGTCTCTGATGGTGATAAATCACCCATGCAAGACCAAGAAAGAATAGTAAGAAGAAGCTCTAGAAGGAAATCCACCGCTGGGCATGTTGAAATTCCCCAGGGAAGAAAAATTTAGAAGAGGTCAAAGGAAACCCCAGAGGGAAGGAGTGAGCGAGAAAGGATGGAAAAGGAAGCTGCTGACATTTTGGGCAGCATGGCCATGACTCCTCCTGAGCCAATTCAAGTTGAAATGGATAGAGGAGAGGAGAGACTTGAAGAGCAAGATTTTCAGGAATTGGCTAAACCATCAGCATTGCCACATGAAGAAGAAGAGTTGGCATCCTAGAGAAGAAAAGGAAAATTTCCTTTGATAGAGGAAGAATGCCCAACTCCTCAAGTAATTTCAGAGGAAGAAGAAAGACATCAAGTTAAACAGGCTATGTTCTTGTCTAGAGCAGAGCTCGTTATTAGAGAAAAGGATGAGGAATTGGATTTCCTCAAACTCAAATTAGAACAAAGGGAAATGCTCATTAGAGAGCTAACGACTCAGCTTACAGCCAGGACTGAGGAATTATTAGTAACCAAGAAACAACTAATAAAATAATTTTAGACTTCTAGAAAACAGAGTGTTGTGTCCACAGTCTCTGCACAGACTGAGTTAACCTATTTTCCACTCAAACAACTATGGAATGACACTTACAGGGAACTCAGAGAAGCCAAAACATCAAATGAAGAATTGAAGTCCAAGATGGAAGAAGAGATGAAGGCAAAAAAAGAATGGGAAAAAAAATTTTATAAGGAGGAAGGAAATAAATATAAATGTCTTACAAAAATTCATATGGTCTATATTATGAGTGAAAAATTACTTGCCTACAGGAGGCCCTCTCCTGCATATAGTGTGTTTTTAGAAGAGCAGTTAATTCACTAACAGCTGTTAAGTATTGCATGTGGGCTTCCACATGAACTAAAAGATGAATTTGAATTCATGGTAGCTTACTCTCTATCCATTCCTGAGCAGAAAAATCTTTTGTGTGAATTTTATCTTTGTAATTTTATGCTAGAGAAAAACAACAAGATTTATGATCAATTTGTATGTGGGGGAGAACCAACTCAATGCATTTGTCTTTGTTCTGCAAAACCAAATTGCATGAAAGGAAAGGGAATCTGAATTTTTATTGAAAGCTAGCTCAACAAGTCTTTGTATGAGAGCTCATTATGGTAAACCTGTTGCTTTCCTCTCACATTTTAGAACTCATGTCTTTGATGAGAGATTCAAGACACATTATCTTGCCATTCTGCAAAAGAGTATTGATGCCTTCACCTCCTATGAGGAGGAAAAGTTTGAAGATATTTATGAAGGATGCTCAAAGAGGTGGGAACTCCTTACTATTTTCTTGAGAAGAAGGGAAGTAATTTCCCCTAAAAATATGATCTGGAGTTTAGAAAGGGAAAAAGCGTTATGCACAATAATTCCCCAAGTGAATGAAATCCACGGGAAAATATGGATGGGAATGTGAACAAGGCCCCCTCTACTTCTCACCCCCATGTCTCCTTGGCAAAACAGAGAACCTCAAGATCCTACTAAATTTGAAGAGTGGGAGAGGAAAATAGAAGCAGGAGCAGGGAACAATACATCTAAGTTTAAACATTAGAAAATCTAGTTTCAGCCATTTGATCTGAGAAATCAAATGGAATGCAGAACATATAACCCCACTTTTGAAGAATGAAGTTTGTAAAGGGACTTACAAATAAGTAAGTTTGGGGGAAACGATGAGGCCAAAATATTTCTGATTAATGTATAATATATGATCTCATCTTACTCTCCTTTTTATTAAGTTGGTTGCATTTTGTAACTTTTAGTTGATCTGATATAATTTAGGATGTAATTGTCTGTCATCTTTTGATTGATTGTGATTCTAATGTTAAAAGCTCTAGAATTCTCTGACGAAGTGTGTGTTTGAAATTTAGTTTTGTAATAAAGCAGGTCTAATCAGTCGAGGAAATGAAGCGGGTAGCGTTCAGTATGTTTTTGATAGCATTTGTTCCTACACAACTTAGTTTCTGGAACTTCCAAGCTAGTTCCGGAACTCCATCACACAGTCATCATTTAGTTCTGGAACTTTCAGACTTAGTTCAGGAACTCCAGTATTTAGTTCCAGAATTTTCGTACTTAGTTCTAGAACTCCTGGGTATAGCTCCGGAACTCTCACGGTGTTGATCCTTAACGATTTCCTATGGTTCTAGAATTTCTCTGAAGTTCCGAAACCAATGGGAGTTATCTATTCTAACCACATCCAGAGATTTTGCATCTACGACCCTTTCAATCAGGAAAGGATGAGAAGATTTCTGAACACAGATCCAAGGAAAGTTATTTTACAGCTATCTGATCAACCACAATCCGACTCAACATATATTCTGGGCATGATTCAATTTCATTAGAATCATTGAGACAGATGTGATTATAAAATGTATATAAAAGCAGACCTGTAGTAGATAGATAATATATAGAATATGATATGAGATAGAAATAGAACAGAGAAGAGAAATATAGACTAAGTACTCAGATCTAGTATGTTTTGTAATATTGAATGTTTTATCAATAAAATAGCCATTCCTATTTGAGATAATTATGAGTTGTTAAATCCTAATTCAAGGAGGAGCAAGGGCCCACTCCCCCAAGGACTAGGATATTCATTTATTTGGTATTTATATTTCTTCAGCAAATAGCTTAGATCTGTTAATTCTATATTATTTTAATTATTTCAGTTAAATTCTGTTGTATACTTGTTCCTGCAGGTGTTTAGATAGATTCTTATATTTCTTGCAGTTGTTTTCAAGCATTCTAAATTGAGTATGTTTAATTCCAAAAGCAAGTGTGTTTACTTTCAGAAGCAAATTGTGTTTCCATTTTGCATAGTGTGTTTCCTTTCAGCAAAACTTTCAGTGTGTTTACTTTCAGCAAGTTTTCATAGTATGATTTAAATAAGGTTTTACCAAGAAGTCCTTAAGACATTGAAGAAATCCCCCAGAAAATACAAAAAAATGACTATAATCAACTACTAGATCGATAAGATTACTCTTATTGCATATAGCTTTAGACACACCCCTGGTTTGATATGACATCAACAAGAAGTTGATTAAATGAAGGGAATAATGACACCCATCAGTGCGTGTAAGAATTATCAGTTCTATCAAAGAGTGAAAAATTAGGCATTAAAACCTTTAGGAAAGGTGAAATTGAATATATTCTTAGGAATAAGATCTCCATAGATGAAGTCATGATCAAGACTAGCATAATAGGATTTACTTTCAAGGGTGAGCTTATAAATATGAGTCTGTAAGTCACTAACAACATGCATAAGAGAAATGACTTCCTGGGGAGGAATAACATAAACATTAAGGGGTTCATTAAGTGGTTGCACCTTGTCATTATGTGTAGCCATGGGGATACTATTGAGCTAGTGATCAAAAGAAATTTAATTCTTTATTAGAGGACAAAGATCAAATGAATATAACAGTAACAAGAAAGATCTATCACTCAAGAAACAACCAAGTGTAAGCAATAGTGAGACATGAGTGACTTAGCTTTTATTCATAAATATGGGCTGATTTTGAGATAGAAATTGAGTGGAACAGGTTGGATCTGAACCAGAGTAAGCTTTGTTTGGAAAATGTGATATGAAACTCCCTTGAACAGGTCCTCCTAGATAAGGGCATGACCACCTGAGCACTAGTGTCTGTCGACACTAAAATTTTCCTCCATAATTTCTATTTCATTAATGTATGTATTAGGAATATGATGTTGTTAAGTATAATTAGTAGTAGCGTCTGATAGAAGATAACGGCGCCGTCAGTACGGTGTCGCCAATAATGTGGAGTACGGTAACAGTCAAAGTACAATAGGAATGTTGTAAAAAGTAAATATTTGTCGTAAGTGGTCCGGTAATGTTAAAATGTCAAAGTTTGGGTAATTAGAGAAGTAGGGTCTACATGATTAGGAATTAGAAATATTATATTGGTAATAAAGACAAGGAGTGAGGTCATAAATATTTTGTGTATTTTATTTGTAAAAAGTCTAAAAATGTGGAACCCATGTAAAATGATAAGGTTTATCTTATCTTAACAGATAAGCTTACATGTACAAATAAGAGTTAAGGTATGGAATATGATTCGTCAGAGTGGATTTCTTATCCTATCTTAGAGATAAGATGGATAAGCTTGGAAGTTCTATAAATAGAGAGGCCACCCCCCTCATTTAGCATAGAAGGAAGTTGTGAGAAATATTGTAGGAAGTGTGCGAAGGAAGCCATCAGTTTAAAGGTGTGTTGAAGAAGCCATTAAGAGGTGTAATTGTAAAGTCTCTCCCATAGTCTTGGTGAAAGCCAAGTGAAGTCAATAACACTTGAAGTACCTCATGGGTGAGATTGTAACAATTTAATGTTAATATTATAATTTACTTTGATATTTCAGATTTGTCATCATTCCGTCTTATCATAGTCGATGGTATTCTTGTGTTATGTTGTTGTTTTGTTTCTAGATTACATCCACCAAACTAAAGGCTGTGCATTAGTAAATAATCATAGCACGAGGAGTTCCCGGTGAAGAATTATCATAGTGCTGGATTGGTGATGACATGTCTTGGAAACCGCTCTGGATATGATCTTCTCAAGGTCTAAACTTGTTTTCTTCCTTTTTCTCTTTGTCACATCCACTTCATTATATGGTTCACGTGTCCGCACATAAACCTACAAAACAAACCTTAGCTACCTACATAAGGCTCAAAAAACATTAGATGAAATAAATAATTCATATGCTTAATTCGGACTGACCTCGGAGGTCATCCCAATGTGATTATCACTGAGCATTGCACTACATTTCAGACTCTATGTAGTTCTATTGTGTGTGTGTGTGATTGAATCATGCCCCTTGAAGCTAGGTTTCATTTGTGCCAGTCGTACCAAGGTAATAGGCTACAACTACTTTTCCCCCAATATGAGTGTGTGAGATGGAATTCAGAATTAGCCCCTCTTATGTAGCGAATAATGCAACCCAAATGGATTCCTTGAATGTTTCTCTTTACCCAAGTAGTAGATAGTAAGTAATAGCCCAAAGTTGTCCAGCCCCTAATAATAGTGAGCAAGTCAAGTATATATATTTGATTCCCTTGTTTGAATTTTTTCATTGAAAACCAAAAATTCCAACTCAAAATGATAAGTAAAAGATTTATAAAAGATAATGAATGATTTGGCATTTCAAATTTAAGAAAAGGAGGGAAATGGATAGAAGCACCCAAAGAGGATAGTAAAGGTCTAGGTACTCCTATCCCTAATGGGTGGTACTATCCGAGATGCTCAGAGGATATAATGATAAAATATAGAGTTGGGTCACATGGTGTCCAATGTCCAAAAGTAAAGTAACCATTCGAGAAAAGAAAATGATAAGAGTATCAAAAGGATACATCAATGTAAAAGCAAAACAAGTGTTGTTAATGTCTAGTTTTCTTGCTTAAGAATCATATATATAATGACATACTAAGAGGTGTGATGTAAGTAGTAAGTACATGCTTTTGTGTCTACAACTGGAATTGAATATTTTGGGTTATCTAGTGGAGAAGTGATATTAGCACTAAGAGGACTAGGAGAAGAACTATAAGGAATGGAAGCTTGGACACCCTTATCAAAAAATTCCTTAATATGGGAAAAAGAAACATAAGCATCATTAGGTTCATAATCATGCAAAATGGATTTTTGAGAAGCAAGAGTAGTAATGCATACATCATCTATAAAAAACATTATGTTTACAAGCATCTAAGACATCTTGTTTTGAAGAGAGAGAAGGTACACTATCATTTGCAATAATGTTTTGTGCATGAGTAAATACGATATCTTTAAGAGGAGGAAGGGAAGCAACACATATATCATTTTCAAGCACAATGTGTTCACTAGTATTAGACAAATCTTTTGAGAAGAAGAAGAAACACAAACATCATTTGTTGCAATATCTTGTATACAAGTATTTAAGGAAGAAACATGAGAAGTGGAAATTAAAACCATGGATAACATTATCAACATCATATTCATTATCAGAGAAATGCAAATAATTCTCTATGCATGCATCACGATTAGTGTCATTATCACGAATAATTGGATAAGAAACAACAAGAGAAGTTATAACAATATGCACATCATGAATGGGGATGATATAAGTAGGATCTTAGAAAATAGTAGGGTAGGGAGATACACTATTATGTTCTTGTTGCTTACAATGATGCACATATGTTTGGGTATCATTATCTTCAAGACATATATAAAAACCATAAAAAAGAGGGAGTATAAGGCATGGATTGATTAGAATACCCATAAGTATCATCTACATGAGGGGTTATGGGAGAGGAATGTGTATTGCGGTTGTGTAAAATTATGGTGGGCCATAAATAAGGTGTACAATACCAAGCCAAGAAGACAAATGGATATGGATTTCAAACACTTACGGATCCTATGGAAAATAGGGTTCGGCCTATAGTGGGTTCACCAAATGATTTAACCTAAATGTTTAATTCTTATATAAGGGGTAGTAACCAATGGTAGATTATCCTAACCAATTAGTTTCCAAAGCTAATTACAACAATATCAGGAATAACCATATGGACAATACTAAACAATGATGAACATAAAATAAATAAATCACTTGTAATGAGAGAGAGAAGATGACTTAGGTGATATCCTACTCTGTATGATGAGTTGGGATGACCTGATGATTGCAACAGGATAAAAATGATATGATATATCTCTATCTCTGAAATTGTGTCATGCAGATATTCTTAGACCAAAGTGGATGTGGTGGACCAAAGTGTACAAATGATATGGCCCTTTCCATACACTTTCATCCCTCTTTACCCTTTGGATATTGTTCTTATGTGGCTTTCTTCTATGTCTCCTCCTTTGCACTTTTTTTCTCTCCAACTTTTCTTAAAACCATGATTTCTCACCTATTCCTACAAAACAAAACCTAACTACCATACATAGTACTCAAGCACTCATTACCTAAAATAAAGAATGCATATGATTGAGTCGGACTGACCTCGATGATCACCTCATTGCGATTACATTGAATGTTGCACTATATTTCAGACTCTATGTAGTTTTGATGTGTGTGTGTTTGATTGTAATCGTGTTATGTTGAAGTTAGGTTTTACCTTGTGTGCGTTGCACCAAATAGTTGGTCACACTACTTTTCCCCCCAATGTATGTGTGGTGTGGAATTCAGAAGATATTCCCTTCCTATGTTGTGATAATGCGGTCTAAATGTAGTTCATAGCCTATTCTTTTTCTCAAAGGATGGTAGTAGATAGTAATAGTTTCCACTAGGTATATATGAGTTTCATTGTTCTAATTTAATAAAATTAAATCTAAGCAAGGGCACTTCTAATCAGATAGATAAAATAGTAAACGTGCAAGATCAAACAAAGGAAATACAAACAAGAGTGATGAATAGGGTTTGTAGATGATTCAATAAAATCTGAATTAGTAAATCTAACTTTCAGAGTCACTATGATAATATACAACAGAATACAAATGTTAAGCACTCTAAAGATGCAAGCATGCAAGAAAACTAAGAGATATAGGGATCTTATTTGATTTGTGCTCATCCTGGAACAAATATGAACTGGAGAAATTGATGAACTGATTAGGAAGAGTGTTGTAAATGATCGATATTAATTCTAAAATATGTGAACAAAGATGGACACAGGCGCCTAGGACAGGGCGAGGGCACATGGGTGCCAAAGACCTCTCCTAGGCGCTAGTGACTATGCAAATGCTTGGATCTTCTTTTTCCTGTTTCGCTAGGGTTTTACACTTATTCGTTATTGGTCTCTTGATGTTCACACTTGGGTTTTCGAGGGTACCTGTAACCTATAAACAAAAACCATAGCTACCTACACATGCTCAAAAACACATCAAATTGGAATGAAAAATACAATATGTGAAGTTGGAATGACCCCGAAAATCATCTAAAGGATGAACTTATGATCGAGCATTGCACTACATTATTGAATTCATGTAGTTATTTGTGTGTGTGAAAGAATCGTGCCCTAGGAAGCCCTTGTGTAAGTGCACTTGATAACAGGTAGTAGTTCTATGTACCAATGTAAATAGATGCGTGGAAGGAAAAATGAACTTCCCTTCCTGTGCGTGTATGTAGAAAATGTAGTCCCTTGTCCCTTAAATGAGTTCTAGATGGATGCCTTTGATTCTCTTAGAATGCCTTTGGATGTAACTTTACGTGATGATAATAGATGCTTAGAGTTTCTTTAAATAAATTAGAAATATGTTAAATCCTAATTGCATAATCACTATGATAAATATACAACATAATAAAATCGCTAGAAAATCTAAATATGCAATCCCGTAATCAAATGAGAGAGATAGCGCACTTATCTAATTTTTTCTTATCCTAAAATAGATATGAATTGAGACAAACGGATGAACAAGTTGGGAAGAATGTCAAAAATTCTCCATATAAATTTTGGAATATGTGGACAAAGTTGGACACGGGCGCTTGGAATGAGGCTAGGGTGCTTAGGTGCCTGAGACCACTCTTAGGTGTTAATGACTACACAAATGCTCGAAATCTGATTTTTTAGTGTCACTAAGGTTTCACACTTTTTTGTTGTTGATTACTTGTATGTCACGCTTAGTTTTTTGAGGTACCTGTAACCTACAACACAAACCCTAGCTACTTGCACAAGCTCACAAACACATAAAATTAGAATAAAAATGCAATATGTGAAGTTAGAATGACCTCGACGGTCATCCGAAGGATGAACTTGTGATCGAGTGTTACACTACATTATGGAATCCATGTAGTTTTATGTGTTTTTGTATGCAATAGTGCTCCTAGGTTTCCCTCGTGCCAAAGATGCCAAGATAACAGGGGGTAAGTGCACGAAGTTGGTGGACAATTCCGTGGACATAAAAACCCGAAATAAAGGTACCGCGATCGCGGTCCTAAAACCGCGATCGCGGTTATTGAATTCTAGGTTCGGTAATTACTGAACCTAGTTCCGCGATCGCGGTTTATAACCGCGAGCGCGGTTATAAACCGTGATCGCGGAACTCTGAGACAAAATTTAACAGTCTCGCGACTCGTTATTTTCCTAATTTTCATTTCGAACCGCGACTTTTCCTAAACGTTTTTCACTCGCACTTTCAATACCATCTCAAAATTGCTCATCAGACTTCTGGATAGCGATAGATTCAACCATGCCGCCAAGATGAGGAGGTAAGTCCCCGATTGTAATCATTTTTTTGCATTTTAGGTTGTTTTTTTTGCATTTTAGGTTTTTTTTGGCATTTTCATGGGTTTTGTGAATTGTTTGTTTATGTATACAATTTTATTGTTTTATCAGTTGGTCGGCAAGCTCGGGCTCGTGCAAACCGTCAAAACATTCCTCAAAACCCATCGAACATTCCTCAAAACCCTCAGAACATTCCTCAAAACCCTCCTCCAAACATAGATCCGCCCCCTGTGGCTCCTTCTGTCCCCACTGAGCCAACAGGAACGCAAGATAATATCATTGGAAGAATCCAAGAAAATAAAATTGTCATTGAGAACCTAATTCAAACTATAAGACAAATCATGCTACAAATCCATCCCGCATGACTTTAGCCAATACATTGCAAACATTGATTGGCGAAGTCGAGTCTGCAACCAACCAAATACATAGATGGAACACCTTTAGAAGTGACTGTAGGCGGTGGTATGCGGATAAACTATCTCATGCGGCCGTCAAAGACAAAAAAATTGGAAAATACCTCATTGTGCATTATTTACCGACCCTAGAACCAATGCCCCCCCTGCATTTACTTGCAAACGGTTCCCAATCCATTGGTGCCATGATGATAGAATCAAAAACAACTTTTGGGACTGATGGTGGATGGTTTTTGATTATCCACCATGCAACAACAATGAGGTTCCTCTTTATTTTTGAAGAAATTATATTGTGAGTTTGTGCTCAATGAGGTCCCGAATTATTTTGACTTTTCAGACTTTTTGGTCGAGGAGGTGGCTCTGCACAGAGCAGACCTGGTGCACGCGTAGGTCAGCCTAGGATCCCCCATGCCCCAAAACCCCCACTGCCTTCAGTTATCCCTCCTACAGTGAAGGAGGTTGTGGAGATTGATACATTGCATGCATTGAGGGAGCTCAATTGACACTCTCACCCAGCATAGCACCCAGATTGCATCCGGTGATGTTGGTGGAGGTGCCAGTTCTAGTGCACCACACCACTGTGGATCATGTGGTGCCGTATGCACTGCAGGCGAGACATCATTTGCTGGTTCACAGGATTTTTTTTCTATAGATGAGATGCTGGGGAATGTTTTTGGAACTGGAGCCACTGATATTGGTCTTTCACAGGTAAATTTTAAATAAATTTAAATAATATATATATGTACAATAGTTTAATTCACATGTTTGAGATATTAATATATATATGATTGTACGTCATGTACATACATGTAAAAAACTAATTTTTTATTTTATTTTAAATAGCAAGAGCCGGTGAAGGAAACATCCGGTGTTGACATGCTAGCTACTGCGGTTGGGCGTGTTTCAAACGTAAGTTTCAAGTTGTACAAACTTACATTTTTAATAAATCATTTAATTGCACTAGATTATTATAATAATTTGTTTCACGTGTATGTTGTACATGTATTAATATTTTTCTCTTTTATACACAGGAGCCTGGCGGGTCATCATATGCTCAGGGAACTGAAGCTACTGGTATGCCTCGCATGAGTTTTACGTAGGTTAGTTACAAATCTCTTTAAACACTTTGTTTCTAATTCTTGGACCTCTGTGTACATGAGTTTCACTTTCTTATGCTCAACGTATATAAAATACATACAACAGCTACCATATATAAAGTTGTAATTTGCTTAGAATACCATAGTATCTCACACTTGTACACATGCTCTGCTACATTTTCAATACCTCTAAATTTTTTGTAATTGGAGATACATGTCATAATAGACTTGAGGTGCTTACTTTAGGTGAAGAGGATTATTAAGTGATTATTATGGATGTGGACCCTATCCTCTAGATCCAGAAATAGAAATCTCATAAGTATTTTTTCTAGGTGGTTACTGACCCAATCCTCTTGATCTTCTTGATCCTCTCGGGCCAGTTGATAAATTCCCTTATGTCTCATTTGTAGTACTAAACTGGATACACATGGTCTACATGTTCCCAACATCCAAAATAATGACACGTACTGCACTGTCATAGGTATATTATTTGTATGATGAACTTCTCAATCCAATGTAAAATGATATCTTCCCATATCTACTTATTTACCTAGACTATATCTTGATTCTCAATAACTACCTCTAGATATGTAACACCATGAGTCACGAAGGAAAAGATACTTGACAAGGTGGAAGCGATCAACTCGTAATCAAAATGAATGATAAGAGTGATGAAGAAATGTAAAAAAGGTTAAATCCTCTTGTACCCTTTATCTAAAAAAATCTATGCGTCCTTTCCATATGATTATAAGTTTTATATGGATTGGTGTACTGAGATTTAAGAATTTACAACATCATTGTATGATTAAGAAGTGAGGTTTGTATTTACTTGTTTCTTATCTATTAATCCAACATTTATCAATACTATATTGAAATGGGGGTAATTTGTAGTACCTAAATGTATTCCCAACACTTGGAAACATGACGTGTTACAACTATAATGATATATATCTCATTCACACATAACTTGAACAAATTAAGGAAATGTCTCACTCTATATCCACTTCGCTTCTACTAGATAACAAGTATTCTCCATCCCAACCCCTCACAAATCACTGCACATGTTATTGAACATATGCATAATCCTCCATGTGTCTCAGACCTAATTTATTAGACATCATGGACATGTTTGTAGGTTTAGGATAAGTTAAACTCCAACATATCCACCCCCTACGAACCTATCCCATACACTTCTAATATTAACTTTTTCAAAAGGGTTACTTGGCTTAGTCAACCTAGGTAGTACTTTTAGGTTTGTTGAGTAAGAAATCTAACGATTGGTCATATATAAATATTCATTCACTAAAACCTAGTAGGGTGACCTTGGAAAATTCAAGGATCCTCTATTCTCACTCTAATAAATTAAGAAGAAACATTCCAGACCATTTGATTCCTTAAGAGTACCCATAACAACAACAAACTACCAGTTTGAAGTTATCCATGTTTCTTCCCATAGATCAAACATGAGCTAAATTTGTGCATGTTTCCATGTGTGAGGGATGAATCAAGGGCTTGTATTCTATTATATATTATGCCACACCCTCATAATGGGTTTGAGGAGCTATAATGTATTGGTCATATTTATACCCTTATTTAAAATTTCTACTGAAAAAGGTACAAGGATTATAAACAGGTAGACAATTATTATCTAATTAACTTCCAACATCAATTAAGCATGACAAAAATAATTCATTCCAACTTGAAATGGACTAAGTGATAAACAATAACTTTATCAATATACAAGAGGGGAGAGAAACTTAGCTTGTTTAGGAAGATTCTGGGATGAGCTAGATGTGACAGGTAGCGGAGCAGGAGAAGATAAGACTTTAGATTCTACAAAGAAGATTATAGAACTGGAAAACATGCAGGTTCAAGACCATACATGATATGTATGGTCTATGTAGTAGTTGTACAGTCTAATACAAGGAATTTACAGTCTTAGATCATAAGGTAGTTGAGCTCTCAACTTTCTAGTGCTTTGCTTGTTTAGAAATTGTGTGATCATTGTGTTGCTCTTTTTCACACAACATCGAGATGACCTGTAATGATCAACAGTAAAGTAGAAACCCTAATAACTTACAAAACCCTTCATCAAAGCATTAAAAAACCAAAGGAGAAAAATATGTGTGTGTTTGATGCTAGACCACCCTGGGTAGTCAAACTCCCAACCGCTTGACAGGGTAAGTGCACGAAGTTGGTGGACAATTCCGTGGACATAAAAACCTGAAATAAAGATCTCTAAGCCAGTAAGGTGGAAGGAGGTTATATGTTCTTTATTTCCAAAGGGATAACACACAAGTAAGATCCTCTAGGCTCGTGCACCAAAACTCAAACTCAGCTACCTTTGGACACAAATACATACATTGGGATGTGTGTAAATATGATTTATAAAGCGCGAGCTCGCTTTATAAACCGCGAGCGCGCTTTATAAACCGCGTTCGCGGTATTTTTACAAAAAACCGCGATCGCGGAGCTATTTGCCGAACCTTAGCCTCGGAAAATCTTTGTTTTTCCCCAACCAAAGCTATGGAAGGTCATTATGAAGTGCAAAAGGTCAAAAATCCTTAAATATGCTCTTCCAAAGACTTGAACCATGCTAAAAAACAGAAAACATTTCACAAAAATGGTGCCATCACGTAGGGTAGACTCTTAGCTTTGTAAAAATATTGTTTTTAAAGTTAATAGAATAAGATAAATATCATTTTATAATTTATTACTAACAATAGGTCCTTAAGACATTTTTTCCCGTGAATGTTCATGTCTACGTTTAAGACTGTAACTTTTGTTTCGCTTATCAAAATATGATAAAAATTATACCATCCCAAGCATGGACAAATTCTATACACCTTAAAAAAAAAATTTGATTTCGATATTTTTTGATATAGTTATGGCTGGCAAACGGAAAGCGCTCCATTTTCTAAATATTTTCAGACCACTTTCACGGAAAAAATCATTAAAAAAAAAATATTGCTAAAAAAAATACAAAATAAAATCCATCCCAAGATAGACAACTACATCTAACGTTTCACCAAAGGAAAAAAAAATAACAAGATTTGGTCATCCAAAATGCAGGGAAACGGACTACAATCTTATAAGTTTTTTTTTTAAAAAATTATGTCATATAATTTTAAGTGTTTAATATAGCTAAACTTGTCCGTTTTTTACAAAAATTAGTATTTTAGAAACTAGATTCCGAATGCTATGATTCATATTTATATAATTTTTTCTAATTTAGAGTGCATGTATAGCTAATAATCCCTACAAGTTGAGATTTCACTGTTTTTTGCAATATGACGTCCACGGATGACCCTATATTTGTCCATCAACTTGGTGCACTTACCCCAGGCTAAATCTAGATAAAATACAAATGTGGTTGATGGAATTCAACACTCCCCCTTCCTATGCAATGTATGCGGAGTAATAAGCCCAAAAATGTAGTCCCTTTAATAGTGTGAAGATATGCCTTCCCTTTAGAATTGTCCACCTTATAAAGGTATGTATGTTGTGTATATATATGGATCTCTTGTTTGAATTTCAGCACTAGTGACATGACCTGCTGACTATGACCTTGAGATAAGAATCAAAAAATTGAAAAGGCCGACCACAAATGTCAAAATATGAACAAGAAAAAATAGGACAGGAGTGGCCAAAATGGATAGGAGTGCCTGAGCACTACTTTCTAGAATGGTGCTAGTGTCTAGAGATAAATGACAACAAATGTGAAAAGGATGACAGACAAGGATCCTTGTGACTTGACCAAAGCTAGGTGTATCAATGACAAATGTGATAGAGAAAAACAATAGAAATCAAGTCAAACAAGTGAATGGACTAGGGCGTGTGTCATCAGTGAATAATTTTCTTACTCAAGATCCATGCATATAAAAACATACTCATTGGTATAATAAAATAGTAATATGTGCATGATTTTGTGTTTACATTTCCCCCCTTTATGGTATTTGAATGAAATTCAAGTAACACATAAAGGAAGTAAGGAACATACCAGTGAGAAGTCTGAAGAAGCCCTATTACTGAAGTACGTGCCGAATATAAGAACAAATAGTGTGGCAAACCATGGATCAACATATTGATCCATGTGGCGTAAATAGAGATAGTGAACCATTGTAAAGGGAGAACTTGGAGAGTTGATAATTTGATATGGAGAATTTGGAGATTTTGATTATTGTCAATGGAGATTTGAAGGGGTAGGGAGTGATCATTTCTAGACCCAATTTTTGTAAAGTTTTGATCCAGGGGAGATTTGGACATCCTGTTGCCAGAGGAAGAGTGTTAGGGAGAGAGGTCTAGTTTTACTATCCAACTATGACTATATCCCCAAAAGTTCTAACTGTTGCAGACGGATAAAGATCAAATTTAGTTCCATTTCGATCTATGTTTTAGTTCCGAGTTGAATAGCCCATATAGGAGTGGTATAGGAAAGGAAATGACATCTCATTTCCCCCACTCCCACGGGTGCCCTAATTTGTGTATTTCCAGATGGCTTCCATGTTAGGTCATCTGGAAGTGATAGAAAATGTAAAGTGACTTCCAAGTTAGGTCATTTGGGAGAGATAATATGTTATGTTGTACAAATCGATTGATTTTATTTGAATAGTAAAAGATTTCTTTGAGATTGGACATATTTGATAGATTACTCATAGAGATATTTTTACCTTTTGTCCCCATATTAGGTCATTAGGGGGAATAGGTATAAAATATTTGAATATGCGGATTTGTTCCTTTGTTTGAATATCATGAAAGATTTTTTTTATTAATGATGATTAGAAGTGTCGAATGATTGTATAGTATCCTAAGAGGGGTCGTAGGGTGATCCCGAAAATATGCCCCCCTTTCGGTGAAAGGGTGAGGAGTGTAGAGAACAAGCATTGAGACAAAAGTAGAGGTGAATGGTGTAATAATTAACAAGTCATAGAAGTTATGTTAAGATTGCTCGCATGTTGAGTATTAAATGTGCAGGATTGGAATATAGTAGTGTGAAATGCATACAATATAGTGGTAAGAAAAATTCTGAACTGATTAGCGCAAACGGGGAAGAAAATAGAGCAATAAGGCTCTAGATATGAGTGAATTTGTGTAAGGTGCATTAGTTGCAAAAGTGGTCTCAAATAATAACTATAGTATAATAAAACGTGGAATTACTATATATAGTAATAGTGAAAAGTGAATCATAAATTCATTTATACCATGAGTGAGTGAGAAATGCAACTTTGAGCTTGTGAGGATGTCGCAAATTAGGGCAACAAGGTTGACTAGGTTTGAGAGGGGTAGTGGTGGTTGTGACCTCACAAACGACGGATGAATTAGTAAGTATGATTATTTTGGAACAATTTGGTGAAATTTGTTCAATTTAGTCAATTTTCTACAAAATTTGAAAATTTAAATTTCTGTGCATTTTTGACCTAGGCGGGAGCATCCAAGGTGTTGACGTCCCTTAGGATGTCAGCATCTAGTTCCAGGTGTTGGTGACATGTTTCTAGGCACCCACGTCCTGCTTCTGAGCATTGGTGACCCATTAGAGTGTTGTGATAACACAATATGAAATATAGGGATTTTGACAACTTCTGGTAGTATGAGTGGATATTTCTGCATATATATGAGGTATTGATGTCAAGATTTTGTTGGTGTTTGCATAGTGTAGAGAGATATATGGTCAAGGGAGTTTCGTGGAGGTTGACATTTGAGCACATTACTAACTTTGGGATTAACTGATGTTGAGTGGGACATACTAGATCATGTCATCTTACAACACATAGTGAGATTAGGGGAGGTAACCCATAATATGTTGATGGTGATTGCATTTTGCAAGCAGAGGTATGCGGTTACATGTATGTTTTAGTTTCGTACTGGGGAGATGATAGTGACACTAGAGGATGTTTATCATATATTGCGATTACCAGTTATGAGTGAGCGAGTCCACGTGATGGGTGTAGTGGATGCTCAAAGGTAGATGAGAGTAGCTAGGCATTAATTTACTAGGACACGGGGACAAATAGAGACCCATATTAGTCTAGATGCCATATTGAGATTGTGTGTTTTGCTGTTACAAAATTTTATTGTAGTTGTGATTGCTTCGTTTGTGGATGTAAAGGGTGGGGGAGTGGGCATATTTTATAAGATGCACAAGGTTTGTTAGCGCATAGAGGAGAACGAGACTATATTTGCATGGGCAAGGTGTATGTTGGCCCATTTATACAGATAGTTGTAAAGTTTCACGTAGGAGGACCATGTGCATAGACTTGGAGCCGCCACATTATTACATGCATGGGCTTATGAGCATATCGCGATATTGAGTCCACGATCCAATTGGGCAAGGCTCAAGATATTTATAGCAAGGTGGACAAGTACTCGTAGTAGGATATTGGACATGACCACCTATAGGTCTATGCTTGATTAGATGTGGCTAAGGGCCATTATATGAAGGAAATATAAAGACTATGGTGGTTGTTTGGAGGATGGAGTAGAGTTGTGGTGTATTCGATGCAATATATGGTTAGAGGACCGATTTCTAGGGGTTCTCAAGTTATTCTAGGTAGAGTGTGTATCGAGGTATTTTGGTGTGGTGCAGGATGTGCCCCCAGAGCCATATGTATGGGTGAGAGCTACTAGAGCATCGAGGCAGCTAGGAGTGAGGCCTGGTCCTACATGAGCACAACTAATGCCTCTTCATCCAAATGATGTTGATGTGGCCATAAGGCCGATACAGATGAATGATGCAGGATGTACCCAGGATTATAACGAGTGGTGGGCATCACCTTGATTGGTGTTATTATTTCTAGTTGTGGTATATGTTGTGGATGGAACGCCAATTGGAGGAGTAGAGGGACATGCACCTTCCCCCGATGGAGATGACATAATAGTGGCACTAGTGGAGTGTAAGTATTGTTTGTTAATTATTGCTTGGTTGTTGTATATCAAAAAATGTGGGTAGTAACTAATGTGGTCTTATATGGTTGTAGGTGATGTGTATTGGTTGTTGATTGTTGATTCATCTATATGCACGATGACATGGAATGTACCACCATATATAATCATGGGAGGTGGTATGTTATAGCTAGTAGATGTTATTGTGGGTGAGCATGCTCATTTACTCAAGCTAGTGGCCATAACGGAAACCACATGTACTGTATTATTGAGCGAGTGTGATGAGGCTTGCGAAAAGGTTGGGAAAGTGAGACAAGCCATAGGGGGAGGGGCCCTAGCTTCAAACATATTTATGAAATTTGTGGAGCTACAGGGCCTATTAGAAGAGTAGACGGTTGAGGTGGAAATAATAAGGAGACAAGTAGAGAGATATAGAGGCCGTGACCAATATCATAGATTAAGCAGCGAATCATCTAGTTCTAGAGCTCCTACAATTGTAGCTAGTGATAGTGAGGATGATGTATGATGCATATGTATGTATTGATGTATGTGGGCTTTCCCCCCAGTGACTGCATGTTTGTAACTATGATTTTTGATGAGATATATATAACCATGTGTTGGATATCATATGAGTTGTGAAATTTTATTGTTATATAATGTGATAGTTTTCATTTGCACTTTTTTTTGCTAGATTTTGTTTGTACGTGAAATGATTGTTGTAATTTTTGAAAAGTTGAAATATATCAAGATGTAATATGTAAGTAGTGAATTGAAAAATGATTGGTGTGTGAATAATTAGTATAATGTGGTGAGTAAAAGAATAAATGTATATGATGTAATGTGATAGCGTAGTGGAAAGAGTAATGTGATGTTGATAGCATGATGCTATGACTAAGAAAACATATGTATATGATGCTGTGTGATAAAGTAATGGAAATGGTAATGTGATGCATATGGTATAAGAGAAAGAATGTTTTGAGATTTTTAGAAGTAGGAGATGTAAGATCACATGTAATGATGAACATACATGGGAGGAGAAGAATGATGTCCCCTGTGTGATGATGAGGTTCATTTTTGTAACAAATCCCTCAACAGTCATGTAAGAAACTTAAGAACACGAGTGCATCATTGGAAAATGAGGTGAGTATATGGAAATCACCTGCCAAAGATGGAGAGGCCCACTAGGAATGGTGGAAGCATGTGAAGAAACAACATGACTATAAGATCCAAATTGAATGTGAGATGAAATGGTGTCAATGATGGGAGATGTGGTGGTGGGAAGCATGGATGTCGATGGCTTAAGAAGCCAATGGGATATAGTAGCACTGTGGGGTGGGTGAGACGATGCAACAACAGATGAGCTAGGTGGTAGATGAATAATGATCTTATGATGTTGAAAACTAACAATCTTAGAAATTGGTGGAGGATACAAATGAACAACAATGGAAGAACACTTATGCAGAATGGGAGAAAGAGACTTCCCACAAGAGTGATACCCAAAGGCAATGCAACCCTTATCTTCTAATTGTTACAAATTTTCGCTAAGGGCATTGCAATCATTATCATGGTGGCCATTAATGTGGTGTAAATTGCAATAATTATGGTCATGTTGGTGATACAAGAGATGAGGAGGACGATGTTGATTAAAGAGTAAGAGAATTAAACGCTTATCAAATAAAGCACACAAAACATCATGAGGCTTAGTAACATGTGGAAATTTCAATGGTTCACGTGTATGAGATGGAGAAAACTTAGGTGAAGATTGGCGTAGTGGAGGAGATGGAGGGTGATGATGCGGTGGAGGGGATGGAACATGCTTATGAGGTGGAGGGGATGGAGTTCGTGAAGTATACTTAATAGGGGGAAGAGGAGAAGAAGTAGAAGATGATGAAGCAGTAGATGATGAAGCAATAAAAGGAATAGAAGGGGGGTTTATAACATGTGCAACAATTAAACCTTGTTCTAGATCAATGACTCTATAGCATAAAAGAATAAACAATTCACATGTATCATATTGTAATATTTCTTTTAATGTAGGAATCAAGCCGCAACAAAAGATAAATTGCTTTTCTAGATCAATAGGTTGAAATAGTAACTAATGCATGCAAGAATTGAAGTGTAAAATGTAATCTAGAATGGTTTATTTCTTTCCTTGATGCAAGATAGGTAAGAAATCGTGTGTAACTCTAGGACCATTGTTAAGTATAAAGCATATAAGAAAATCCTCTTCCATTTCACAGTATGTACTAATAAATATGTAAGGAAAATGAGTGTAACACTAAAAAACATCATCAAAAAGGCTATGACAAAAATATTTTAACAAAAATAAATCATTAAAATAAGATGCCATAGCTAAACAATAATGCTTAAGATGAGAATATGGATTGTCAGTGCCATTAAAACATGAAGAAATAGGCATGATAAAATCTTTAGGAAAAGTTGAATTGTGAATTTTCTTGTGAATAGGATTGCCATGTGAAATAACCCCAAAATTTTACAATGCAAATTACGAAGCTAAATGAGGAAGGCTAACACCATTTCCACCTAATTATCTAGGGCTCTAAGTCTAGGAATGTAACATTAAGATAGAAGCTAAAAGGAATGCTTAACTAGTATGAAAACAATGCAAAACTAACTAATCATGCCTACTAATATGATTAATTACCTAACATGGGCCTAAATAGACCTAAGAGGGCAATCAAATGGTTATGGTTTCCACTCCAAAAAATGGTGAAATGACCTCTCCAAATGACTTGTTAAGTCACTATAGATTATTCATCTACTAACCTTATTGAAGGTTTTAGGCAAGAATTGAACTTGGCTTATTAATCATATGTATTATATGAGATGCAAATCAAAGCATGGTGTAAACTATAAAGGAATGAGGTGAACCCTTTTTATAGTTTTCCTTTTGGGAGAAACTTGTATTTTGGTGCATGTGGGACTAAAAGCCCTAAATTAGATTAGAATTACTAATCACGATCAGGCCTTGTTAATCACAATTACTGCATTGCTAAGTGATTAAGAGGTGTGGAGCCTTAATAAACTCCTTAGGGTCAACTAGGAGGCTAGGATAAGAATTTGAAGCCCACTGAGATATTTTGGGGGTGAATGGAGTGATTTTGAGTGGTTGGAAGAGGGGTTTAAGCCAATACTAGGGTATATTGACCAAAACAAGGGCAAAATAGGCTTAATTAGCCAATAATCGCTAATTGTCTGTTTTGAAGAGGATTTTGACTTACGATTCATCGTAAAGTGGCATCCTGAATGCGAAAGATGTTTGGTGATCAACAAAGTGTTTGTTAACTGACCAAAGTGGCAAGAAACGTTAGTTAATTAGCAAAGAGCACTAATTATGATAGAATTGGGAAGAATAAGAGTGATTTGCATGTGTTTTGACAATATGATTGTAAAAGCGGAAGTTAGGTGTCTACATTTGCCCCTGTTTGAGGTGAAGTTAGTGACTTCACTTCAAATATAGTAGACAAGCGTAAATAGGTAAATTTTTGAAGAAAAATTAGCTGGAATGAAGGATGCCCCCTCGAGTGTCAATGGGGTGATAGAAGAAGTCAATCGATGATAAAAAATATGATTTGAAATGGATAGAAGAAAATGGGTGAGAACATGTGTGAAACCCTTAGATATTGAGATGGAATAAGGATAAGGATAAATGTGGTTGTTTATTACCCCTGGTGAGTTTGGAAGAAGAACTGGTAATGGTAATAAATGATAATGGAGAAGAAATGATTAATGGAGAAATATAGGAAAAGTCAAACCTTTGCATCAAACCTTTCCATAAGCAACCAATTTATATCATTTTACCCCTAGGTCTACATCATCAACATTTATTGAAAAGAAACAAAAGTGTAAGATAACATGAAAAACTACATTACTAATAATTGTTTACTACTAAAAATACGTAACTCCATGCAACATACATTATGCAATGCAATACAAGAAAGTAAAATGATATTTCATTCCATGCAACATACATTATGCATTGTAATACGAGAAAGTAAAACAACTAACCTAACAGATAAACAAACACAATCATATATACTTAAACAAAAAATGTTCAAGACAGTTGTCCCAATGTTTTTATTGTCAAGCTGAAATTCCTGAATGTTCGTGTTGTAACAAGGGTTAAAAATGATTCTTCAAGAAATAACACATGCGAGGGAAAAACAAAGGACACAAGTAGTCCCATGGAAATCATTCATGCATTATGACACAATACTTTGAAAATCATTGTTGCATGGGAGTACCAACATAATAAGAAGACCATACTTTGTTAATAGAGGTATATCATGATGATTTACATGTTTTTTTAGATAAGAACAAACAAGAACATCAGAAAAATGGTTTTGTAGGACCAATTTTGATGTTGAGGATAATGTAGGTGATACAAGCTTCAGCTATATGTAAGCCATTTAAAATATGAAAAAACATAAATTTTTGGTTAATCTAAATTCAACATTAATGTTACCATTATGTAGCTTGCTTCAATACCTTTCCAACGCAAAAAAAATGGAGTCGTTTCGAGGTCAGGAGAAAAAGTTATGGCCTGCGCAATGTTGGGTGGACCTATGCACTTAGGGGAGCGCCTATGCTGGGAAGTATGGGCGCTTATGTTGGCCTCCTTTTTTATTTTTTTGAATTTTAGGTGGCAACATGGGTGCCTGTGTTGGCAGTGTCTAGCATGGGTGCCTGAGCACATGTGCAACACTGAATTCACAACCTATCCTCTTAAGGCCATAAATTTTTCTCCCAACATCGAAATGACTGCATTTTTTTTTGCATTGGAAAGTTATCGAAGCAAACTACGCAATGGTAAGAAAAAATTTCATTTTTTAAATTTTTATTACAATTTTTTTTGGGATTTTTAGTTTTTTTACTAATTTGTTTGGGTTTTTGATGTTTATTTGGATGTTTTGTCTTTTTTGACTAACATATTTGAATGTTTTTTATTTTTGAAACATATTTGAATGTTTTTTTATTTTATAGAAGTTTTCAGAAGATATGTACAGGAAACGAAGAAACGTGGATACCCCCAAAGAAAAATGGGATGTACAAAGGCAGAATGCCACGCGTATGTGCAAGAAAGTGAAGATGTGAAATTTCCCCTAGTGTTAGATGGGAATATTCAAAGGCAAACTCTTCACATGCAAAATTTGGATCAGGCCCAATATAGATAGGTTCAACATGCTGATGAAAGTAACCCAATGACGTGCTAGGAAGGATCAAGGATGCACCCAGCATAAGATGGCCAAGAAACATGTGATAGAAAGAAGTAGAAGATTGTTTTTGTGAAAGGGAATAAAGGTTCCCAACAACATGAAAAAAAGGTAATATTATACACATGGATGTTCTTAACTAAGTACAAGAAAAATGTGAATGTAGCTTAGAAGCCTCGTGATGAAGAAGTGATTAACCAAAGGCACGAATCGTGAGACAAGATACAGACTAGAGTAAGAGTCTGAACAAGGTCCAAAAAAGGGACCTGGTAACATGCTAATCATGTTTCTTAATAGAGATCTAGTTGGTGCACGTGGAAATTTATTACCTCTTGGAGGGGAGATTTAATAGACAACAAGTGAAGACACCCTAGGCAATGTGTAGGAAAGATTTATTTTTCAAATTTGATGTTTTCTAATGGATTGTGAAAGGAGAGCCGTACATTACTCTACTGCCAGCCAGACATCCATAGCCTTGACCACGATGCATTTGATTCTAATTGTAACATTTCTCTACTTCCATTCAGTCATCCATAGCCTCGGTAGATATTATTGGAAATACCCTAAGAGAGAGTTATATATCAATTTGCTTTTTCTTTTAGCATTTTCTTTTAGCTTTGTGCTTTTGATTTGATTGATTCTTTTGCTTTTTGAAAAATTATTTCAGCTCTCTTGTCTAACAAGAGGTTAAGAACCACTTATGGCTTGATGGAAGGAGATAGAAGTGATTGTGATGACGACATTGGCTAGTGTCAACAAATATATCTAAAATTTCTTCACAACAAGTTTTTTAGATGTTGATTGTGATATGATCTCTAAGAGGTCATTCATTCTTTAATATACCAAGGTGATAAAATACCAAGGCCAAATGGATACCATAGAGATAACTGTCACAAAATGCGTGTGAATAGGCTAACCAAAATATCACCAAAGGAATGAAAATGGTAGGAAGACTTGCAGAAGAAGAGCAAGAAAGGGAAGAAAGAACATCCATGTGTATGTAATACCTGATTGCAATGTGGGTTCGTTTACCTTCGATTTTCTTAAATGTTTTCTCATTTTTTTGCATTTGTGATTTTTTTAAAAAAGTGGGATCGACAAGATCATTTTGCATGATAAGATCCAACAAAAATGTTAGTGATTTCCTTGATAAGGAATACTAGTCGTGTTTGCTTATCAAGAGTCATATTATCCTGGATCTCAATGATCGTGGTAAGATCATACTCAATAGATGACTGTGTTTTATCATGAAATGTGTATGCTTCATGTGGGAGTTTGAGGTCCCTATCCAAAGGTTTCTACACTTTACACCATACTGGATAGGTGCGTTGATGTGCATTTTTTAATTGTGTTTGATTCTGAACTTTAAGATCGTTTAAATTGATGTGAGCTTAAGATATCTTGGAATTATTGATCTGAGTCTAATGAAGGAATCTTTTTGGTTTCCTATAATCTAATATGTAACGCTTCTGATCCTGAGAAGTAGGAGAAGAAAGTGGATGAATAGAATTGATGTGAGAAATGACAGTGGGTTTTCCACAATCATTGAAAGAAAAACAATATGATGGACATGAAGGATATGGTCCAAAAATTGAAGAGGATGGGCTACCAGAAGGTGTCTTATAGACTAAAGATAAAGGAATACAAGGATGCGGCCCTAAGATTGAAGATGAAGGATTTCATGGAGGTGTCCCATATATAGAAAAAGATGGGCTACTAGGACATGGCCCAAGAATCGAAGATGAGGTACTTCTAGGACATGCCCCCAGTATAGACGAAGATGGGCTGCCATGAGGTGAGCCACATTATAGAGGATGTGGGGCTACTTGGAGGTGGCCCACATATAGAAGAAGACGATGGGCTACTAGGTGGTGACCTAAGGTAAGATTACGATGGGGGAATTATGATAGATAAAGAATGATTAGGTAATGAGAAGATAGGTTGTGGATCAATGCTAGACCCAGACATTTCATTGCTCAATGAATAATTTGGAGATGAAAGATTAAGAGGGGGATCATGTTCGATGATATTAGGGTCTTCCTTTGTTTTCTAACAAAAGGCATCAATCTCTTCCTCCCAATACGTGAACGTGATCTTAGGATCTTACTACGTTTTCTAATAAAAGGCATCAATCTCTTCCTCCCAATATGCAAACATATCGAGGTCTAAAGAGGTTTCTTTCTTGCAAAATTCTAGAGGAATGTCTTCATGTACCCTCATAACTTCTCTAATGGCTTCTTCATTATGAAATGAATCAATTGGTGTGGGTATTTTTCTAACACAAGAGATTGATTGGATGAATGCGACATGGGAGTCAATGTGGATGATTGATTAGAATGACTTTGAGTCAGAGAGCACTTCAATGGAATAAGGGGTTGTTGAGGTAACAAATAAATGGGGTCCTGTGAAGATAGGGATGACCGTGACTTAGGAGTTGTATTAGAGGAATAATTTGGATTAGAATCTTCAGAAGAATCAAAATACTTATAATCATTAGGATTCTAATCTTTAGAAGAAGTAGAAGAAACAGAATCATACCACTTACCATGAGTTGAAGATGGGGGAAGAGGTAAGTGAACGAGCTCTTTAACATGAATAATCAAACAAGGTATAGTTCTGATAGGCATCCTTTGTTGGGAATGTTGAAACCTAGGTTCCTTACTATTGTAAGTATGTAGAATTTACGTGATAATCAGTCTTTGTTGGCACATGCCTAGACATAGATAGTCCAGGGGATATCACAAGGCTTATTGTGTTGACATGTTCAATAGGTGTATCTACACAACCAATGGAAGCATCAAAATGATTCTCCTCATTAGACACATAATTAACATTTTTTTCTTAATTATGTTTAGGAAAATTCTTTGTATTTGGGGATTTTTTAGGAGTGGATGAATCCATTTCCACATCGCCACTTTCGATTAAGTTCTGGATGTATTGCTATAACTTCAAACACTTATATTTTTTGCAACCTTTAACGCGGGTGGAATTGGAAATATTGATTATCTCTAAACCGTTATGGTTTAGGCGTGTTATCCTCATAAGGCATAGTTTCAGGATATCTAACCATATTAATTGCATCTAGTTGTTTTAGTATTGATGACATTGAGTGAAATAGAGGAATGAAAGTACGATGCTTATACTCCATAGGAAAAGCTCCCTTTGTAAGATTTAAAGGTGTTGTTTTGAATGGCTTATACTCGCTTGGAGTCTACTATCCCATCAGCAATGATGTTTTTGTTCTTATTATGAAAAAAAACTGGTTTGTTGTTAGATTTGGAGTCGTTTTAATCATGGGAGAAAGGTTTTAGAGTCCCCCTAGCTAACAATGTTTTTTCAATTTGACTCCCTTTTTCGATTACCTCTTTAAATGTGTTGCCACAATGCATTTGCAAGTGGAACATAATGTCTAGATGGATGTTGGGAATAAATATATTGATTGATTAACTACTTTTTGGGTATGGCACAAGGAAAGCGGCTAGCTAATCCTATCCATTGTTGTTAAAACACAATGAAGTTTTCATTATTTCGTTACATGGCATTACAAAGATCTAACATGGTGACATCATTCTAAATATTGAGTGAGAATTTTCATACAAAGCTTTCTGCTAGTTTTGGCCATGTTGATTTGGATCCCTTAGGGATGTGTACAAACCATTTTAGTGTCATTGCTTCTAAACTTTGTGGAAAGAGGCACATAAGATAATTGTCGTTGAATGCCACCTCTTGACATGCCATATGAAAATATTTAATATGGTCACAAGGGTCACCTTTTCCCTTATACTTGTCAAATTTTGGAAAATCAAAGTGTCTTGGGAAAGGTACCTATACACACCTAAAATTGTATGTGCTACATTGTTAGAAAGAGGTTACAGAAACCCCAATGATGATTCAAATCTCTTTGCATAAGGTGTTCAGAATCTAGAGAGTGTGCTAAGTGTATATATTTGCATCCTAAAATGCCTTACTTGTCCTTTGCATGCTTTGTTTTATCTTCTATCATCTTTTTCCTTGCATTTTGGTCTTTAGTGTTAGGAACCGCCACCCTGTTTGGGTGGCTGGTCCCATGACCACCACCAAGGATTGGGCGGCGGTCTTGAAAATGTCACCTTGCACAGGGTAGTGGTCCTGCTTGTGTTTTCCATAACCTTGCTGATGCACTCAATCGACAAGTTGTGCTTGCAACTCTCAACCACTCTTGCTTTCTTTAAAGTTTTTAGTTGTCTTGTAATAGTAATTTCCCATTTATTTTAATAGGTAGAAGAGTTCAATTTGATCTTGCCTTTTAATTAATCATAAATTCTATAAATACCAAGGTTGGTTACTCAAGCAAATGGTCCCTCAAAAAGTCTCAATAGGTCTATATTTTATGTGAGAAATTTAGTCTAGGTCTCTCTCTCTAATATATATAATTCATTTGTTCTCTCTTTTTATCTCTTAGTTTGCTATTGATTAATCAATCATTGTATATCTAAACACCAAGTTCAATTTGTTCTAGCTAAGAGTTTCAATTATGTCTGAGAGTTCTTAAAGTGTCATTTTGTCAAAAGAAGTATGGATTTGAGAATTAGTGGTGTGTCTTGTATTGTATTTCTATGACAATCCTGACTAGGAACTGAATAGTCAAGCTTTGTTCACTTGTGCTAAATCCTTCTCCTACTTGCACTCTGTTCAGTTTACCCCCAAGCTACCATTATTCCAGTGTCTTTTCCTATTGTTGTTGCTATACTCCTAATTCCTCTAGATTCACGTGAATACACAAGAATGAAGAGATCACACTGAGGGGACAAGTTACTACATATCTAGATTTACCTCTGTTCTATAAATACCATGTTTGAATTGTCAAAGTTATAATTACATCATATCAAATAGAGTAGAACTTGATTTCATTTCGTATTGAAAATATCTAGTTAATTTCTCTAAAGAGTTCAGATCAACAATAACATCTCCCAGTGATGGATCTTCTTCTTCCCATCCCTGTGGATTCAAAGGAGAGAATATCCATAGGAAGTTGATTGAATATAGGAAGTTAACTACATATAGTAGATTAAACTGCAAAGTTGTTATTTCTTATTAGTTTAAAGTGAATTCATAAATGCACAGGAAAATAGCTACATCTGGCTATCTTGTCTATGGTTTAGTTCTATTTCATTAGATTAATTATATATTGTCTAAAACGCAAAAAAAAGAACAATAACATCTAATTTCACAAGATTAGCTTGTTTTATTGCTTTGATCCAATATATGTTGTGAAAACAAACAAAAATATAGTATTTTAATCCATGTCTTATCGCTAAAAAATCAAGCCAAGACATGCTATGACCATTCAAGGTCCACAACAAAAAAAGTGCATACGGTTGTGATACCCTGGTCCCACAACCCAATGGGCCAGAGTTCATAAACAAACATTGAGATTATCCTATTGCTTAACAGTTCTACACACACCTATGCAAGTCACGACTGGAAAGCTAGAGCAATTTTTCACATTAAACATTTGAAGATGAAAAAGCTTATGAGTATTGGATAGTAGGAAACATAGATTGATTCATCACATCACCATAAAAATTCAACAAAAACCATGAACTCACAGTTGTGATCCCTAGGTACCATAACCCAATGGGCCTACTAATCAATTAGAAATTGACACCGGTTTGTACGTACACTCATATTTAGATCCTCACCACTTCCGCCAGATATTATCACATATTTTTTTTGTGTTGAACGTAGCAGTCCGATCAAGCTAATATTTTCTAGAATAGACCATAAAATCACCCATAATTCATGTAGATTCATTACGCCTCACACTATCAATTTTATGACCTTGTCTGGAAATCTATACGAGATGCCTATGCAGGTCACTTTCCACACATCCAACATAGCCAATAAATGCCGGATCTCAGCAGAGATCAGACATTGATTGGAACCTCCGAGTGGCTATCATATCTGAATACCATCCATTGCATCTAATTCATTTTAGTGAGAGCATTCTTTTCCTTAGACTCATAAATCCCAGTATTACATGTCGAAGATATAAATATTTCCCAATTAGCTTGTCTGTATTCACATCCACTTCATTTCCATCAGCTTGTCTCAGCACGACCTCGAGAGTTCAGGTGTGCAAAGAAGGTCATGTGTTGACTTTTTATCATACAAAATTGGTGAAACTGATGTGAACGGAACTACTAATCCCTTTTTCATTTCCATTTATTTCATCCATCTTCACTCCTTCCCATTATTCTGCGGGTATTTATATACCCCTTAAATATGTTGGGATACGATGCATATGGTAGACCTCTCTCAGGTCTTGAATCATATTACAATCAATCGAGTAGACAAATAGTCACCCTCACTTTTTGCATGGGCTGACAACTAGTCAAGCAACTACCTTTCACCACAAACTCCTCCTCAAAGGACTAACATCTAGTGCTTCATTTTGAATTGAGGAGCTAGGCCAACTCAAACAAACACAAAAACTTGAGCCCTTAGGATCTAACAACATGATGTTTACTAGAGAATCCATCTCATCTCCTTGGGTTTTGTTTAGACCACAATTTAGTAAGCAACTCAGATCCACTCCCATTCTTGGATGAGGGGTACTTAGCATGATATGCAAAAATACAATGAGCAATGCTTCAAAAACATGTATCCACCTCTAGTAAGTTTGCAAACATAGCCTAACACCCTGCTTCAAGAAAATACCCCCATTCCTCCACCAATGGAAAATACTCTTGGTGAAGTTTGGAAAAGTAATGGACAATTCATAGTAGGGTACCATACCCCTCTATAACCTCAAGGGGTAAAAAAATAGCAACCACCAAGTTAGAACATTGTGTCATCACCAATCGAGTTCATCTCATCTTTGGTTGAGAGGGTTAGAGGGATAAAACTTTCTCAAGAAAATCGACCTTCACATTCGGGGTAAGAAGGAACTCCCAACCCTCCGTATCATATTAGTCAAGATTGGCCTCCTCACAGGAACAGGCACGTTAGGCATGCCTCCCCAAAATTCATATGGGTAACCACAATAAACACTGGCTAAAACTCCATTTTCAAATGATTTTTCCAGTTGAAAACATGATACCTCCCAGTTTAGTACCAAATAACCCATATCAGAGCAATGTTCATCCCTATCTAAACATGTATTCAAAATTGCCATAGGGAGACATGTTCTCTTTTCCCAGGACATTCACTCAACCACAATGTTTTCCTTACACCCCTACAAATTCATATGTTATGCCATATCAACAACTCATACCACCTCTGCCTCCTCTGTAGGGACCATCAATGGTTGAAAACCTATGTGGTAGGGAATTACTCTGAATATTTAAAAGAGCCTCTAGATTTCACCATACGAAGTGTCATGCTTCCAATACCTCTACCCAATTTTCATAAATTAAAAGGGGAGGGAGATCCAAATGCACATATCAAGGCCTATGTCATGGCCATTCAAGAACTACTCCCCCGAGGATACGGTTGTTGCCAAGATTTTCCCTAAGACCTTAGAAGGTATTGCCCTTGATTGGTATTATAGAATACCCGAAGCTTCGATACACTCATTCAAACAACTTGTGTTCATAATTTATCAAAGCTTTTGACATGAATAAATTGTTAAGAATAGGGATTAGGGAATTCTTACACATCAAACAAGAGCACAACGAATCTACCACTCACTTAATTCAGAGATGGCATATAGTCCTCTACTCTTTATAAAGTGATCCAAACATGAATAAAATGGAATTATGTGACTTATTCCTTAATTATCTTAGTAGAGAGATAAAGGAAGAAGTCTAGAAGTTCCCATTAAGGACCTATGATGAATTACTCGAGATTGACCCTCTGAATTGATCAAGCAACAATAGACATCAGTTGTAAGACCTATGGAACAAATGGGAATATTAGTCACCCCCAATCAAAACACTACAATTTATCCTAATGTCAGGAATACCAATCAAGGACCCAAGATCCTTAACAAAAACCATGGGCTTACAACAAATGGGAGTCACATACCAAGTTAAAAGGGAAAACATCATAAACAATCCAACATCCACTAATAGACTAGCGGAGTAATATCTTTACTCCAACAATCAATGTGGTGGATTTTTATCACCCTAAATCACAACAACAACAACAATAAAAATGGAAAATCCAGACACAAGTTCCTATATCGAAACCCAATTAGTTACATCAGAATCAAAGCCAAAGGCAACAACCTCAAAATTTCAACTATAACAACTAGTAAACCTAATTAGAAGTTTGGGCCACAACAGGGTTTCAAAACAACAACCACAGGACTATAATCCCAACTTATATTGTGGTTTCCACAAAATCCAAGGCCATGATACTAGGAATTTTCGTGACTGACAAAAAATTCTTGCAATGCTTACCAGAAGATCAAAGACAACTATCTATAGATATGTTTTGGCAAAATTCTACATTACCCATGCCAAACACCTATATGGGATCAGTTTCACCTCAAAATGCACCTCTCAATATTTTTAACGATCCTCTCCTAAATCGTTCTAACAATAACGATGTTAGATCCAAATAGAGACAAACAAGAGTTTCATAACAGGAAATAACGATCATTGAAGCCTTAACTTCATCAAATCCATTAGTTGCACCCCAATTAGGAACTCAACCACAAACCAAGATAGTTGTTCTGATAGAGTTAGACACTGAGATACAGGTAGAAACCATAACAAGAACATGTGAGATTATTCTTCTCAACCATTTCCAACCTACCCATTGGTATCATACAACATGTTCAACAAACACTGGTAAAACCTAGTAGGTGCTTACGACCTAATTAATGAGTTAACAAAGAACCTTCTCTCACATTTCCTTCTTGGATTTGTTGAAGAACTCTCCTACTCATAGGGCTGCTATCTTAGAAGTTCTATGTCTTGGTCATCTAATTAACATCACTCCTCCTCCTAAAAAGGTAAGTAAACTGTGTAGACTTTGACGTTTACCCTCCGGGGAAGCTAGATAGGGATACTGATTTTATGTTTGATATAAGAAAAATGCCAAGGGATGCAATGAAATTACACATAGAGGTGACCTAGCATTGCATTTATAGGTATGGATTTATAATAATTACGTTAAGCTTGCATAATGATTGATGACGGGGGCAAGCAATTAACATAGTCCCCTTCACTTTTTTTCAAAAGCTAGGATAAGGAGAAACAAATTGTTCCTCAACACGAAATACACTAAAGCGGTTATGATAGCCTTAAGGCAATCTTCAATTAGGACTATAGTGTTACCAATCACCTTCAGAACCCAAGACAATACTCACCTAATTTTATATTATAGATCGGAAAACCAACTATAATATGATTCTCGGTCGACCATGGATACATCGCATGAAGCGCAATCCCTTCCACCTTATTCCGGGGAAATGATATTTTTACACTTGGGAAAAGTCTTTGTGGTGTAAGGTGACCCCAAAACATTTCGACATACACTTAGCATATTTGAAAAATAGATCTAGGCATCCACTTTGAGTTTTATCTCCCAACGAATCAACTTAACAAACCAGTCAATTCAGAGCCCGAAGAAAAGTTGGTGCCTACAACAGAATTAGAAGTTACAAAATTGATTGAAGGGATTCCATGGTAGTCAAAAATGAGACCAACATCATAGAGATAATATCATTAGGAACCACCACAAAAAATTATCGAGTTACTATAGAAATATCTACCTATTCTCCTATCGTTTGATTCCATGGGTATAGGATGTACCCTAGGAATTGGCTCCCTTCCAGCGGATAAAGTTTATATGGTAGAGGTAACTGAAGGCAAAATAAGAAGATACAAAGAATGTTCCAACATCTATTTTTTTCTGAGATATTGTTGGACTCTCCATTTTAATGGAGCTAGATGGTCATTTCGGCATTGGAGGCAGGTGTGATCCTTACTTCTCTTGAGGGAAAGATCCTACCTTTTACCTTTAAGTTAAAATTCAAATGTAAAAAATAATCGGGACTGAATACGAATCCCTCCTTCTTGACCTCGTCATAGCCAAAAATATGGGTGCTGGTAACATTAGAGTGCTAGGAGACTCACAATTAGTTGCAAACAAAGTATGTGAGGTATATGAGACTAGAGTCTGAACACTTGTATCTCTATAAAATGGCAGTATGAGATCTAACAAAGGGATTCAACTTCATATCAATCGAAGTAATTCCATAAGAACAGAACCTTCTCGTAGATTCAATAACTAACCTCATCTTCCCACTTCACTCACAAACAATGAGTTGGAAAATAAAAATTTCATGGTATCACTTCATGTGCGTAACCTTTGGTGCATAAAATACCAATAACCCTGATCTTGAAACACATAGAAGCTAAGAATGATTTTACCATCCTAGATCACTTTGACAGTGATAGGGTGACTCTTGGATATCTAAATTCCTATGAAGAATTACATCTTGCTCATCGCATGGTATATTTCTCCCTATTCCCATATTCCTCTTCCTATTTTGGAAATCCCATAATAGAATCTCCCCCATAAAATAATATTGAAATCTATAAGGTAGATAATGAAGGGAATTTAGAACTACATCTGACCCCACTTGATGTTTGAAAAAGGCAATGCCTCCTTAATTCGAGGGAATGATTGATATAAATATTGGAACTGAGGAAGAACCAAAGATTTTGAAACTAGTATCCTCCTTAACTCCATAGGAGGTGGAAATACATACCCAGATCCTCAAGGAACATCAAAAGGCTTTCGCATTTAGTTACAAAGAAATGAAGGGAATTGCACCACATATCATAGTACATAATCTCATCACCTAGACCAGATGAAAAGTTGATAAAGCAAAAGTCGAGACCCATGAAGCCAAAAGTGGCTCTCATGGTGAAATAATAAGTAATGAAACTTCTCTCGGTGGGGTTCATCAAGCCATTCAATTATTAAAAATGATTATCTAATATCATCCCCATTATCAAAAATGAATTGAAAGATCCATATTTGCATATAGAATTTTGGGACATTAACAAATCTTTCCCCAAATATGATTTCCCATTACCATCCATTGATGTTATTGTCAATGCAATAACTAGATTTGAATTGTTGTCTCTGATGGATGGGTTTTTGGGATATAATCAAATCAAAATATCTGAAGAGGATCAAGCCAAAACTATGTTTATAACTCCTTGGGGAACCTACTATTATGTTTTCATGCCATTCAGTCTTAAGAATGATGGCGCCACATACCAATGATAAATGACGTACATATTCCATGAACTTTATCCATAAGATTGTGGAATCCTATGTGGATGACCTACTGGCCAAGGCTAGGAACCGTGCTGTGATCACCTAGAGTTGATTTGTATCATCCTTTCATGCTTAATCGAGTATGGCATCACATTGAATCTAGAGAAATGTGTATTTGGTGTAATAAGAGGCAAGCTTCTGGGTTACATTATATCTTCACGTGGGATTGATGTTGACCCAACCAAAATATAGGCTATGTGCTAGAAATGATTCCACCATTAGATTAGACTAATATCAGATATTTTCTTGGGAAACTTAGTGTAATTCTGAAGGTTCATCTCTGACTTGGCCTTTGTTGTTCATCCAATCAACAACTTGTTGAAAAAGGATTATAGCATTGATTAGATGGAAGAATGCAAGGAGGCCTTCAAGGTATTTAAATGATTATTGTTGTCTCCTCCCATGTTAATAATTGCCTAGATTAGATTTCCCTTTGAGCTTGTATTCATGGGCTACAGATGTTTCTGCTAGCCTACATGTTGGCTCAAGAGGATGATGATAAACGATAACATGTAGTTTATTTCATTAGTCAGATGTTGTTTGATTATGAGACACGTTACACATAGGAAGAAAAGGAGTGCCTAGCTATAGTCTTTGTAACAAAAAGATTGAGACATTATATGTTAAACCAGGAAACAAGGGTAATCATAAAAATTGATCACGTACAAACCTATCTAAATCAAGGTTCACTACAAAAAGGGATGCACACTTCATAACACTAGTAGGTGAATTCGAGTTGACCTTTTCTAACCAAAATTATGTGAAAGTAAAAATTATTACAGATTGGTTAGTTGATAACCCAATGGACGGTGGTGATCTAGTTGATTTAGACTTTCCAAATGAGTATGTATAATTTTTTGAAACTAATCTTCCCATTTCTACGTGTCCATGGTACACTGACATCATCAATTTCATAAAATACCATACTTACCTAGAAGGGGAAACATCGCAACAAAGAAGGTGGTTATGCATTATTGTTACTAAATATGTTATTTTAGAATAGGTTCTCTATCATAGAGCCTTTGACAGAATGCTTTTAAGATGTGTTGACATGGAAGAATCCAAAAATATTACTTATGAATCCCATAGCAAGATATGTGGAGGCCACTTCGGTGGCCACACCACTACTCACAATATACATCAGATGGGCTATTTCTGGCCCACTCTAGGACATGTTGTAGTATATTTTTTGTGTAAATTCCATAAATGCTAAGAGTTATCCCACAAGATTCACATGCCAGCACATGCTCTATAACCAATCACAACCCCATGGCCCTTTTCCACGTGGGGCCTAGATTTGATAGGGAAATTCTCTCCCTCATCAACAGATGGCCATAACTTTATAATCACAACCACATAATACTTTACTAAATGGGTAGAGGTCATGCCTCTCACCACCTTACTAGGTTCTGGAATCACTAAGTTCATTATGAATCAAATCATTTACAAGTACAGTGTCATGCAAGTCATTATCTTAGAAAATGGAACATCCTTCAAGAATGATGAGGTCTGTGATTTATGTAGAAAATTTAAGATAAACCACCACATGACCTCTCTTTATTACCCCTAAGCCAATGGATAGGCTGAGGCAACAAACAAAAAATTAAAATCAACTCTCCTCAAAATAGTTAAGGAGAAAAAATAGGATTGGAATTTAAAATTATACCTGACATTCTGGGCCTATCGAATGTCAATAAGAACACCAATAGGGGCAAACCCTTTCTCATTGGTATTTGGAGCAAAAGTAGTTCTACAACTTGAGGTCAAAATACCTAGCGTCCTACATATCATTACAAGGGATCTTGGGAGAAGAATCCTATAGAGAGGCACACATATCTCAACTAGAAAGCTTTGATGAGGCCAGGTTAAATGCTAAACAACAACATAGAGCCTATGCTGACTGGATGTGCCGAAAATATAACAAATTTTTTTATGAATGATAAATATATGGGAGATCTAGTTCTAAGACTAGATATCCAGATTGACAAAAAGCCCAGCGAAGGAAGGAAATTTTGGCCCAAGTGGTTGGGCCCATACTGAGTCATGAAGGAGTACGAAAATGGTGTGTATCTCTTATGTACACTAGAAGGTGAGGAATTCATTAAAAATATCAATTCCTTACATCTCAAATGGTTTCATGCATTGGTCATCAACATCACCATTTGTATAATATGTTCATCTACATTGCATTATCCATTCATTCAGTGCATTATGTTAACTCATTTCATAAAGTTTGTGGTCAAGGAACTTATTCTTAAGTAATTTATTACAAGCATCTAAAAATATTGGCTAAACATTCGAATCATATCTCTTCAAATTTTCATAATTTCATCAAATGGTTTCAAAATCATGTCATCAATTCAACAGACAAAATCTTGACAAAAACCATACCAAGGCTTGCATACTTGGTCATACTCATTTTCTTCTACTAGGTTAAGGTTTTCTTACCTACAGTCTGTTCTAGAAGATTCTTGTGTCACATCTATCCCCCTTATATCTCTTTGAAACAAGGATACTCCAAAATCACAAATCAAAAATGTCAAGTTAAATTGAATCAAAAATACTAAACAAACAGAATATTTTATTTTACACAATTATTTTTCCCTACCAACCTTTCTTGTTGAGCCCATGCCTCTTACTAGTGGTGTGAGTTTGGGAAAGGAAATAAGTACCCTTACCTACCTATGTCCTTCCTTTGCTGATAATCCCATGCTTCTTACTAGTAGCATGGGGTAGGGCGTAGGGGGTCCATTCATACAAATTAATGAATCTTAGTATTTTAAGATAAAAAAAGTGTATTATGAAAATTGAAATTAAGCATCCATGTTCCAAAGATATTAAATCCCCCAAAACCATATTTTGTCAACCAAATTGCCATATATGGATCTAAGTCTAGATAAACTGGAAAGTAAGTTTGATTTTGAGCTATGTAGTAGGTTTGAGTAAGGTAAGTGTGTAGGCCCAAATTTGGTTTCTACCAATACTTTGTCTTTTCCTCATCACTTACCATTCAATAAATTCACATTATTTGTGCCTTTCCCATCTCTCAGTGTTGAGCCCTCGCATATTACTAGCTGCATGGAGTTAGGAATAGGGAAAAATTCATTCCATTATCATTACATATTCATCAAATTTTTCCAAAATAAGAAGAAGCAATGAACATTGCTAAAAGAATCTGAAATTTCAGTACCACAGTATGTTTGCATTATCATATATCAGCATTACAAACACAAACAAAAAGAAAACATTTTGTTCAACATTTCTCATCACTTTTCATCCTCTGCATACATTCTAAAAAGGATATAAAATCAGAGATTATAAAACATCTAGTTTACACATGAGAAACAAACCAAAAATACTCTAAATACAAAGAAGATCTGAATCCAAAAATAGATATATGTATATATGTGTGTGTAAGTGTAGGAACCATCTTTTATATACAATACCATCATGCACTAGGCATGGTCAAAATGCTCAATGATCCCAATAAATAAAAATAGAATAACTCAAATAAATATCCATCAAAATTACTAGAAAAAGATCAAATGGCCTCTCAGTTCCTGTGGGACCCCTCGGATGGCACACAATCACACCTAGGGCTCCTGCTATGGCTACGATGCCGAGAATGCATTGAATGGTGGGAATGTTTATGGTGGAGATTAGTGGTTGTGGTATCACTGTAGGAACGGCTCCGTCTCATCATGCTCTCTTGGAAGCCTCATACCCTACAACCTGGGTATGAAGAGCCACCCAGGCCTCTGCCACCTTCTAGATAGGTACAAACACATCAGTGTGTCTGCCAGCTACTAAAGGCTCTCCTATGTCCTCAGTGATCTAAGCTCGGGTCTTACCCAAAGGGATCAACAGGGTGTCTGTGCACACCTAAAAAATCAAATCCCACCACCCCTGCGCAGTCGTTGTAAATAAGAAAGGAAAACAACAAGTTAGAAAATCACCAAAAACAAGCCAAAAACAAACAAAACAACAAAAAAGAAATATCAACTAACATTTCTAACTAACAAGGTCGAGAGAAGAGTGCTAACTTACTCAGATCTCCAAGCATCCAAGTAGGATCTCTAGGGTTAGCACCTACTACTGACGTTGTTACTGACTGTGGAGCCTCCCCCAAACCTGGGATGAAATGATGTCCTGCCATGGACTTGCCATCTCTCTCACTGCTCCGAGAAGGTAACTCCTCTTAGACCAAGGTCTCCTTCTTCACACTTGCCTCCGCCCTCTCTGCCCTCAAGATATCTTAAGTGTCATGCCACTTAAAATCACTGTCATCCTCTTGGGCCGCCTCTCCATCCTCAACTCTGACCCCATCTCCTGTCATCTCCTCCTCAGTCTCCCCTCCCATGAAATCCTTAGAGTCTGAGTTCCACATCAATGGGCTCATCGTTGTCCCCATTATAAACAAGAGCAAGCCCTAATCTAAAGTAAGGGTGCTTGAGGAGCACCAGCTATCTTATCAGGCATGAACCGCTCCCCTAACTTTGATTGGTACTCTAGGAGTACCTGTGGTCCAACCTCGATCTCCTCTAGGACCTCCCCGAGCCTCACGAACATTCATATACACAGGTCCCACTAGAGGAAGCATATCAATATAAGGGAGGCCAAACTATTGAGGGACTCAATCAAAAGGGTGGATCTCCACTCTCCCTATACTGTCCACCAACTAACCCATGGTAGAGAAAGAAACTAATGTACTCACCTCCTGCCCCCACAATCCTGCCATGTCCTGATAAGGAGTATCCTCCATATCTGTAATAGTCAATGACAGCCACTGGTTGGTGTGGCATCCTAAACATTTCCATCCATTGTCCACCTCACTGCCCTAATAGCCCTCGGATCCTCTACTAACACACCCATCCCATAGGGAATGATACGCTCATACACCCAACTCATAACTAGAGTAGGGTGACTCATGGATTTCCCCTATAGTCTAACCACCCTATACAAATCATGGTAGGTGGTCCCAAGAATATCTACTCCCCAAGTCATAAATACAGCCATGGGCCTCAATTTGTGTAATCACAAGAGCCCAATTAGTATAACAGTGTGTCTCATCCCTTATCCCCAATCAACTGTGAGGCTCAGGATACCCATGTTGGCCTTATGGATGGTGGGGATAGGATCAGTAGTAATCGATCAGACCTTTTCCCCCTTCTTCAAGCTAAAGGAGACAACAACATCGCCCATGTAGGTGGCCCACTAAATCATCTAAGGTTTGGATCCTATTGTCTTGAGAGATAGCCGCCTCCTAAGAATCAGAAACCCTCAAAATGTGGTAAACATCCTCCAGGGTGATAGTCCACTCACCCTTGGCACCTGGTAATTGGAAATTGTTCCATTTTACATCCCAATAGGATAATAAGTCACATAATATGTGAATGGTAGGAGAAACACAAGGAACCCGTGGAATCCTCAAAATATTGGTCCTCTGAAGTATATCTCGTTCTTCCTAGATCAACATATCTAGCACTGTTGGGAGCCAATCACACTCCCTCTCTCTGCTCCACCATATATACTCCTCCTTCCTCTGCATCCACCAAAAACAGATAAAAAGAGAAACTTAGTAACACAATCCAATAAATAAGCAAATAAAAAACATAGCAAAATACAAAAAAATACAAAAAAAATAACTTTTATGGCTATCTTTTTCTTTCTATGTAGAACTGCCTGCCCTATGCAGGGTGGTAGTTTCTATGACCACCACCTACTCAGGGAGGTTGCATTCCTAGGACCACCACCATCATAGGTCGACGGTTTTGTGATTGCCGCTATCATAGGGTGGAAGTTTTGTGACTGCCACTCTGTTCAGGGTGGCGGTCCTGTGTCGATTCGGTGTAAGACTTTAATGCCCTAAAAACACTCAAAACACATGCAAAAATACACCATTTTGAGAAAAATAAAAACCTACCCTATGGGTGCCCCCCCTAGAGACTCATTTAACACTAAAATTTTCAAAAATAGCCCCTCCTAGACAAATGATTTCAACATTTTCATATTTCAGGTTTAAAAACAAACAATTGAGAAAAAACTAACTTGGGACTGCACAGAGTCGATCTCCCACTCGTCGAAGGAATGATTATGATCTCACAATGAATGTTTCAGCTGCACTCAAGTCATTGAAAATGGTCACCTGTGGGCCCCAGAGCTCGAAAAAAATCACCAAAGCCAACACGCACAAATGAATAGGAAAATGAGCCCATTATATATATATATATATATATAATATATATATATATATATAATATTCTAATCTTGTTTTGATTGTATTTGTTTCGCAAGGTTGGAGCACCGACGGAGGTAAGTTACTTATCCCCACGAGAAATGGTAGACCCATCATATCATTGTAATTTAGTATTTATTTTTAATTTCTTGTATCTATTTGTCACTTGAGTTTTCTTCTTCATTTTACAGATAGCGGGATTCTGGATGACGACATTGCGACACATGGGTGTGTCAGGTATAGCTTATAACTTTCAATTTTAGGACCACCATACTTAGAGCCTACGTTTTATGCCCCATTCAAGGCTAAAAATATTTCTCCAAGGGGGAAATATATACGCACCCGAAATTGTATGTTCTACACTATCGTAAAGAGGTTACAAAAACCCCAATGATGATTCATATATCTTCGCAAGGTGTTCAAAATCTAGAGAGCATGCTAAGTGTATATATTTGCATCCTAAAATTCCTTACTTGGCCTCTACATGCTTTGTTTTAGCTTATATCCTCTTTTTCCTTATATTTTGGTCTTGAGTGTCAGGACTGCCACCCTGTTTTGGCGTAGCGGTCCCCATGACCTCCGCCCAGGATAGGAAGGCAGATCCTAAAACTGCTACCCTGCATTGGGTGGCAATCCTTTCCTGTATTTTCCAGAACCTTTCGACACACTAGCTGATCATGAAAAATCAAGTTTCGACTTGCAACTCTCAACCACTGCTTGCTTTATTTAAAGTTTTTAGTCTTCTTGTAATAGTAATTTCCCATTTTTAATAGGTAGAAGATTTCAATTTGATCTTTCCTTCTAGTTAATCAAAATGCTATAAATACCAAGTCTGGTACTACAAGTAAATGGCCCCTCAACAAGTCTTAATAGGTCTAGATTTTGTGTGATAAATCAGTTCCAAGTCTCTCACTCTAATGATATATATAATTCATTTGGTATCTCTTGTTCTCTCTTAGTTTGTTGTTGATTAATCAATCAATATATATCTAAACACTAGGTTCAATCTATTCTAGCTTATACTTTCAATTCTATCTAGAGTTCTTAAAGTGTTGTTTTGTCAAAGGAAGTATGGAGTTGAGAATTAGTGGTGTGTCTTGTATTGTATTTCTCGTGATGATCTTGCTAGGAACTACATAGTCAAGCTTTGTTCACTTATGTTATCCTTCTCCTACTTGCACTTTGTTCACTTTACCCCTAAGCTACCATTTTTCCAGTGCCTTCTCTTATTGTTGTTGTTACACTCCTAATTTGTCTGTAGATTCATGTGAATACGTAAGAATGAAGAGATCACACTGAGAGGAAAACTTACTACACAGCCGGAGTTTACCTCTGTTCTGTAAATTCTAGGTTTGAATTGTCAAATTTATAATTACATCATGTCAAATAGAGTATAAATTGATTTCATTTTGTATTACAAATATCTAGTTAATTTCCTAAAGATTTTAGATCAACAATAGTAGTTCCCAGTGATGGATCTTCTTCTTCCCATCCCTCGTGGATTCGAAGGAGAGAATATCCATAGGAAGTTGACTTCATCTAGTAGATCAAATTACAAAGTTTTTATTTCTTATTAGTTTAAATTCAATTCACAAATGCACATGAAAATAGCTACATCTAGCTATCTTGTTTATTTTAGTTCTATTTCATTAGATTAATTATTTCTTGTCTTAAACCCATAAAAAAAAGAACAAAAACATCTACTTTCACTAGATTAGCTTGTTTTATTGCTTTGATCCAATCTATGTTGTGAAAATAAACAAAAACACAGTGTTTAATCCATGTCTTATCATCCAACAAATCAATCCAAGACATGTATGACCATTAAAGGTTTGTAACAAGAAAGTGACATACAGTTGTGATACCCTTGGTCCCAAAACCCAACAAGCTAGAGTTGATAAATGACATCGATACAAGCCTACACTTAACAGTTCTACGTACACTTATAAGTCACACTGGAAAGCTAGAGAAATTGTTCACATTAAACATTGAAGCTAAACAATCTTATGAGTATTAGATAGTTGGAAACAAAGATTGATTCTTCACATCACCATAAAAAGTCCACAATAACCAAAAACTCACAAATTGTAATCCCTAGGTCCCACAACCCAACGAGCCTACTAATCAATTAGACATTAATACACTAGTTTGCATACACTCATATTTAGGTCCTCACAACTTCTGCTAGACATTATCACACATGTTTTCTATGTTAAACATAGCAGCTGATCAAGCTAAGATTTTTTAGACCAGACCAGAAAATCACCCATAATTCTGGTACATATTCTTTACGCCTCGCACTATCACTTTTATGAATTTGTCTAGAAATCTACACGAGGTGCTTGTAGGTCACTTTCCACGCATGTCCAAATATCCAATAAGTGGGATCTTAGATAGAGCTAAACATTGATTAGAGGCTCCGAGTGGCTATCATATTTGAACAATCCATTACACCAATTTAGGCTAGGAGAGCATTATTTTCCTTAGACTCGCAAATCCCAGTATTACGATGTCAAAGATACTAAAGATTTCGTCAATTAGCTTGTCCACATTTGCATCCACTTCATTTCCACCAGCTGTCTCGGCATGACCTCGAGAGTTTAGGTGTGAAGAAGTTTATGTGTTGAATTTCTATCGTATAGTACCTGTAGCGTGTATTTTTCAAATGGGTAGGGACATAACTCATTAAACTGGCACTTCTTGTTATTATTACCGATTTGAACCTCTTTTAATTCTTGAAGGGTGTTCTTCATAGTAGACCATTCTTGGTGGAAGAGATGGTCTTGCGTGTGTGGTGTAGGTCTATACATAGGATTAAATCTAGGTGTATTCCCACCCCTATTTGCTATGAGAAATTTCTCTTAAGGGTCTTTGCATGTCTCATGTTGAGGAGTGTTTATTGGGAACTCGTGGAACAAAGCCTTAGGTTTTTCCTTTGGTATGGCTTATTTCATAAGTTTTTGTTGTTCCTTTTGTAAATGCAAAGCCAAACTTGCTAATTGGTGAGTGAGGGCTTAGACCTGTTGTTTTAACGTCACCTCTTTAATATTTATTTCATGATGATCTTCGTTAGGAGGAGGTTGTGCATGATGAACATGGTCTTCCTCATCTTCACAATGAACCCTGACTATAGGTATGTGATTGTCCTATCATTTTCAAAAGGTACCTCGTCATTATTTCGTCATCCAGAAGTAGGGCCATGACTTGGGTTTAATATCTCGTTAAGAGAGCGATGAGGCCAGTCTACTTCTTCTTCTCCCCAAACCATGCCGACGATAAGAGAAGGGTCTACTATGGAAGGTAATTTGGCCCCTAGTTCCACAACCCGCATAAGAACTTCCTGTTTTTTATGAAAAATGTAGTCATCAAAATGGACGGAATGAAGCTCTGCATCAGCACGAGGGGAATCCTCCTCACCACCACTATGGTCAACCATGAGATTATCCTCTAAAAGAGGGTTGTCACCTCCAAATATATTGGCTTCTAAATTTCATGACCCCATTCTTGTAGTAGTCATTGCTTAGAATAGAAGGTACAACATGAACTATTTCCACTAAGGTTTACTAATAATGGACCTTAGTCAAATTTGTGTAGCGTAACGACCTTAAGTCGTCAAAAATCAATGGTGACTATAAAATAGCCACAAATTCAATAGGTCAATGTGAACCTAAGAATTAAAGAATAAGCTACCCTAGCAAGGTAATATATGACACAAGTTTTTCTAGAACAATACACCGATGTATAGTACTCAAAATTTAGTCACAACAAATAGTCTATTCCCTAAAATTTATCTAGATGGGTTTGAAACCAAATAGTGACAACACAATATCACCAGTTAGGTCAAGTTTGAAACAAACAAGGCCTAAATAATAAGAGAATGTTAACACGACCTTCTAACAATATATACTAAAAACAAGTTTCTAAACACTAGCAAAGTCTAAGTCTTGTAAAATGGACGATACAAATGTGAGCAGCGTAATAACGCTATTTAGACACATAATCCAACTTTGCAAGAAAGTGATATTTTAGTATCAAAATGGCATTATAACGATGCTAATAAAGTAGCCTCAACACTTACAAAATTAAAGAAAAGGCTAGGGTGTAAAAACTACATCTAATTATAACAAGGAATTATTAAGCGTATGAGACATGTAACGATACAATATAGAGATTTAGGCCAAGCTTCACAATGAAAACAAGACATAAATGTCACAATTGTATGACTATAATGTAGGTAGCGTAACAAATCTAGAGAAGATAATGATAAGACAACCTAGCTATAATGATAGTAAGTATCAAATATGGGTTTTAAGACACAAAGGGCTACTAGATCATGAAGATGTACCATTCACACTTTCAGCTCTTGTATTCCTGCTACAACATGGTCATGCAAGAAGACTACAAAAGTGGTGGAAACAATTATATCTAGTAGGTATCCATATATGTTTGTTCTTCTTATGTTTCAAAATGAGCAATAAGAAAACAAAGTGATAGACCAAATGGTGTTGAAATAAACTTGGTGTTATTTTGGCAGAGTTTCAGGTTGTCTTAGGACAAGTGAAAAACTAGGAAAAAATGACACTAAGTAGATTTCATGATGAAATGTCATGCATTTTCAACTTTGAGAGATTATTTCCCTTGTTTGAAAAACAAGAGTTTGAATCTAACAAATTTTTCACTTTGTGAGAGCTATCAAGTATAACATCTAAGACAAAAATAATGACTCCAATCTGGAAAAATTCCTAGGTGGTTCTCTCTTTAGGTGTCACAAGATATATAAGACAAGCTCGATTTACCTTGGTTTCCCAAGGAGTATCTCGGATTTAATTTACCCCCTTCATTATAATGAGCACTAAAGTGCGTTTAGTTATAATTTCACTAGGGTCATAATACAAAGATCTTTGACTCTAATCTCACCAAGGCGTACTAGACAAGTTAATAGTGTGGAGCACTTTCCTGTTTTGTTCACAAGGTTCCCTATTACATGAAATACTTTAGGGTTTCTAGGACCACCTCCATTGTTGTAGCTTAATGCTTATGCCAAAGGGGTTATGTCCTAGTTAAGCAGACGAGTCGTAGCTCTTAACCGAAACCTACAAATACAATGTGATGATTGTGGTGTGTTTTTTATCTTGTATATTTAATGTGGTTTTTGTCACACTCCTTTTGAAAACCTACAATCACATGTGTAGTTGGAAAAAAAATTTTAGGTCCTCCTTTCTTTGACTAGCATTAAGAACTTCACATAAATGGTTAGTAGTTTAAAAAAGATTCACAATATCATAGGAAAATAGCAATGAAAAATGTTTGTAAATCAACTAACTACCATCAAAATTTGCAAAAACAAGGTTGATTCCCAATTTATCCAAGTGTTTTTTAATGAAAAGATTAAAATTGTTTTTGGTTCCCAAGATCACACTAGGTGTGAGGGAAGAGCATACACAAATTTTAGCCTTGATTTCTTTATTAAGTGAAAAAATCTTAAACTAAAAGATCAAGCACATGCAAAAAATTGAAGGTTTATTCTCTTAAGCACAAAATGATTGATAATTGTTCGTACTTACTCCCAAGAAGAAAAAATAATGGTTTAGAGGTGCTTTTGGTTCTCAAGATCACACTAGGTGCAAGAGAAGAGCATAAACAACTCTATTCCAAACTCAATCAAAGTATGAAAACACAATCACTCTTCAAACCCTAACCCAATTTACTCAAAAATCCTTTATAAAAACCTAGGACAATTTTGTTAGGAATATTTCTCTAAAATCAATAATTTGACAAAAACAACATCTAAAAACCCTTAAAAACTAACACAAATCATAAAATTGAAATTCTAGAATTTAAGAAAATTTTACCTTGATGTATAGGCTCCCCTCTTAGTGTACAGACGCTCACAGTTATACAAAAGCACTCACAGTAATGCACAGGTGCTCACAATCATGCATAGGCACCCCTCTATCATTTTTCACATAGTCAATGATGCATGGGCATTTCCAGTGAGGCACAGGCGCTCATAGTCATGCACGGGCACCTTTTTCCTGTAGATGGTCAAACTATCTTCCGAAAAACATAAATTTTGCTCCCGACATCAAAATGACTCCATTTGTTTTGCATTGGAAAGGTATTGATGATCTCTACACAATGCCAACATAAATTTGGAGAAAAAAGTCACCAAGAATTTATGGTATTCATTTTTAGAAAACTATTCATTTCTAACATATCTTAATGCTTTGATGAATGTTGTTTTTAGAAGATTTCTTGAAAAAGGTCCAATCTTTGATATTTTGAGGGAATTTTGATAGGGATTCGCCTCCTTATATCTTGCAAAAAGCATGAAAACACAACTTCTACCACTAATCTAGTTGAAACAACTTTCAAAAATGGAAATCGATCTATAAAACTTTAAAAATTACTCTAAAAATTTGAAATTAATCTAAAAAGCTTGATAAACTAATCTACAAAATCTTGAAGGTAATCTAGAAAGCTTGAAAGTAATTTTAAAAAGCTTGAATTTAAACTAGAAAAATTGAAACTAATCTAAAAAACTTAAAATGAAAAACTTTGAAACTAAGTTTAAAAGCTTGAAAAAAAAGAATGCAATGGGGTATTGTCCCACTGAGCATGCCAAATGAAAGCACCCCAAACTTTTGCAAAGCAAATTGTAAAGCTAAACAAGGAAGGCTAACACCATTACCACCTAAATTAGATATGGCTCTAAGTCTAGGAATGCAACATTAAGATAGATGTTAAAAGGAATGCTTAACTAGTATGAAAACAATGCAAAACTAACCAAACATGCCTACTAATATGATTAATTACCTAACATGGGCCTAAATAGACCTAAGAGGGAAATCAAATGGTTATGGTTTCTACTCCAAACAATGGTGAAATGACCTCTCCAAATGACTTGTTAACTCACTTTAGATTATTCATCTACTAACCTTGTTGATGGTTTTAGGCAAGAATTGAACTTGGCTTATGAATCATATGTATTAGATGAGATGCAAATCAAAGCATGGTGTAAAGTATAAAGGAATGAGGTGCACCCTTTTTTATAGTTTTCCTTTTGGGAGAAACTTGTATTTTGGTGCATGTGGGACTAAAAGCCCCAAATTAGATTAGAATTACTAATCACTATCAGGCCTTGTTAATCACAATTACTGAATTACCAAGTGATTAAGAGGTGTGGAGCCTTAATAAACCGCTTAGGGTCAACTAGGAGGCTAGGATAAGATTTTGAAGCTCGCTGAGATATTTTGGAGGTGAATGGAATGATTTTAAGTGGTTAGAAGAGGGGTTTAAGCCAATACTAGGGTATATTGACCAAAACAAGGGCAAAATAGGCTTAATTAGCCTATAATCACTAATTGTTTATTTTGAAGAGGATTTTGAATTACAATTCATCGTAAAGTGGTATCTTGAATGCAAAAGAGGTTTGGTGATCAACGAAGTGCTTGTTAACCGACCAAAGTGGCAAGAAACATTAGTTAATTAGCAAAAGAGCACTAATTATAATGGAATTGGGAAGAGTAAGAGTGATTTGCGTGCATTTTGGTAATAAGATTGCAAAAGTAGAATTATGGTCTCTACACCATGAAAAGAGTTATTGTCAATGGAAGCATAATAGGCTTTTCTTTCTAGAGTTAGAGATTGAACTTGAGATTGCAACTAGCCAATAACATGTATGAGTGATAAGATATCATATGAAGAAATTGTAGAAGAAGTGAGAGGCACATGGAGAGGTTGAAGTTTTCCATTGTGAGTGATCATGTGGATGTGAGAAGAATAAGTGGATGTGGAAGGAGAAGAAGATCATGGTAACAACATAGATATAGAAGAATTACTAATAGGAATAATAGAAGAATCATGAATAAATAGTTGTAGAAGAAGAAGAAATAGGTGGAAGAGGAGAATAACATGAAATATCAGAAAAGATGATGAGAGATAAAGGAGACACGACATCTATAGAGGGAGAAGAAAGAGGTGGAAGAGGAGGAGAACATGGAATATCAACAGAAATGCTAGTAGTAGTATTAGAAGAAGTAAGAAGAGGTGAACTAGTAGGAGTGGTAGAATCATCATGAATGACATTGGAAATAATCTCAGAAGGGCAAGAAAGTGGAGTATATAATTCCCATTCACCAATAACATTCTCACTAAAATGTTCATGATCAGAAATATAATCAACATCACTATCAGAGAAAATTTCACATGTAAGTATTTCATCATGAGGATCAACATAATACAGAGAAATAGAAGGAGAGTTATCATAAGATATATCTTGGCAATCATTGGAAACATTTTCAGCAATAGAAGAAACATTAGATATAACTTTATATTGATTTTGACTAGCATTAGAAACATCATCATGCATGGGTACATTTTCACATTAGGAGTTACATTATGTGCATCTATAATATCACAAATAAGACCAAACATAGAATGACTATATTATCTAGTGCACTAAGTAGGATTAGATGAAGGTGGAGAAACATTGGTGGCTATGGAAGAACAAGGAAGAAATGAGGTGAAATTTATAGGAGATGAAACTATGACAACACTAGAGTTGTCAAAACTAGTCGGAATGGTACTTCCATGGGAAAGAAGTTGCCTTTGAACATCATCATTAAATTGAGCATTACAATAAAGGGTACTAAGTTCAACCTCAACAATATCATTAAGGTGTTTGCAAGAAAATTTTTTGAGGATAAATTGATGGACTTCTTGCCAATGCTCTGGGAATCTAAGTCCCTCTACTTAACCAATACAACTGCCATATATGCATGTGTAAGTGAAAGTGAGTTTTCTCCGGGTGGCCTTACAGTCGGGGAACCAATAGGGGCACTCCACTGACCTTGTGTAAATATTATAGATACCTGTAAGAGAGGAATTTTCTAGGAGAGCGGGAAAGGGAGTGAGAATGTTAGACAAGGGAAACTAATGTTGCAAGTAGAAAACATATTATTGCATACACTAGTTATAAGTATCATCACATGCATTGAAATTAGGAAGAAATAATACTACAAACATCAAAAATACCAAATAGAATTTAATGAACACAAAGTATTAGTAGATTCCTTAGTCAAAAAAGGCTAGAAACTCCTTGTTTTGATGCTTAAGAAAAAATTGTACATAGCATAAGAAATGGCATAAATTTAAGAGTGGGGAGAATGGAAGAATTTTGCTATCTCTTTGATATTTCAAAAGTATTTCTCTCTCCTAAATTCACAAGAATAGATAAGAAGTCTAAGAAAACCCTCAAATGAGGAGCACATTACAATTTATAGAAGAATAACAATTCTTCATCTTCATGGTGAATCTTCATATTACCCCGCAATGATGCTTCATATGCCTTGGTAAACTTTTCACATTCCTAGGAAAACATCAAGTCCCCTTTTATAACTAAACGGTGACTCATTACATTGAAAACATTAAGACATGAAAAATTGCAACCCCAACATGAAATTAGAACATTGATGAGAGAGGAAGATATGGGATGAGAGGAGAGAGAGAGAGGAAGGAGGAATCAATCATGTTGATTAAGAATATACTCATGTCGACTCTTGGAAAGCTCGGTCAAATTGACCCCGATACCTTTGAATCCTTCACAGTGAATGATTTTCTTATGTTGTGGGAATGTTCTTTGGTTGTAGGTGAGATACTGCTTCTGAATGACCTAGAGATACCATGAACTAAGGGTTTATAAACACTGTTGAATGGAACCCTTGGCAACCACAAGTGTCGCTCATGAAGATCTCCTCTGAAGAGATCAAATTCTTTGGAACAAATCCTTCCCTAACTCCTTGCGACATTGCCACATTGCTTAGTTGATTTGGACATAATCCTGATGAGACATACTCTTGAGTAGTATGACGGTGTCGACTGTGAATTCCAACTTGCACATGAGTTTAGAAAAGACACTCTTGAGATCCATGAAAGTGAACTCACTATCATTTATTCCTGCATACTCTGAAGATAGAGACTGCCATTGGTTTCCCCTTTGCGAATCTAAATTTCATCATTTCTTAACACTCACTATATTTGGAAAGGCTAACTATTCCAAGAAAAAAGTCTCGAGATCTTTCCCCAAACTTTGACTAGGCGACTACCAATTTGAATGTTTAGCTCTCAGAATGCTCCTTTCATGGAACCCCCTCTAAAATGACCTATTGTTTTTTAGTGAGTGCCCAAAACTAACTTACTATTTTTAGTAAGTATGAAAAATTAGGATTCTTTAAACCTCGACTGGGGTGAAGCAACTCGAATCATCCTTTTTTCCTACAAAAAATCTCTCACCTTCTAGATCAATTTGCTATTTTTGGTAGGTGCTTGTGAGACCACTTACTATTTTTAGTAAGTGTCAATTTTGGACCAAGATGACATTTTGATGAATTTTCAATTGCAATACCTCTTTTGTGTTCATCAGTCTTGTTTGCAAGTTCTTCACGTGAGAACTTTCCTAAAATAACAGTCCCCTATGTAGAAGACCTGTTATTTTTAGAAAGCAAGCCTTCGATGGTTGGGTCTGAATCATCACCAATCTGTTGCACCATGATAATTCTTCACCGGGAACTCGTTGTGCTATGATTAATGGCTTACTAATGCATAGATTTGATCAGGTTTGGTGGATGGAATCTAGAAACACAACAACAAACATAACACAAGAATACCATAGACTATGATAAGAAGGAATGACGATAAATCTGAAATATAAGTGTAAATTTATAATATCATTCATGAAATTGTTACAATCTCACCCATGAGGTACTTCAAGTGTTACTGACTTCACTTGCCTTCCAACAATAACTATGGGAGAAACTTCACAATTACACTTCTTAATGGATTCTTTTACACACCTTCAAAATGATGGCTTCCTTTACACACTTAAAATATTTCTCACTACTTCCTTCTATGCTAAATGAGGGGGGGTGGCCTCTTTATTTATAGGAATTTAGGCTTATCCATCTTATCTCTAAGATAGGATAGGAAATGGTCTTCTGGTCAATCATATTTCATGCGTAAACTCTTGCCTTTACATGTAGGCTTATCTTCTAAGATAAGCTATTAACCTTATCATCTCACATGGGTTCCACCTTTTTAGACTTTTCCACAAATAAAATACACAAAATATTTATGACATCACTCTTTGATCCTTATTACAAATATGAATATTTCTAATTCCTAATCATGTAGACCCTACTTCTCTACTTATCCCAACTTTGACATTTTAACATTACCAGACCACTTATGACAAATATTTACTTTTTACAACATTCCTATTGTACTTTGACTATTACCATACTCTACATTTTTGGCGGCACCGTACTGACGGTATCGTTATCTTCTAATCGGACGCTACTACTACCCTACACTTAACAACATCCTCCATTCTTAATACATCCATTAATGACAGAGAAATTACAGAGGCAAATCCTTAGTGTTGGACAGGTTGTTACCGATGGAAGATCTCCGATATGCACTTTGACCTTATCAAAGAGCTCACCCCTCTCAACAAGCTTGGACCTTGCCGAGGAGAGGTCTTGGGAAATTTTAAAGACTCGTTTGAGGTTTTGACTTGGGTAGTACCTTTTGAACGTGTTATCCACTTAATGGACCTCAAAAATTGTAGGTTTGAACTTCGATCCTTTAATGCTCTCGAATGACATTGCATTCTTTTGTGTTTTTTTTCTTTTTGATTCAAGCATTGAAGTGCCCTTTATTTTGAAATGTGAGTGGCCGGTTTGATGGGACAAGCATGAATCTTGTTGCTTTGTTGGGTCGGAAGGATGCTATCTTCGTTGTGAACATTCTATAACTGTGGAAGGAGGGTTCTAAAGGTGAGGTATTAGCATTGACCTCGAGAGTTGCAATGAACACCAATTATAAAAATGTTTTTTTGCTTCTGTGCATTGTAGTTTAGCCAAGAGGTAATGTCGAATCTACATAAAATTTCACGGCTAAAGACGATTTTTTACGGTTTCTTCTATTCATGATTGACCATGATCTTTCATACACTTGTTTTCCCAAGGTGCTTCACTATGATACATTTATAAGAGTTTCATGAAGTAGAGGATACTTTGTTGTGATGGAGCTGGTTTGTAGGTTCAGACATGAAGGAAATATTTGTGTCAAGCTATTGCACACCATGGTGGAATTGGGCTAATGCACAGAAATGTCTAAGATTTGAAGATAATACCGTGAGACTCATTCATGCTACCTTTGCCTAATAGAATTCCTTCGTGTCGTGGATTCATGTGAAGGATATAGACTTTACACCTAATGAGTACAAGGAAGCAACAACTACCCCCCACATTCTCTTGTTGTATTGCATAGAAGGGAGCATTTACGATGTTTAAGTATTTTTAATCTACCCCATACCTCTTTCATAATGTCTTTTCGTTTCTCATTCAAATGTAGTACATTACTCATTAGAGGCCAAGTTGGGCAAGGTATTCAAAATCCTAGTTGGACGTGAACACTTCATCCAATGTGTTGGGGACTTCAAATTACACAGCGCGCCTCCCGATGACATGTGGCATAGATCCGATGGCAGGGGATGAAGGCTCCACTAGCTCCAAAGGGCTTTACTAGCAAGTCTGGAGGTCGTATGTGTGCCCAAAGGTCTTATATTAGCTAGGTGAAATTTCTTATCCCTCATGTCCCCTTGCTAAAGGGACAAAGGGGACATCAAAATGTGCCAGGCGCCAAATGATGACACATGTCCTTTTGTAAAAAATGGCTAACAGTTGGAAGCTACCTAGAGGATGACTTGAAACGACGATAACTTGAGCTCCCGATGGAATTTTTTGGTGAAATTTTATATTATATTAACTTAAAATGGAATTATAAATCCAATGATGGGGGTAAAATATCTTGATTCATCCATTTATGCCCTTAAAAAGTGGATTTTTGATCTGGTCCCTTACTTGTGCATGAGAAAAATTGCCTGCAGACCTATTGTGCCAAAGTGTTGTTAAAAAATTAATTTCACCATCTTGTAGGGATTGGAATCATATTTCTCATGATGTCTTGTTTAGCTCTTAACTCCATCTGGAGTTCCCGGGATAAAATTCTAAAGCTTAATAACTTTTTTAGCATGTGCACTGCCTAGGCCTGTGAACCCTGTTTTTGATCAAACTTCTCCAACCTCTCCAAAACTTCCTTGAATCTTCAAAAATTACCTCTATGATGTTTTTATACCTTCAATTAACTTTTTCATTGATTTTGACTCCTCCAATCCTCTCCCGTAGTGTGCATCGACCTCGGGAAGGCCAGTGGTAGCCCTTCCCAATACTGCCCAAAAATAACAAGTTGGAAGAATACATAAAATCATCTAGGGGTGAATTGACTTTCCTAAATTACTTAGGGGATTGATTAAGGGGACCTGGGGTGCTTGGGAAGGGTAATTTTTGAAAAAAATTTCATAGGGGTATTGTTGTCATGCTGGAAAATTACCAATTTCCTTGTTGTACATTTGCATGACAATAGTTGGCTCTAGCTTGGGGACATGGCATAGACCAAGCGCAATGAAGACATTACATGGAGAATCCCAAAATCTCAGTTTTATAATAAAAATAATAGTTCCTTATGCATTGGGCCCTACAGAGTCATATAATTCACAAGAGAGAGAGAGAGAATAAGAAGAACACACACACATAAGAATGATGAAAAGGAAACACACGACACACAATAGGAAGGGAGATACACCTAAAAATCACCTATGGTACAAGGTGGGGGACAACCTGATTTCACTAAAGCACTTTTCATTTCTCAAAATTTACCCCTGAGTGGGAAACATTGAGTCATGTTGTTCTGCGATGTCATTGAATGGTTCCAAAAAGTAGCCTCATTTCCTTAACTATTTATGAAAGCCAGGTGATTTCATGATTTTCTATGTACTTGATAGGAGTGAGTCTACATGGGCTTCTTGATGCTCATGCCTTCACTTAGAAATTCCATTTCATTCATTCTCTTTGAAATCACTTTCATAGTGCCAATTGCATTCTGTGTTTATCCATATAGTTGATTCTTTATTGAACATCTCATTGCTATACTGAAGATGATTTTCATTCAAATTTCTTGAATATTCTGAGTTAATTTATTTATCGGGTCTATGCTCATTGACATCTTCACTATGAGAAACCTTAGATTCATCCTTTACCTCTACTCTATTATGAGGTGCTTAAATATTGAATGGAGGATCCTCATACTTGTCTTGTATAGCCATGACATGAGCTAAGAGATCAAGAATTAGCTCAGCGTCTTTCATACTTTTTACCACATCCATAATTTCTTACACGAAGTTATACTTTGTTATTTCTTGCGGTTCATATTTGTACGTCCTTGAAGAATCTTCATTTTGAAGCTCAAGGTAACTATCTTGATGGATTAATTAATTGCCTTGAAACTTATTACATTCCACTACTTCTTTCTCAATGGGATCTTTGCCTCCCATGGCTTCAACACCATCTATTTCATATTTTTCATTATGGAAAGGGTTTTCTTCTTCAAATGGGAAAGAAAAGACCTCCATTTCGCTGCTGTATCCATTAACTATTGGCTTGGGAGAAACATCAAATTTCTCATCTTTCTTTACTTCAATATGGCCAATCTTCATACTAGTTGAGGCTTCTAAATCAGATTCATGCTTGTCTTATAGATTCATGGCTTGCATCAGGAGTTCAAGAATTAGCTCAAGATCTTCTATTTTTTCTGCGGCTTTAATAAGTTCTTGTACAGATGGTTATTTCAAACCCTTTGTGGGCTCATCACAAGCTGGTCTTGTCCCTCCATGAATGGCATGGTTGAGATCATCTTCATCTTCGAATGGGAATGAGAACATCTCCTCTTCGTGGGTAAGTGTATAAGTTAGTTTCTCCATTTGAGGTTCGTCAACAACCATTTCCCCTTCTTCTTGGTTTGTGTTGTTCGACAATTCGGGGATGCCCTCTTATAACTAAAATCTTCTCAATGCTTCTTCAAGGTCCATACCTCTCTGGGAAGGCAATTTTGGCCCTATCAGGATGGGAATATCATCTTCCTCTTCTATCGTCACAAAGTGATTCATCTTCCTGCTATCTTGATAAAAGATGTTGGTTCCTGGACATCAAAACATTTTCACTGTGTACCTCATCTTATTTTCTGGAAATAATTTATCCATGTCTCCCTTCACTGTTATGGTTATGGAAGACCAATTCATCTGAATTTTCCCTCCCAAGTTTTGGCAGAAGCTACGACCTAACAACATTCCAAAGGTTGTTTGGATGTCTGCTACCAAAATATTCATTGATATCTTTTTTTCTGGAAAATTAGCAAGAGCCACATGTGCATCTTTAATCTTCCCCATAGGTGGGACTTCCTTTGATTCCATGGAGTAACAAGAGTTGTCAGATGGAGTCATGGGGAGTTTAAGAGCTTTCAAAACCTTCACGTGTATGACATTATCTAAGGCACCCAAATCTATTATGCAATTGTTCAATATGTATTCCCCAACTAGTAGGGAGACATAAAAAGGATCGACCCTGTTTATCTTTAATGCACTCATGGCTAGCATGTTCTGTGAGGGAGGTGCATGTGAGTTTGGTAGTACTCTTTTATAACTAGATGTTATGAAATTGGGTGTCAAACTGTTATTCATGATATATTGGATGAACCTCTCAAATTGTTCGAGGTGAGTCCATAAATATTCAGTTTTGGTAATCTACACTTTGGCTCTATTCACATATTCTATGAATTCAAAAGGAGTTTATGTGAGTGAGGGTGATGAAGGAAATGCTTTTGGATTTAAGATAGGTTTGGAAGCAGGAGTATATTTTTTAGGAACAAATGGAATTTTGAAAGGTATACTAGGAACCTTCAAAGTACTAGATTTTATAGGAAAATATTTAGACTTAGAATTAGAAGAGGCCTGGGAAGACTTACTTGGAATTACAGGTGACCTCGTGCTTGCTATAGGGTCGGGTTTCTCCAGTGCAGACTCCATACAAGGTGGGAGTGGAGATCCTTGACTGATTATTTTGTTTTTTAGAGTCTCCACAGGAGGATCATTAGTCTTCTTGTTTTTAGCAGTAGTGGAGTAAGATGATCCTTTCTTAGACTAAGAATGAGTGAATACCACACATGAGAAGTTGGGTGCATCTTCTTCATCATCTTCATTGCCTCTAGAATACTCACAAAATCTGATTCGTGTATCGTTCTCAAGCTCATCAACTTCTAGGAGATCATCACCTTTACTTTCTTATTCAAGCTCTGCTTCACTTTCCTAAATCAAAAAATTTGCATTCACGTGTGGGACATCCAAGGCAAGCCTTCAAGGTGTTCCTGTAATTTGATTTGTGTTGTTTATTTGAGAAGATACTCGTTCAAAGATGCCATCTCATTTGCCAATTTTTACAGCAATGGAATTGTTCTCTCGTCTCCAGGACATTAGGCCTTTCCTTTTGATGGATTCTTGATCTTTCCAAAGAGGATGAGATCATCATCAATTTCAATGACCATCATTTGTACTTCTATAGTGTTCCTTATTTGAACTCTTCGTAGGAAAAATCCGACCTCCAGTGATTGAGCATTGATAAATAATCTCTTGACATTTTTTTCCAGACGGTGAATCTTCTTCCGATATCTTGCAAAGCAACCATTCAAAATGAGCCACAAAGTCTCTCATAGTTTCACTTTCTAATTTCTTCATTTGAGCCAAATGCACCAAAAGGTCCTGAAAATCTTCAGTTGATTTAAATATTTCCTCGAAGGTAGTCTTGATGTCATTCCAACCAGTGATGGATTGGGAAGGTAAAAGAAAGAACCATTCTGCTACTTTTTCTTACAGAGATTCCACAAATAATTTTATGATAACGTCTTCATGTTCAACTCCAAGAATCCCGCAATATGTGGTGAAAGCGATGATGTGTTCTTCAGGTATCTATGTGCCATCACCTTTGAACTTTGGAAAAAAAAATTCAGGAACTTTTTGGTAGGTCTGAAGAGGTGGTTTGAGAGTGAGCGGGCATGTATTTCTTCCCCATGAAATAATGGGTTGAGGTCTTTCTGCTTCATCCACCATCGTTGTTTCTCTTTCTGATCTTGCTTCTACAAATTATTCTTCCTTTGGGAACTAAATGATCAACGGTGGTAAAAAATGGGATAATTTGAAGGGGGAGTATCAATGGGAGTTTGGATGGGATTTCCAGGTGAGCTACTTGACGACCCAGATAGGGATGAGGCTTGAGAGATGTAGTAGGGATTATCTCTAACTCATTCTTGCTAATTTCAAAGAGCCTTGAAAGTGGGGTCAACAGTTCTTCTTGATCTATTCAACCTAGTGTATTTCCTTTCAGCCAACTTTTGGAAATTCTTGCAGTGGGAATACACAAGGACACTATGGAATATGAAAGGTGACGTACAAGAAATGACAGTGTATCTTTCAACAATGGATTTTCATGAACTCTTTTTTTTCAATATTTGATTTTTTTGTATTTTTAGAACTTGCAATTGTATTTTAGGTGTAGATGCTACTAAGTCTGCCCCATGGTGGGCGCCAAAAACTATTGGCAAGAAAATTTATTGGGGAAAAATGATGGATTTCTTTCCATTGCTATATAACTCTAAGTCCCTCTACTTAACCGGTGCAACTTCCGTATATGAATGCACAAGTGAAAGTGAGGTTTATCCAAGTGGCTTTACAGTTGGGGATCTAACAGGGGCACTCCACTGACCTTGCGGAAAAGTTTGTAGATACCTGCAAGAGAGGAATTTACTAGGAGAGTGGGAAAGGGAGTGAGAATGTTAAACAAGGGAAACTAATGTTGCAAGTAGAAAATCAAATTCTTGCATACATCATTTAGAATTATCATCACATGCAGTGAAATTAGGAAGAAACAAAACTAAAAACAAGAACAAGACCAAATAACATTTAATGAACACAAATTATTGGTAGATTCCTTAGTAAAAGAAGAATGGAAAATCCTTCTTATTGTATTAATGCTCAAGTAGAAATTGTACATAGCATAAGAAATGGAAGAAATTTGAGAGTGGGGAGAATGGAAGAATTTTTCTATCTCTTTGATCTTTCACAAGGATTTCTCTCTCATGAATTCACAAGAATAGATGAGAAGTCTAAGAAGACCCTGAAATGAGGAGCGCATTACAAGTTATTGAAAAATAACAATTCTTCATCTTCCTGGTGATTCTTCATAAATCCCCCTAATGACGCTTCATATGCCTTAATATTTTTCATGTTCCAAAGAAAAAATCAAGTCCCCTTTTATAACTGAAGGGTGACTCATTACATTGAAAACATTAAGACATATGAAAAATTGCAACCTCGACATGAAATTAGAACATTGAGGGGGGAGAGAGAGAGAGAGAAGGAATGATGAATTAATCATGTTGATGAAGAATATGCTCTTGTCGACTCCTGGAAAGCTCAGTCAGATTGACCCTGATACCTTTGAATCCTTCACAACGAATGATTTTCTTATGTTGTGGATGGGTTGTTGTGGGCAACTTCTTTGGCTGCAGGTGAGAGACTGCCTCTGAATGACCCAGAGATACCATAAACTAAGTGTTTATAAACATTATTGAATGAAACCCTTGGCAACCAAAAGTGTTGCTCATGAAGATATCCTCTTAAGAGACTGAATGCTTTGGAACAAATCCTTCCCTGACTCCCTGCAACATTGCCACATTGATAAGTTGATTTGGACATTATCCTAATGAGAAATATTATTGAGTAGTATGACGGTGTTGAACGTGAATTCCACCTCGCACATGGGTGTCAAAATATGCTTTTGAGATCCATTAAAGTGACCTCACTGTCATCTATTCCCACATACTTTGAAGATAGAGATTGCATTGGTTTCCTCCTTCGCAAATCTAAATTTCGTCATTTCTCGGCACTTACTATATTTGGAAAGAATAAATTTTCCAAGAAAACTTCAACTACGACAACCAATTTGAATGTTTAGCTCTCAGAATTATCCTTTTATGGAATCCCCCTTTGTAATGACCTACTATTTTTAGTGAGTTCCCAAAAGTAAGTTACTATTTTTAGCAACTATGAAAAATCAGCTTCTTCGAATGTCGACTGGGTGTGGCAACTTGAATCCTCCTTTTTTCCTACATTTATCTCACCTTTTAGATCAATTAGCTATTTTTTGGGAAGCACATGTGAGACCACCTACTATTTTTATTAAGTGTCAATTTTGGACCAAGATGACATTTTGATGAATTTTCAACTGCAATACCTCTTCTGTGTTCACCATCTCCTTCGTAGGTTCTCTAGTTGACGAATTTCCCAGAATAATAGTCCCATATGTAGAAGACCTACTATTTTTCGAAAGTGAGCTTCCATTGGTCGGGTCACTGTGGAATGAAGTATTTCAATATGGTTTTTTTCCCAATATTCCCTCTGAAATCTTGGACCTACCCGATTAGTGGTTTGGGAAATTTTAAAGTTTTAAAATTTTTACTTGTAGTGCTTCTAAACGTGGCAGCCATTAATGAACTTCAAAAATTTTAGGTCTGGTTTTCTCCTCCATTTGCAAAAAAGATTCCTTTTTATTTGTGATTTTTTCCTTTTGATTCTACCGGTGAAATTTCTCTTTGATCCGGTTGCCGATTTGATGGGAAACTGATCTTTTTTCTTTGTTGGGCTAGAAAGAGGATTTCTTCACTGTGAATGTTTTGTATTACACAAGGAGGGTTTGAATTTGAGATCTTGATGGATTTTGAGAGAAGACCTAGCAGAAAAAATGGTTTTTTGTTTCATACACTTGTTTGCAAGATTTTTTCGAATCTCTATTTCACAGCAATGGATATTTTTACGGTTTCTTCTCTTCATTCTTCGCTTCTTATTCCTTGTTTTGTCAACTCTTCTTCTGAGACATGTATTTTGTCATGGAGTTTAGGATATTGTGTTTTTATGGAGCAGGTTTGAGGCTCAACAATGGTGGAGTGGTGGTGATAAGCTATAGAGCTATGGTGGAATGAAACCATGCACAAAAATGGAGAAGAAGTGGGAAGAAAATATGAAATAACTTTAAATCTTCTTTTTGAAATTGGACTAATCAAGGGTGGAGTGAAATTTTGTGTCCTCCATTTCCCTTTTCAGAAAGGGACAAATGGGAAATAAAATTGCATGGCATGCCTTGTGATGATAAGTGGCATAGATCCAATGGTGAAGGGTTAAGCCCAAAAAGTAAGTTGGAAACACTAGGACGGCTGGAAACTGGGGATTTTTCAGAATGGACCAATCAGGGATGGAGTGAAATTTTGTGTCCCTCATGTCATTTTTCAAGAAGGGGACATAGGGGACATCAAATTACATGGTGCACCTCGTGATGACATGTGGCGCAGATCTGATGGCATGGGATGAAGGTTCCATTAGCTCCCAAGGGTTATACTGGCAAGTTTGGAGGTCACATGTGTGTCCAGAGGTATTCTAGGGGATGGGAAAAATTTCTTGTCCCTCATTTCCCCTTGTTAAAGGGATAAAGGGGACATTAAAATTCACCATGCACCAGATGATGACACATGCCCTTTTGTAAAAAATGGCCAATTGTTGCAAGCTACCTAGAGGGTGACTTGAAACGACGATGAGTTGAGCTCCCGATGGATGTTTTTGGTGAAAGTATATATGATATTGACTGAAAATGGCCTTATGAATCCAATAGTGGGGGTTTAAAATCTTGATTCATCCATTTATACCCTTAAAAAGTGGATTTTTTATATGGTCCCTTACGTGTGCATGAGAAAATTTTCCTGCAAACCTATTGCACCAAAGTGTTGTGAAAATAATAATTTCACCATCTTGTAGGGATTGGAATTACCTTTCCATTGATGTCTTGTTTTTCTCCTAAATCCATTTGGAGCTTCCGAAATCACCTTTCGAGGCTCAATATCTTTTTTGGTTTGTGCACTGCCTAGGCTTGTGAACCCTATTTTTGATCAAACTGCTCCAACCTCTCCAAAATTAACCAAAATCTTCCATAATCACTTCTATGATATTCATAGACCTTCAATTCACTTCCAAATTTATTTTGGGTCCTCCGCTCTATTCTAGGAGTGTGCATCAGCCTCGAGAAGGCCAGTGATAACCCTTCCCAATACTGCCCATAAATAGCCATTTACAAGAATACCTAAAATCACATAGTGGGGTGAATTGACTTACCTAAATAACCTAGGGGACTGATTTAACATCATCTGGGAGATTGTGGGACTAACTAAGGGGACTTGGGGTTCCTGGGAAGGGTAGGATTTGAAAATTTTGGCACAGGGGTATCGTTGTCATGCTGAAAAATTACCAATTTTCCTGTTGCACGATATGATTCACACTAACATCATGCATAGCTTGCTTAGGAGAGGAGGATCTATTTTTATCCATGAGGGTTTTATGGATCCTGGGGCAAGGAGTTTTAAGAGAGGGGTTCACCAAATGATTTAACTAAATTAGAAATATGTTAAATCCTAATTACATAGTCATTATGATAAATATACAACACAATACAATCACTAGACAATCTAAAGATGCAACCATGTAAGAAAATGAGAGAGATAGGGAACTTATCTGTTTTTTGCTTATCCTGGAATTTTTTTGAATTGAGATGAATAGATGAAAATGCTAGGAAGAATGTCAAAACTACCCGATATAAATTATGGAATATGTGGACAGAGTTGGACATGGGCGTGTGGAATAGGGCTAGGGCACCTGGGTGCCAGAGACCACTCCTAGGCACTAAAGATTGCACAAATGGTCAGGATCTTATTTTTTTGGTGTCGTTACGGTTTCAATCTTGTTCACTATTGATATTCTATATGTTGAGCTTAGGTTTTCAAGGTACCTGTAACTTGCAACACAAACCATAACTGCTTATACAAGCTCACAAACACATCAAATTGGAATGAAAAATGAAATATATGAAGTTAGACTGACCTCGGTGTTCATCTGAAGGATGAACTTGCGACCGAACGATGTACTACATTCCAAACTCCATATAGTTTTATGCGTTTGTGTGTGTAATAATCCTCCTAGGTTTCCCTTGTGCCAATGTCATCAAGATAGCAGGCTAAAGCTAGATAAAATGAAAATGTGTGGGATGGAATTTAACAATTCCTATTCTTATGCAATCTATGCAGAGTCATAAGCCCAAAAATGTAGTCCTTTTGATAGTATGTAAATATGCTTTCGCTTCAGAATTTCCCACCCCTATAAAGGTATGTATGTTGTGTATATATAAGGATATCTTATTTGAATCTCAACACGACACAACATGTTGAGTATAACCTGGAGATAAGAATAAGAAAACCGAAAAGGCCGATCACAAATGTCAAAAATGTGAACAAGAATAAAGAGGATAGGAATGCCCAGAATGGATAGGAGTGCTTGGGTGCTACTATCTAGAATGGATGCTAGTGTTCTGAGATAAATGACGACAAATGTGAAAAGGTTGACAGAGAGGTATCCCTATGACCTAACCAGAGCTGGGTGTAGCAATGAAAAATGTGAGAGTGAAAAATGATAGAAATCAAGTCAAACAAGGGAATGGACTAGGGAGTGTGTCATCAGTGAATACTTTTCTTACTCAAGATCCATGCATATAACAACATACTTAGCGGTATATTGAAATAGTAATATGTGTGTGATTTTGTGTCTACAAGAGCTTGGTCCTTTTTTTTGGTCACATAGATTTTTATTTATATGATTCCCTTGCTAGAATGTTGTAATTGACAAATGGAAGACCGTCCCATAAGAAAATAAGAGGCCCAAAAGATAAAAGAGGCCTAAAAAGAGAAATTAAAGTGGAGAAAGGTCAGGGGCGCCTAGAGGGGACAAGGGCGCCTGGGTGTTGGAATCCTAAATGAGTGTTGAAGTACATAGTCATGAAAGATAAATCAATGAAGTACCGACTGGGATGTAGGATGTAAAAGATGAGAAAGAAGACAACAAGAAAAACAAAGAGGCCAAATGTAGTTGTTACTTACTAGTTTTCTCCCTTAGGAATCATATGGATGCAAGTATACTTTTAGGACATAGAAATGTACCCAAGTGTGTGATTTTATGTCTACATTTTCCCCCAATTTATGTTGTTGAGTGAATACTTGATAACATAAAGTAGATCAGAGATGCATACCTAGAAACCGCGTATAATGTAATGGTGATAACATGCCGAGGAGACGAGTGAAAGTGTGAAGTGATAAAATGAAGTATGGAAGCTAAGAAAGAGGAAGTGACCCTAGGGATGAAGCATATTGTGTTATACTATGTTTTACTTGATGTAGGGATGCTTCTTTTTGTGTATTAAGGATGAACCTGCAAAAGAAGAGAAAAGAAGTAGTCAAATATGTTTATATGAATTTTTTTTGCATAAGTATGTGAGAATGTGTAAAAATAGAAGTGTGCACCTAATCCACGAAGAGTAAAAAAGGATATAAAATGTCTTGAACTTCTGTAGAAGAGTGGGTTTTTTTGGTGATCTCACACCAAGAGTAAGTTTTTTGGGAGGTCTCATGCCAAAAATAGTTTTTTTTTAGGCGATCTCACGCTAAGTGTGAGTTTTTTTTTGGGTGATCTCACACCTAGGGTGAGTTTTTTGGGCAATTTCATGCCAAGAATGAGTTTTTTGGGTGATCCCACACTACAGAAGAAGAGTGTTAGGGATAGAGGTATATTGTTACTCTCCTTCCATGACTACTTCTCAAATTTATACACCACTATAGATGGTGTGATCTTTGTTTAACTTTAAGTTGTACCGTATTTGTTCCATGTAGAAATGGAGAAAGAATGCATTCTACTTGTTGGAGGATTGTGCCTATACTGTGAAAACTAATTTGTAGACTGCTATGAACTGTTCTGATATGAAATAGTATCTATATATTGCCCCAGGTTGGGAGAGTTTAGGAGCACCCAAGTGCTAGTGTATTTAGTTGGGCATTGGTGTCTATGCTAAACTAAGGACCCAAGTTAGATTCTGGGTTGTTTTTGAAACTATAACCTATTTTATTCCTGTGTTGAATTGTGTTATGGTACTATATGGGGTGACTTATTCACCCAATATATCCCCCCACCTCATTTGGGGTGCATGAGACATCGCTACGAGAATGCAGCCCAAAGAGAGGACCTGATGCTGATATGAAACTTTAACAATGCAGGGGGAGGAATGTGCATGGTAGAAACTAAGGTACATGCAAACCAAATGGATAGAAATATGTGTTAGCAGAAAAATTAGCAATCATGTAATGGAAAACAATGTACATACAAAAAAAGAGACTGTGAAAAGTGGGTTGCATACATGGGACATTACTCACAATGTCGCAAGACAATCATGGCCTAAGAGGCCAAAAGCATACATTGTGCATATAAGACAAAGGGTATAGCCCGCAAATAGTAGCACACAATCGCAAGCAAAGTGTGATATACAACCATAGTGGAAAATAGTTTCTACAAGGTAAATGTTGTACATGAAGCACCTGTTAGCATGTTATAAAGATAAAGAGTATGTTGAAGCGTGTATGTACTAGTAGAAAGTAGTGTGCTAGCAATAATAGGAAGTAGTAAATAATGAAATAATAACACCTGTAATATAGAAGAGAATGTAGATGCCCCTAGGATCCTTGATTGGACAGGTAAGAGGTAAAGTGTTGAGCATCTATGTTGCATGTAAAGATTTGTAGGGAGTATGCATTCACAACTAGAGAGAAAGTGAATGCGCATGTGTATATAGAAAAGATAATGACATACTGGATATCCGACAAACATAGTAAGGAAAGTACAACATGTAACTAGTATAGGCAAACAAACATAAGTGTAGCCAAGATATGCAATATGCATTGTATGAGTGGAATGGAATGGTATGTAATGTGAATGTGATAGGAGCAGCATACCCCCAGTGAATGTGAATGCATATGAAGTGAGGTTCATTTATAAAAGACCCCTCAATAATCAAGAATGAACCATAGAACAAGAGTGCATCATTGGGAAATGGTTTGAAAATGTACACTAGAGAGATATATCATGAAGTTTAGTGCGTAAAGAGTGGATGATGGGAGGTTTAATTCAGATGTAGACTATTAGTAGTCGGGTATGAACCATAGAACTATTGTGTGTCATAGGGTAGTGAGAATGTTTACGCATAATAGCATTTGAGGTGCATTACGTTTAGCGGGTTTTTGATTGGATTTCTAAGGAGAGTAGTGAGATGATAGACACCCCCTCGCTTATCTGTGATGACATAAGGTTCAAGACAATTACGTTTGAATTTTCCTTTGAGATGGGTTTCGACTATTACGTCTTTCTTATTTTACTTTAATATAAGGTCACCAATATTGAATTCTCATGGACAAAGCTTGTTATTGTAAGCTTGTGCAATGTAATATTGATTTACTCAGAGGTGTTCAAGAGCTTGCACACTACGAGAGTCAAGCATCTCAAGGTCATAGAGCCAATGTTCATGAAATTCGTTGTCTTTGAGAATGCCTTTTAGGGAAACCCGTAAGGAGGGTATTTCCAACTCTAAGGGGATTACTGCCTCAGTGTCGTACACAAGTAAAAAAAGCATAACATTTGTGGGGAAGATGATATGATGTAGCAATGGATGAGCTTGGTGGAGGACGTGGATGTATAATGATCTGAGGAGGTAGAGGAATGATAAAATTTGAAGTGGGTGAAGGCAAAAAGTGAACAGTTGTGGAAACACGCTTATGCAGGATGGGAGAAAGAGACCGCTCATGAGAGCGAGAGCTAAAGGAAATGATACCATTGTCTTCTAATTTTTGTAACTTGTCATGAAGGGCACACCAATCATTGTCATGATGTCCATTGATGCAGTGGAAATTGCAATAAGGGAAATCATCCTAGCAATGCAAGCGATGAGGAGGAGGATGTTGATTAGAGGGTCAATGAATTAAGCACTTATCTAGAAAAGTATGCAAACCATCGACAATTTAATAAAATATGAATTATTAAATCTAACTTTCAGAGTCACCATGATAATATACAATAGAATACCAATTCTAAGCACTCTAAAGATGCAACCGTGTAAGAAAAATAAGAGAGATATGGCTTATATCTGATTTGCTCTTATCCTAGAACATATCTGGACTGGAGTAACTAATAAACCAATTAGGCAGAGTGTCGAAAATGCTTGATAATAATTCTAAAACCTGTAGAAAGAAATGGGCACTAGTGACCACTCCCTGGGCGTTGATGACTGTGTAAATGTGTAGTATATTATTTTTCCTATGTCATTAGGGTTTCACACTTATTTGTTGTTAGTTGTTTGATGTTCGCACTTAGATCACAAAGGTACCTATAACCTATAAACATAAATCCTAGCTACCTGAAAAATTTCACAAACACATCAAATTGGAATGAAAAATGTAGTATGTAAATTCAGACTAACCTTGGCGGTCATCTAAAGGATGAACTTATGATCGAGCTCTGTACTACATTCTAGACTCCATGTAGTTCTTTGTGCATGTGTATGAAATAATCATGTCCTAGGAAGCCCTTGTGTAAGTGCACATGATAGCGGGTGATAACTAGATGTACTAATGTAAATACATGTGTGGATGGAAAAATAAACTTCCCTTCCTATACGTGTATATAGAAAATGTAGTCCATTTTCCCTTGAATGAGTGCTATATGAATTCCTTTGATGCTCTTAGAATGCCTTTGGATGCAACCTTAGGTGATGATAATAGATGCTTAGAGCTTGGTCCTTTATTTTGGTCACATAGCTATGTATTTGAGTGATTCCCTTAGTTGAATTTCGTAATTGACAACTGGAATGTTGACCCGTAAGAAAATATTATGCCCAAAAGATAAAAGAGGCCCAAAAAGAGTGAGTAAAGTGGAGAAAGGTCAAGGGCACCCAAAGGGGATGAGGGTGACTGGGCGCTGACATCTTGGTTGGGTACTGGTGTCTATAGTCATGAAATATAAAGCAATGAATTACTGACTGGGCCGTAGGGTGTACAAGACCATAAAGAAGACAAGAAAAAAATCAAAGAGGCTAAAGGTAGATGTCAATTACTAGTTTTCTCGCTTATGAATCATATGGATGAAAGTATGCTTTTAGGACCTAGAAATGTACCCAAGTGCATAATTTTTTGTCTATAGTAGAATGAATCTGCTTGTAACGATAGGTTTGGATTGATGAACAAGATGGAAAGGTATATTCTGGACTATATTAGCTTTGCGTATGATTCTAGAAAGTGGTGATCTCAGGGATAAGAACACCTAGAATGGGAAGATATTTCCTAGGTGCTAGTGTCTACGAAAGTTCTCAAGATCTGGTTCTTTTTATGTCATTTTTTTATCACCTTTAGCTCATGATATGTCACATCAAGTTCATTTTGTTGCATCTATACCTATATAATAGATCCTAGCTACCTACACAATACTTAAGTACACATTAGATGATTAAAAATATGCATATACTTGAGTCGGATTGACCTCGATAGTCACCCCAATATGATTTTTACCCAGCGTTGTACTACATTTCAGACTCAATTTAGTTCTTATGTGTGTGCATGTGTGTAATTGAAATAATGTCCCTTGAGAAAGGTTGTCATATTGTCAATCACATAAGAAGATAGCAAACTATAACTAATTTTTCCCAAATGTAAATGTGTGGTATGGAATTCAGAATAACTCCCCCTATGTAGCGAAATATGCAGTCCAAAATGCAATCCTTGATGTAGTGGATAAAAATTATAGCTTTGTACATGGAACATTTTAGTGGAAAATCTTTGTTAATTCATGAATATTCTAGATTTCGAAATTTGGTTTTGGTGAATTTGTAGGGGTTAGATAGCTTGTTATTTTGTCTAAATTTTATGGGTATAAGTTATTTTTAGGGTTAGTTTTCCAAGCATTTAAACTAATAGCTGACTATTTATATTAAAGTCTCTTTTACCATGAAAGAGAACTTTTCCCCACACACACACACACACACACACACGCACGCACACACACACACACACACACACACACACACACACACACACACACACACACACACACACATTAAAATTATAACTCCGATATTAAACATCAACTCGCAATTTCAATTTTAGTGTGGGCATTGAACTTGATGATTTACTAGACCCTACGTAATTTCTAACTATTATGTTGAATATGTTTCAAGATTTCTTGTAAGGCTGTAGATAGTGTATATGCTACATGATTTCTTATAGCGTATACACTACCGACCCATAGCATGAGTAAATGCTACTAGCTGATAGCATGAATATATGCTAACGACCGGTAACATACATTCATGCTATCATTTGGTAGCATGAATATATGTTGAAGACTGATAATATACATTCATGTTATCGTCTAGTAGCTTGAATTTATACGACCCACCGATAGCATGAATGTATGTTGATGACTGGTAACATATATTCATGCTATCGACCGGTAGCATACATTCATGCTATCGACCGGGTAGCATACATTCATGCTATCAGTAGGTATCACGTGGTATAAATTTGTAGCTTGTTTAATAGGGGGTAGGGTATGTATGCCTCGTTTGTAGAAAAGTTAGTTGCCTCCCGCACATGAGTACGAGGTAGTCCCATATGCTATAAGCCGCTTGTAGACCCAAAAATAGGCCGCCCGACATCATGGACTATAAATCATATTATTATTATTATTATTATTATTTATTAATTGCATTTTTATTGTTCTTAGGTAAAATGGCCTTTGGTAATAATTACAAGAAGACATATCAATGAAAAAGGAAAAGCAACATATTTAATTATTTTAGCCAGCTAAAAAAATCATGAAAACAACTTGCATCCACTTCAAACATAGGTAAGCTATTGTTTTTAATGAGTTTGTTGGTTTAATTTAATGTTTCAAGATCACAATCAAACCCTTATCCCATTTGAAAGTAGAAACCCTACTGATAGTTATATTCCACAAGAAACAATTAATCAAAATAACATGTTGCCACACTCACCACATGGAACAATTAATCGAAATAACATGTCGACACATGAAGATATTATTGATGATGACATGCCAAAGCTATAATATAATCCTCATTATGAAATGCCTCTAATAGAAGACATTCCTGATGATGAGAGAGAGACTCAAGTTGAAAATTCTAAACAAAAATCTATGAAAAGGAAGAAAACTAGTTGGACAATTGGGAGATGATTTAAGGTAGACTGAGAATCTAAATATCCATTCATTAAACCTATAGAGAATATAATGTTAGTGATACTCCAAAAAAATGTAGATTTACAATATGTAGTTGGAAACTAAAAAATACCACATATTAAAACCGAATTTGGACACAATTGACAAACATTATGGAAAATTTTATGTGAAAATCATGGAAAAAGATGGGAAAAAAGTAAAGACACATAAATGGAAAACTATAAAAGATTGATTTCATATAAGATATACAATTAAGTATGAAAATGAACAAAAACGTCATCAAAAACTTGTTGAGAAAAGGGGAACAATTAATGCACAATTTTGAAAAATTATGGATACCAATCTACAGGCCAAAAATGTACAATTCTATACTATAATCCACATTCTTAAAAAAAAAAGGTAGACTAATTTCAGATTTTGTAGATTATAAGCTTTTGTTTCAATATAATGGGTTTCTCAACATTCCACAACCTCATTGGTCAGAGAGTAGTATAGGGGAAATGGCAAAGTGTCTAACAATTATTGAAATGAAAGATTTGAAAGAAAAAGTTAAAAAATCAATGTTTATCTCATTGTCAATCAATGAGGTCACAAAAATTGACAACACATCATGGGCTAACATACATGTCTACAATTTTGAGAATCATTCAAGGAAAACTCAATTGCTAGCTATTAATAAATTGATTGAAAATTGCAATATTGAAAACCTTTGTGAATTGGTTATTTCTAATATGAGGAATTTAGTTGGGATAGATGACTATGCAATTACTACTAAGCTGGTGTGTTTTGGTATTGATTGTACATTAGTAATGCAGGGTCATAGAAGTGGACTTTGTGTTCACCTACAAACAAAAAAATTCTCCGTTTATGATTCCAATTCATTGTATGTCTCATAGAATGAACCTTACATACGAAATTGTTAGCACATTTGAAAATGTCACTAAAGTGGAAGAGCTCGTCTGTGACTTGCACACTTACATGGCGAGTAGTCCAAATATATTTTTAGAGTTTTAAAAATTTGCAATTGGAGTTAATAATGGTAAAAATATCCTTAAAGATGTTGATACTAGATGGATTTTTGCGTATAATCCTACACGCTGGATTTTTGAAGAATATCCATCTTTAACGGGTTTCACGTTTAAATACTAAGTTCACAAAGTGAAAGATTTGTTGTACCACTTAAAAGATTTGGAAACATTATTGAAACAATGCGGTATTCTCCCTATTTTTAAGGAAATCGATTGCTTAACTAAACATGCTCAAGAAAGATCCATATATATTTCTGACTTCATAAGGTTGAGAAAACATGTATGTCTATTTCTTGATATGTTATACAAATCTGAAGAAAGTTTTAAAGGGCCAACTTTCAATAGTTGACAAACTTTAGTAGATATAAAGGATCTAAAAAGATATTTGAAATTTAATATCAAAGGCCATCTTTGTATCATTGTTAATGGGATGGAGATTTCGATGCACACTTTCCAAAAAAGTAGAGATATCACAGTAGCAGATCTTGAAGAAGTACATGCATCACGTAATTTATATGAAAAGTTATATATGACACAAGACTAAAATTAAGAATTATTTTAGAAAGCTTCTCCCATGAGATCAAAGAACATTTTAAAAGAGATGACTTGTTTGAGGCCATGTCAGTGGTGTATCCAAATTTTTGGAATCTCGATATAAGGAAACAAGGCATAAAAAAATTATTTTAAAAATTCATGGAATCTCTCATTAACATTTCTGTAAATCTGTAAAGTTCCAAGGAGTTGAAATTAAATGTCTTCTAAAGAAGGAGTTACTGACATCTCAGTCATCTCATTTCATGTTCACAATGATTAATCAATATAATTGTCTAATTGAACCAACAAAAAAGGTGTTATTACATGATTATTGAAAAATTTGTATCCTAGTAGCATCTTGCAGGAAAGTATAAGTGAATATCTTTGATCATATGAATAGTGTCAAACAATGATATTGGGCTCAGTGGAAGATGAAAGGGTTTTTAATGCATTAACATTTGTTAAGTCAAAAATCTGAAGTATATTGGATAAAAATTTAGAGACTTGTTTGAGATTGTATGTTTCACCATATTCTGTGGACACATTTCCATATGAAAGAGCACGAAAAATATGAAGTTCCCTTATAGATAGAAGAGGGGTCTTTAATAAAGCCAACAGAAAAGAAGATATAGACATTCACACTAAATATGCCTCTGGGATGTTGGGTATGAGTGCGAGTTACGAAGAACAAGATAATGAAGGTCCGGGAATGTTTCAGCGATCTGATTGTAACTAATGATTTAAGAACATTATATTTATAGAGCTAAAATTTCATATATAAGTGTTATGTAGTTGACATGTTGTGTTCTTTATTGAAAGCTAAATCTATGAATTATTATTTTTTTCCATTATCTTTCCTAACAAAGTCGTGACTGTTACAACTTACTATATGAATGTTTTGACTCTTGATACTTGGACTACATTTAGAAAATAAATAATAATAAGACCAAAAAAATTAAAAACAACCATAATTAATTATTAAAAATAGTAGAGAACTGTTTGAGATAAATGATATAGACTAAAGATGTATGTATGTACATAGTATTTCTTGAAATCAAATTTCATATCAAATCAACATAATATCATAGCTTTATTCATAAAACATACACATAAAAATTATACAAGTAGAATACCATATAAATTTAAACTCTCAATATTTCATATAATGAAGAACTTATAATATAAAAATTAGTAGAAAAGTGTATATATATTGAAATTCTAAATATTACATTGTTTTCCAAATCATAAGTGTTCCAAATGACAATTTGCACAATTTCAAATTGAAGCTACTCTCTTATTTCATTTGTGTTTCTGAGACCTCTACAGTTACACCAAAACCTTCTTTTAAAACACTTGACTCAACTAGATCCTTCACAACTACATTGATATTCGAAAGTATTTGACGATCTGAATTTTGTACATCACCCGCTGATAGTAGCATTGGATCCTCTTGAGTTTTCTTCTTCAATGGTATTTTTAGATCCATTCCATGTTGCTTTACAATCCTTCGTAAAGTATTATTTTTCTTATTTAATGTAACAAGCTTCTACTTTAGATCAATAGTTGCAACTAAACTTTTCCTTACACTCTTTGAATGGACATCAAGCATTGTAGCTTCATTCTTCAAGTTCTGGTACTTGGATTGCATTTTAAAACAAAAAAGATTTAATAAAATTAAAAATAAATTGAAAATCATTTAAAACTTACCAAAGCTTAATCCCTTTCTGCATTTGCAATAACATCAAGCCCCTTATCTCTTAACCACATATTATGATATGTTTGTGCTTCTGCATTCAAATTCTCTATTTTGTTCAACATAATATCTAATACATCATCATCATAAGTATTAGTATATGACATAGTACCTAAAACAACTTGATTCATCAAAATATCAAGCTTAGCTGGTTCATTTTGAACTGAAGAATATAATAAACGTCTTTGGGGGTGGTTCTTAAATAGAGAACTAATTTCTTTAATAAAATATTTTTCCCTAAACTCCCATAATCTTAATAGTTCTATATCCTTAGATAAAATATCATTCATTGTGGCTTGACAATTGATAGCCAAAATAATAATAAGTGAAAAAACTAGTTTTTCATCATCATTTAAGGCAATATCTCTATAAGAAGGTGTGTTTGACCGTTGTTCTCTCGCTGGAGAAATTTTCCTTATCCCATGAATCACATCTTGTGTATTGAAATCTCCATGGGGCTGATCACCACTACTGCTTTCAATGCTAGTATATTCCTCATCCAAATCAATCTCATTCAAAATAGACAATCCATGTGCACGAGTAAGATTGTTCAAAGAAAATGTTGGAAATCCAAGTCCAAAATTAAGGGTTCCCCTACTTAAAATTGGAACATTAAATGATATATTTTTTTTCGTTGCCCCTTGTCCTGATATTTTTTTGTAGGTGGCGACAGTGACATCTTTTTCCTCAAAGAATCAAATTTTTTTAAATTGGAAGAGGAGGCAATGGAACAATTGATTGTAGAAAACATGAGAAATTTAAACAACAAAACATGGATTTTCTTAGTAGTGAATATTTGTAATTTGGCGAATATTCCATTTTAGGAAAATTTGAAAAGGCAAATTTTTCAGAGTAGGTCATTGTATTGTTCGCCTAAAATTTCCAATATAAATTTTTTTAGGGGTCGGCTTCACCTACCATTGAAAACTACTCCTATATAAACCTAGGTAATTCACCCAGTAGTATACTACTAAATTACTGAGGTACCATCTGAATTACTTGTTGACACGCGAAAGGAGGGTTACTGACGCGTGACAAGGGAGGGTTTTGATGCGTGATAAGGGCATTGCAGACATGCAACAAGGAAGGGTGTTGACGTGCAACAAGGGAGGGTGTTGACACATGACAAGGGGGTTACAGACAGTCGAAAAGGATGCACATTTTTTTGGTGTCGTGCAACAACAAGGTTTGTTTTCGCACGACGACAAGTATTGTTGTCGCATGACAACAAGCCTTGTTGTCACATGACAAGAAGACTTGCTGTCGTGTGACAAAAAACCTTGTTGTCACACAACACCAAAAAAATTCTCCCCCTTAAGAAACTGACAGGTGAAAATTTGACTCTAAAATCCTGGAAAATTCACCTTTTCGGCGAAAGAGGTTCCAGGTATATTTCTCGGAGATTTTCCACCTCTAATTTACTAGAGGCTTCTTAAAACGAGCCCTGCAACAAAAATAAATAAGAAGGGAAAAAAGAAAATTATGTATCGTATATGATTTAAAAACGTTACATATTGGCAAGGATTGCATCTGGGATGCAGATGGTGCTTGATGTAGTTGTTGTGGTGACTGGGATTAGGATTGGTGCTGATATTGTTGATCTAAACGTAATTACGTAATTTATCATTTTATTTATTTTAAACAAAATAATTTATAACAAAATAAAAATTAATTAAAAATTAATACATAATTGAGATACATACGTTGTTGTAATGAAGATATATCTTCATCTTGTGTATCATCAAATTTATATACAATTTTTTTTGGGCTAGAATGAGCTTGACGATATAAACCTGAGCCACTGGAAGTTACTGCACCAGAGGAATTTAAACAAGTTATTTATATTTAGATGAAATTATATATGTTTAACATATTGTAATATAGAAATATTACAAAATTGGTACTAGTGGTGTGATGGATGTTTCATTTAAATGAGGAGTTATGAAACTCCTCATCCATTTCACTAGATAAGAGCTTATTTGTAGAGTGGACCGAGTGGTGTCCAGGTCCTCGATTTTCTGATCTTCAAAAACACTAAATGAATCTCCTAAATCTAGTGGTAAATTCCCTCTTATGACAACCTCGCTTCTTCTTATAGCTACAACAACTATCCCCTATTATCATTAAAAAGTAAATTGAATATTAATTCCAAATATAATTTATAAACTATTAAGAAATTTAATGATAATGATAAAAATGCAAATACTCATAAATTTGGGAGATGGGACTGACCTCATGTTGTTCAACTGTTAAAGACATAGTTGCAAGCTTAGTGTTTAGGGCGGTAGGAGGAGGGTTACAACGTAAATTCAAAAGAGATTCATAATACATACCAAGCATACAATTTGTAGAATTAATAGTAACGGTCTCATTCACATTTTTTTTGCTTAGGTCATTTCTTATCCGGGTGGATAATAAAATGCACCAATCATATTTCTGGCCACTGAGGGTGCGCACGATATATGTAAGGGACCACAAGGGAATACCCGTATATCTTCCCTACAATATGATTTTGGCTTGGAAAAACTACACCATACCTTGCAAACAAGGGTTAGTGAAATCCTTGAGGGGAATTCCCCTTTTTGAAGGATTTTGGGAACCTGTAAATGTAAGGAGATAATTTATCAATATTAAATAAGACAAAATCATAATTCTTAAAATTAGAAAATGGTAAAATAGTAACATAATACTTACCAATAGTTGCATTAATGGATAATTGGTAATGAGACTCACGATACTTGATATCTTCATAAAATAAAATGGCCTTCATTGTGATAGGATCCACATCTCTATGTGGTAGTGTTGTCAAATGATGAATGTCTTCAGGGGACGTTCCAAAGGATAGTGTGTGTGATGAGAGTTGAATGAAAAAAGTATAAGAGGAATTGCAATAGGTTGATAGAAGGTTTTTGAGTGTTTTGGTGTCTTTAGGAAATTGGGACATATAAACTATCCCTGTGAAATTGAAGGCATTAATTTATTGCAAAATTGAATTGGGATTTGATAGGAGTTTGTATAGTTGCAGAAACATAAGGTTCTTATAAGAGAACTTACGAATTTGAGCCTGAGACTAATCATGAGGTTGAACCTACACTATAGAATTGGTCTTCCTCTTCGACAGTTTTGTAAAAACAAGAATATATAGCTATACATTCTTGTTTGGACATTGGAAATAACCCTCCTATTTAGAGATCACCTAAATGCCTATTTTTGGATTTTGGAGATGACATTCCTGATTTGGAGATGACTTGGGTCATAGGATGGTTGTTGGAGGATGGGAGGCTTGTTTCTCGTTTTCTGTAAAATGAAAATGAATTAGTTTGGTGGATTTATATAGAGAAATAGAGAGAGCGCTACTGGCAAGAAACATGTATTATGTTGCCAACCGGTAATGTTTTTACATGCTACCGGTCGGCAAAATTTTGAATGTTATTGGCCAGTAGCATTCTAAATGGTATCGACTAGTAGTATTTTAAATGTTATCAGTTGGAAACACATAGAATACTACCGATTGGTAGAGTGCATAATGCTACCGAATGCTAGTATGAAAGATGCAACCGACTGGTAGCATACACAATGCTACTAACCAATAACATGTAGAATGTTATCAGCCAATAGCATGCAGAAAACCACCAACCGGTAGTTTACATAATGTTTTCAGCCAATAACAATAGTATTTTGTATGGTACTGTACGATGGAAAAGTGACAAGCGAGCATGGGAATCTACAAGTAACTCTTCCTCGCACCCGACCTCCCGAGGTCGTGCTGAGACAGTCGGTGGGGATGGAATATATGTGGGGCACAGACAAACTAGTTAGGGAATCTTATGTCTTCGACATGCACACTAATGGAATCTATGAATCTAAGGCAAAGAAGGCCCTCCTAACCTGAACTGGCGTGATAGATCGTTCGGCGAGGATGACTGCTCGAAGGCTCCAATCAATATCGAGCTCTGGCATGATCCGATCTATAGGTTGTGGAATACGTGGAAGATAACCTGTGGGTGCTTCGTAGATATCCCCCGACAGGGTCATGAAAAATGGATGATGGATGTATGGTGGATTCTATGGGTGATTCTCTGGTCTAGTCCAAAAATCCTTAGCTTGATTAGTTGCTACGTCTAGTGAGGATAGTTGTGCGATAATGATTGGTGGAAGTGGAGAGGATCTAAATACTAATGTGCGTAAACCAACATCAACGTCTGATTGACCTGTGGGCCCATTGGGTTGTGGGACCTATGGATCACAACCGTAGGTTCGTGGTCGTTGTGGGCCTCCTATGGTCATGTGCAGAATCAATCCCTAATCCCTAATATCCAGTAGTCGTATGCCTTTTTGGCCTCTATGTTTAGAGCTAAAAGTTGTGCAATCTTCTCAGAGTACCTTACAGGCGTTCTGGCAACTTGAATTCTTAAGCTAGTGTCTATGTCAATGAGAATGTCTCCTGCATTTGGTTGTGGGACCAAAGGATCACAACCGAACGTTTTCTCTTTTTCAAGCCCTTCTACAGTCATGCGGATATTTATTTAGGGTAATCTGTGGTTTGGCTGGTTTGACCAAAACGTATGTGCTTTATCGTCTTCTATGTTTAATCCTCTTAACTGTGAGTTGATTTCTTGTAGGTCTGTTGTTGTTTGGAAGACCTGAATTCTGAGATTTTGGTCTATGTCAGTTATTGCTGCAACAAGATTGGGTTGAGGCACGATTGGTTCGAATACGTATTCTCTGGGCTCCCTAGGTCCCGTGATTGTCATACAAAAGAAACAATATAAATCTAACTAAAGCAAAGTAAACTAATTATGTAAAGTATATCCACAACATATATAAATTCTCTATTTTTGTATTTTTGACAGAGTATTTTAACAGAATTAAGATAACAACTATTTAATAGAATTGAAAGAGCAATTATTTAATATCTAGAAAATGACAACTAAGCTAATAACAGAATTTAAAACAAACAAAGTAGCCGAGTATAGCTACCTGCCTGTGCAGTTGTGAATCTATTCTGAATAACCAAATAACTGATCTAATCTATTTGAAAGACCCCCGATCTTACCTCAGAAGTGAGGAATGAATCATAGTTTCTCAGAAACTATCAATCCCCACAGCTTCCCCGGCAATATCGAAAGTGAGATTAACTGAAATGAAATGATTCACTACTCTATTTGATATGTTTTAACTAGAACTTTGATAGCTTGAACCTAGATTTTATAGAACAGTGGCGAATCCGATTGTGTGTGGCTTTGTCCCCTCAGTGTGGTCTCCTCGTTCCTTTATGCTCACGTGAATCCAAAAAAGCATGTAATGCTAGCGTCAACAGAAGTAGGTATTGGAACAATGACAGCTTTGGATGTAGACTGAATACAATGCGAGTAGGAGAGGGATAGCGCAAGAGAACAGAGCTTGGCTTATGCAATTCCTAGTAGGATTTATTGCGAGTCATGCAACACAAAACATCCAAAACCTGAAACTATCCTTCTTGACGAACAAAACCTGCAACTCTAATGGCTTCAGACTGAAAATGAAACTATCCTATCTCAATTGATTGTATGAAACAGTAATAACACTAGAACAAGAAGATCATGTGGCTTCTAAACAGCAAAATAAGACTAACTATGCATGCAACAAATGAAAACTATTGAATTCCTAAGCAAGAACTGAAAGACTAAACTATTGAAATGAGAGGATGAGAGGCAGTTTTGAGGGGCCATTTGCTTGTAATCAAACCAGCTATTTATAGAATTCCCATTCACCCAAAGGTAACTCCAACTAGGACTCTTTTACCATAAACAATGGAGAAACACTATTACAGGGAACCAAAATCATAAATACAAGCAAAAACAGATGAGAAAGCTGGTAAAAGTTGAAAATTTACGCAAGTCGCTATCAAAAAAGCATGCTGGAAAACGCGTGCAGGACCGCCACCCTGAGCAGGGGGCGGTTACAGGACCGCCACCCTGCCTGGGCGGCAGTCAGAGACTAGGGGGCGGTTTCGTCACTGAAGACAAAATACAAAGGAAAAGAGGGGGAAAGAGTAAAACAGAGCATGCGGAGGCTAAGTGGGGCATGCGGGATGTTAACGTGCACTTGGAGAGCTTTTTCAAATCCCGAACACCTTGCGAGGAGACCTGTATCATCATTGGGGCATGTGTAACATCGTTCTGGCAGTGCAGTACCCTTACAATTTTGGGTACGTACATATTGCCCCCTTGGAGAAGCGTTTTAGCCATGAAGAGGCGTAAAATGGTGGGTCCGAGTATGGCGGTCCCGAAATGGGAATTTAGAAATTATACCTGACACGTCCGTGTCGAAATGACACCATCCAAAATTCTCGCTACCTGCAAAATGAAAAGAAGACTCAAGTGCAGATAGATAAAATAAGCCGAAAAATAAATACTAAAATAATATGAAGTGAGGACTTACCATTTGTGCGGGGATAAGAACTTACCTCCGTCGGTGCTCCAAACCTGCGAAAAGGGGCATCCAAAATGAGTCAAAATGCTATATATATAAAAATGGGCCCATTTTCCTATTCATTTGCGCATGTTGATTTGATTGATTTTGAGCTCTGGGACCCACGGTGACGGTTTTTGATGAGAGTATAGTCAAAACGTTCGTGACGAGATAGTGATCATGCCTCCGCAAGCGGAACATCGACCCGCGAGATCTCAGGTTAGTTCTTCTCGATTTACCATTTTTATACCTAAAATGTAAAAATGATGAAATCTTCGCCATGGGGGGGTAATTTTTGAAATTTTTAGTTTTAAATGTGTCCTTAGGGGGGGACGCCTAATGGGTAGGCTCTCATTTTAGTCAAAATGGTTGTTTTTTTGTGTTTTTGAGCATTTTTTAGGGCACGTGACCCATTTGAAAATGCGGGACACGACCGCCGCCCTGAGCAGGGCGGCGGTTACAGGACCGCCACCCTTCAAAGCGGTAGTTATGGAACCGCCGCCCTGCTCAGGGCGGTGGTCCTTTACAGAACACTAAAATAACATTGTTTTGAACCCATTTTTGCACTTTTAGTATTCTCATATGTTTTAATGATTTTTCCCAATGTGATTTTGGTACTAACTTACTCTTTTTTGCGTGTTTTTGTGTGTTTTGCAGAAGAAGGAAGAGTACATCAGATGGAGCCATGAGAGAGAGTGTGATTGGCTTCCAGCAGTGTTGGATGCACTTTCTCAGGCCGAGTAGGATACTCTTCAGAGGGCCGGCATATTACGTATATCACGGGTTCCTCATGTCGCACCTTCTAGTCACATACTGTGTGACCTATTTTCGTATTGGGATGCTGATCGGAACACTTTCCGATTTCCAGGAGTCAGGGGTGAGTGGACTATCACCCTGGAGGATGTCTACCACATCTTGGGAGTCCCGATCATCGGGAGATGGCTTACACTTGAGACAGTGGGGTCGCGGGCTCAGATAGCTCAGTGGGCTACATATATGGGAGACGCAGTTGTCTCCACTGGTTCGAAGAAGGGGGTGAGGGTCCTTTCCATTCCTAGCTTGCCTATCCCCTTGATTTGTCAGGCCATTATGGGGATCCTTGCCTCTGAGATTGATCGGGGACAAGGGAGGGGACACCTTACTCTACTGCTGGTCCCCTATTATTGCACAGATTGAGGCACATGGCCAGATTTATGCCTGGGGAGCCGATATACTTGGGACCACCTACCATGACCTATATAGGGTGGTCCACTTACAGGGATAGTCTTTGAGCCATCTGACCTTGGTTATGAGCTGGGTCTATGAGCGTATCATCCCTTATGGGAGAGGCATAGAGGTGGCGGATCCCGGAGCCGTGAGGGCAGCCAGATGGACAGAGATGTCGGTGCTTAGAGCACCTCACCAGCCAGTTGCCTCCCTGACTACTGATGATATGGAGGCCACACCTTATCAGGCCATGACAGGGTTGTGGGGCGAGGAGACCCTCACTTTGATTTCCTGCTCTACTACAGGGCAGCTTGTGGACATGACAGGGAAGGTAGAGACACACCCTTTTGATCGAGTGCCTCAACAGTTTGGCCTTGCCTACGTTGGTATGCTTCCCCCAGTGGTGCCAGTGTTCAGATCAGTTCGGGAGGCTAGGGGAGGTCCTAGAGGCCGGGGTTGGACTGTTGTTACTCCTGGCATCCCTATTGCAGCTAGGCGGGTGGTACGTGCCCGAGAGAGAGTTGGTGCTCCTCAGGCACCTTTACTTTGGATTGCCGCCGGTCCTGCCCATAGCGATGATGACCCTATTGATATAGACTCCGAGTCTGAGGAGTTCACAGGGGGAGAGACGGAGGAGGAGACCGAGGACATGGAGGTCAGTGAGTCAGGTGGAGAGGAGGATAACGATCCCGAGTGGCATGACACTCAGGAGATCTTACAAGCCGAGAGGGCAGAGCAGAGTGCGGAGAGGGTGACTCTAGTCTCAGAGGAGTTGCCCTCTCAGGACCTAGGCGGGGAGGATGAGTCTGTAGTAGGACGCTATGTTGCCCCAGACACAGGAGGAGGACATCAGTCAGTGGTAGCATCTGTGGTAGGCACTGATCCTAGGGATCCCTCTTGGAGGCCCGGAGATCCGAGTGAGTTGTCACTCTTCTTTTAATATTTGTTTTTAGCTAGGATTGCCTTAGTTGTTATCTCTCCTTTTGTTCATTTTTGTTTTTATCTTTTGATTATTTTCTAATTTGTTTTCTCCTTTGTTTGCAGAGACTGTTGATGAGTGGCGAGACTTGATTCACCGGGTATGTACTGATACCCTGATGCTCCCCATGGAGAAGACTCGCGCCGAGCTGTCAGTGGATGCGGGGAGCCTTCAGCAGCTGGTAGGCATAGTGATGTCTTTTCCCCTGTCTGGCATGTGGCCAAGATGGTGACTTCCCTCCGTACTGAGTTAGCCAGGTATAGGACTGCAGAGCACCTGATGAGGAGCCACTCTCATAGCGAGGCTACAACTACTATTTGGGACCGTGAGCCTTCAGTGCACTCAGAGCGCCGGCGTAGCCGGAGTCCTAGACGTGGTCGTGCACCTTCGGAGGGATCTCATAGGGGTTGAGAGGCCACTTGGCTCTTTTTGTAGTGACTCTTGTTAGATTGTTTATATGATCATTTTGTATTTTCTGGGCTCATTGAGCGTTTTGACCATGCCTAGCGCATGATGGCATTGTACATAAAACTTGATTATATATATATATATATATATATATATACTTCTTTTTTGGACCAGACTCTTGGTGTCTAGGATTTTGTGATTCATTTCCACATGTATATTAGATGCTTATTAGAATTCTTGTTTTTATATGCTTTTCAGAATGTATGCAATGGAGAACAAATGATACAAATGCTTTCTTCCTTTTTGTATTTCGTGATGCTGATGTATGATAATGCAGACACAATGTGATCTTTGAACTTTAGTTTCTATAAGCAATTTTCTAGGTACTTCATATTTGTTTTGACAAAATGTGATGATAAATTGATATGATGAGCAGATGAACTTGCCCCACTCCTAACTCCATGCAACTAGTAAGATGCGAGGGCTCACCACCGAGAGCTAGAAAGGGCACAAGCTATGAGGAGTGTTGAAATGATAATGATGGGAGATAGACAAAGAGTTGGTGGAACCAAATTAGGACACTACAAACCTACCCTACTCAAGTGACTCCATAGTTTAGAATGTGACTTGCTTTGCAGTTTATCTAGACTTAGATCCGTAGATGGCCACTTGGTTGACAAAATCTGGTTTTCAAGGTTTTAAACTCTCTTGGAATTTTGGACATCTGATTCATTTGTTTTTGACTCAAGATTTCAAAGGTTTATTTGAACTATTTGCTTATGACCTTCAACGTTACTGTCAAGAGGACCCCCTACACCTTGCCCCATGCTACTAGTAAGAAGCATGGGCTTATCACCATGGACAAGGTACAGGCGAGTAAGGGCATTCCCATCCTTTCCCAACCCTACGTCACTAGTAAGAGACGCAAGTTCATCACCGAAGGTTGGTAGGGCAAGGAAATGTGTAAAAGTAAAATTTTCTGTTTGATCTATTAATCGACTTATTTATTTGAGCAAAATGTCAGTATGTTCTTATTTCCAAAGAGATCTATATACGGGATAGATGTGACACCATGAAGCTTCTAGAACAGACCATAGGCAAGACACCTATCCTAGGAAGAAACAAAAGTGAGAACAAGCATGCAGGCCTTGGTATGGCTACCATTAAGACTTTGTCATATCTAGCTTTAATTGATGACATGATTCTGAAACAGTTGATGATGTTATGAAAATGAAGAAGTATGATTTGAATGCTTCTGCCAATACCATCAGAAGTTTGTAATGAATTGCTTAAGAATAAGTCCCTTGATCACCAAATTTTACGAAACGAGTGAACAAAATGAACCTATCTAAATGAAGATGCAATGTAGATATAATTATACAAATAGTGCCGACGCTTCATGCGTAAAACCGTTTAAGGTGCAAGGAATTGACAGTTTCACCAAATTCCTCACCTTCTAGTGTGCACAAGAGATACGCACCATTTCCGTAGTCCTTCATGACTCGATATGGGCCCAACCACTTGGGCCGGAAACTTTCTTCCTTCACCGATCTTCTTATCAATCTGGCTGTCTAGTCTTAAAACTAGATCTCCTTCATATATTTCTCGCTCATAGACCTTTTTGTTATACTGCCGGCACATCCAGTCAGCATAGACTCTATGCCTCTGTTCAGCGTTTAACCTGGCCTCATCTAGGCTTTCTAGTTGGGAGAGGCGTGCCTCTCTATAAGCTTCCTCATCCAGAATCCCTTGTAGTGAGATGCGGAGACTGGGTATTTCAACCTCAAGTGGGAGAACTGCTTCTGCTCCGAATACCAATGAGAAAGGAGTTGCTCCTGTTGGTGTTCTTATTGAGGTTCGGTGGGCCCACAAGGCCGGATATAACTTTAAATGCCAATCTCATTTGTTTTCTTTTACCATTTTGAGTAGAATAGCTTTCAATGTCTTGTTTGTTGCTTCAGCCTGCCCGTTGGCTTGAGGGTAATACAGGGAGGCCGTATGATGGTTTATTTTAAATTTACTGCATAGCTCACGGACCTCATCATTCTTAAAGGACGTGCCATTATCTGAGATAATGATTTGTGGGACACCGTACCTGCAAATGATCTGGTTCAAAATGAACTTGGCGATCACGGCACCTGGTACAGTGGTAAGAGGCATAGCCTCTACCCATTTGGTAAAATATTCGGTGGCCGTGATTATGAAGTTATGGCCATCCGTTGACGAGGGAGAGAATTTCCCTATCAAATCTAGGCCCCATGTAGAAAAGGGCCATGGAGTCGCGATTGGTTGTAGAGCTTGTGCCGGCATGTGAATCTCGTGGGAAAATTCTTGGCATTTATGGCATCTGCGTACAAACTCTACTACGTCGTGTTCGAGAGTGGGCCAAAAATAGCCCATTCGATGTATTTTGTGAGTGGTGGCGTGACCACCAAAGTGGCCTCCACATATTCCACTGTGAGATTCGTAGAGAATCTTCTTGGATTCTTCTGTGTCAACACACCTTAGAAGCATTCCATCGAAAGCCTTACGATAGAGCACTTGTTCTATAATAACGTATTTAGCTACGATAATGCGTAACCGCCTTCTTTGTTGTGGTGTAGCACCCTCTGGATACGTATGGTCCATGATAAAATTGATAATATCAGTATACCAAGGACATTCAGAGATGGGAGGTCTGGTTTCGATGTAATATATGCATTCATCAGGAAAATCCAGATCTACTAGATCGCCTCCGTCTAACGGGTTGTCGGCTAACCAATCTGCAATGATTTGTCCCTTAACAGACTTCTGGTTTACAAAAGTTAATTCAAATTCACCCATTAAGGTTATAAAGCATCCAGCCTTTTTAGACAAAGACCCTTGCGTGAGGAAGGTTCGTAAATGGTTTGTTTTTACAATGACCCTTGTTTCTTGATTTAGCATGTAATGTCTTAAGCATTTGGTTGCAAAGACTATGGCAAGGCATTCTCGTTCTGCTTGCGTATAACATGTTTCATAATCGAGCAACGTTCAACTAATAAAATAGACCACACGTTCTCGTTTATCATCGTCTTCTTGAGCCAACATGCAGGCTAGCGAGACATCCGTAGCCCGTGAATATAAGATCAAAGGATGATCTGGTCTAGGTGGCATTAACGTGGGAGGAGACAGTAAGAAGCGTTTAACTGCTTCGAAGGCCTCATGGCATTCCTTTGTCCAAATAATGCAGCAATCCTTTTTCAACAAATTGTTGATCGGATGTACAACAAAACTTAAGTCCGGAATGAATCTCCGGATTGCACCGAGCTTTCCAAGAAACGATCTAATGCCAGAGTCGTCTGATGGTGGGATCATCTCAAGAACAACCCAGATTTTGGCTGGGTCTACATCGATCCCTCGTGATGATATAATGTAACCTAGGAGTTTCCCTCCTGTCACACCAAATACGCATTTTTCTGGGTTTAGTGTGACTCCGTATTCGATCAAACATGAAAGAATGATGCGGAGCACTTTCGGGTGATCACAGCGCTTCCTGGCCTTGGCCAACAAGTCATCTACATAGGATTCCATGATTTTATGAATAAGATCATGAAATATGTATGTCATTGCCCGCTGGTATGTAGCGCCAACATTCTTGAGACCGAATGGCATAACAACGTAGCAATAAGTTCCCCAAGGAGTTATAAACATGGTTTTGGCTTGGTCTTGTTCAGATATTCTGATTTGATTGTATCCTGAGAACCCATCCATGAGGGACAAAAGCTCAAATCCAGCTATTGCATCAACGATGACGTCAATGGATGGTAACGGGAAGTCGTCCTTGGGGCATGCCTTGTTAATGTCTTGGAAATCTATGCAGATGCGTATCTTCCCATTCTTTTTGAGAACATGGACGATATTAGATACCCACTGAGAGTAATCCACCAGCTTGATGAACCCTACTTGGAGGAGCTTCATTACTTCTTCCTTCACCATGAGAGCTACCTTGGGTTTCATTGGTCTCGATTTTTGTTTAATTGGCTTTGCATCTGATTTGGTGATGAGGTTATGTACCACGATGTGCAGTGTAATTCCCATCATTTCTTTATAATTAAATGCAAAATCCTTTTGATGTTCTTTGAGGATTTGAGTGTGTATTTCTATTTCTTCTGGAGTTAACGAAGATCCTAGTTTCAAGATCTTTGGTTCTTCCTCCGTTCCGATGTTAATATCAATCATTTCTTCGATTAAAGAAGTGTTACCTTCTTCAAACTCAGGCGGGGCTAGAGGTAGTTCCAGATCTTCTCCATTCTCTACCGCGTATATGTCGAGTTCCTTTTGTGGGGGAAGCTCTACCATGGGATTTCCAAAGTAAGAAGACGAATGTGGGATTAAGGACAAATCTACCATGTGATGGGTGAGATGTAACTCTGCATAGGCGTTTAGGTAATCAAGAGTGGTTGTATCACTGTCAACATGACCTAAGATAGTAGATGTATTCTCAGCTATGTGTGTTAGAAGAGGGTTTGTTGACGTTTTCTTTACTAACGGTTCAGTACGAAGGGATACCATGAAACGGGTGTCCTCCAACTCACTGTTTGGAGTGAAATGTGAAGCTGAGGTTGCTATCGAATCTGTGAGAAGGTTTTGTTCTCGCGGGATTGCTTCAATTGATATGAAGTTAAATCCTTTGCTCAAATCTAATACTGTTGTTTTGTAGAGCTGTAAATGTTCAGCTCTAGTCTCATACACCTCAGAGACTTGGTTTGCTACTAATTGAGAGTCTCCTAACACTCTGATGTCATTAACACCGAGCCTTTTAGCTATGATGAGGCCAAGGAGGAGGGCTTCGTACTCAGTGCCATTGTTTGTACATTCGAAATTTAATTTAAAGGTGAACGGTAGGATCTTTCCCTCGGGAGAAGTAAAGATCACACCTGCCCCAGCCCCATAACAACATCTAGCTCCATCAAAGTGGAGAGTCCAATGTTTATTTGGGAAGATGGATGTTGGGACATTTGTTACGTCTATTTCTTCTACTTCGGTTACTTCTACCATGTAGAGTTCCTCTGCTGGAAGAGAACCAACTCCTAGGGTACATCCCATACCTGTGGAATCAAATGGTAGGAAAATTGGTAGATCTTGTTCTAGCAACTCAACAATTTTTGCAGTAGTTCCTAATGACACTGTTTCTACAATGTTAGCTTCATCCTTGAGGGCTGGGATGCTCTTGACTAGGTTCGTAATCTCTAGTTCTGTTGTAGGTATTAATTTTTCTTCTGGTTTTGAGTTGGTTGGTTTGTTAAGTTGGTTTGTTGGGAGTTCAAACTCAGAGTGAATGCCTGGCCTTTTCTTCAGGTCTGCTAGGTGTATATCAAATGGTTTTGGATCACCTTTTGCTATGAATATCTTTCCTAAGTGCAAGAATCTTATTTCCTGAAATAACGTAGAAGGGATTGCCTTCATACGGTGTATCCATGGTCGGCCGAGGATCATATTATAGTTGGTTTCCCGATCTATAATATAAAACTCAGTGAGGATTTATTTTGGGTCCTAAGGTGACTGGTAGTATTATAGTTCCAATCGAAGTGGCTTTAAGGCTATCATAGCCTCTTAGTGTATTCCGAGTCGTGGAACAATTTGTCTCTCCATACCCTAGCTTTTGAAGGAAAGAGAAGGGGACTATGTTAACTGCTGCCCCATCGTCAACCATTGCACGTTTAACGTAATTGTTATAAACCCACACTTGTAAATGTAAGGCTGGATCACCTCTACGTGCAATCTCAGCGTCTGTTGGCATTTTGCTTATGTCGAATATAAACTCGGTATCCCTATCCGGCTGCCCCGGAGGGTGGATATCAAAGTCTATATGGTTTACCTGTGTTTCGGGAGGAGGAGTGATGTTAATTAAATGACCTAAACCTAATGCTTCTAAAAGAGCAGCCCTATGGGTAGGAGAGTTCTTCAGCAAGTCCAAAAAGGAGATGTGAGAGAAGGTCTTTGTTAAGTCATTAATTAAATCATAGGCACCTACAGGTTTTACTAATGTTTGTTGAATGTTATCTGGCTCTAGTGGGTAACTTGGATTTGGCTGAGAGGAATACTCTCGTGTCCTTGTTATGGCTTCCACGTGTAGCTCAGTGTCTAATTCCACTAAACCGACTATCTTGGTTCGTGGCTGATTTCCTAATTGTGGTGCGACAGGTGGATTTAGTGAAGTCGAGGCTTCATGATCATTGTTTCCTGTCATTACACCCTTGTTCGTCCCATTTGGATTTAATTTGTTGTTATTGTGATTTGGGAGTGGATCATTGAAGATCTTGAGGGGTGTGTTTTGAGGGGAGACTGCCCCTGTGAAAGTATTTGGCGCAGGTGATGCAGGATCTACTAAGAACATATCTATGAAAAGTTGTCTTTGTTCCTCTGGCAAACGTTGCATGAATTTATTGTAGTCATGGCAAGTCCTAGTGTCATGGCCTCGAATTTTGTGGAAACCACAATACGAGTTGGGATTGTAATTCCTAGGTTGTTGGTTTGGCACGTGTTGTGGTCCAAAACTCTGATTAAACTGTTGACTATTAGGATTAAAGTTTTGCGTTTGTTGCCTTTGGTTTTGATATCCAGTTGAGTTTTGACTTGGACCCTGTGTCTGGATCTGCCATTGTTGTTGTTGTTGTTGTGGATGATTAAAATCCACCGCATTGATTGTTGGGGTAAAATTGTTGTTTCGTTGATTGTTAACCGGTGGTGGAGCATTTACAACATTTGCCTTTTTTGCTTGGTCAGTTACTCCATCTGTTGTGACCCCGTGGTTTTTGTTAAGGATTTTAGGTCCTTGATTGGCATTTGTGGTAGTAGGATAAGTCATAGTATTTTGGTTGGGGATGATTAACCTCCCATTTGTTCCATATGCCTTGCGACCGCTATCTATTGTAGCTTGATCTATTCGGAGGGCGCTCTCAAGCACTTCATCATAAGTTCTTAGTGGGAACTTCTGGACTTCTTCCTTTATCTCTCTGCTGAGAGAATGAAGGAATAAATCACATAGTTCCATCTGATCCATGTTTGGAGTGCTTGCTGAAGAATAGAGGACTGTACGCCATCTTTGGATGAAATGAGCAACAGATTCATTGTGTTCTTGTTTAATATGCAAGAATTCCCTAATTCCTGTTCTCAACAATTTGTTCATGTCGAACACCTTGATGAACTCTGAAACGAGTTGTTTAAATGAATGTATTGAGGCTTCAGGTATTCTATAATACCAATCGAGGGTGAATGCCCTCTAAAGTTTTGGGGAATATTTTAGCAACAACTCCATCCCAAGGGAGCAGTTCTCGAATGGCTGTGGCATAGGCCTTAATATGTGCATTCGGATCTCCCTCCCCTTTGTACTTGGGCAAATTGGGAAGAGGTCTTGGAAGCATGATGCTTCGTATAGTGAAGTCTAAGGGCTCTTTCAAATATTCTGAATAAGTTCCTATCGCATAGGTTTTGACCATTGATGGTGTTTGCTGAGGGGGTGGAGGTGGAATGGGTTGTTGATATGGTGTAGCGTATGTATTTACAGGGACATAAGGAAATCCCTGTGGTTGAGCGAACATGCCAGGAGAAGAGAACATATCTCCCTGTGGTGACTTGGAATACATGTTTAAGTATGGAGGAGCATTGCTTAGAAATGGATTGTTTTGTACTAAACCGGGAGGTATCATATTTTCCACTGGAGCGGCGTTAGAGAACACAGTTCTAGTTGGCGTTTGTTGTGAATACTGAGGAGGCATGCCCAACATGCCTGTTCCTGTGAGGAGGTCTACTTGGCTAGGATGATGTGGAGGATTGGAATTTCCTGCCTGCATGAATTGTAAATTTTGACTTGCTTGAGCAAGTTCCAACCCTCTAACTTTCTCAACTAAGGCTGAGATGACCTCGTTTGGTGAAGATACGGTATTTTTCCTTAGTGGTGTTTGTTGAGGTTGTATAGGCATATGGTACCCAGCTATGAATTGATCGGTGCCCTGCCAAGTTTCACCGAGGGCATTTCCTATAGGTGGAGGAATGGAGGTGTTTTCTTGAAAAGAGACCTCGGGTTGTGTTTGCAAACCTCCTATAGGTGGGTACATACTTTGAGAGCATTGTTCACTCCTAGCATAATGCGCTAAATGTTCATCATCTAAAAATAGATATGGATCTGATTGTCTACTGATTTGTGGTCTAAGCAACACCTGAGGAGATGAACCAGATTCTCCAGTGAGCATCATGTTATTCGAGCCTGAAGGCTCTGGTTGTTGCGTTTGAGTGAGCTGATCCAACTCCTCTATTTGGAAAGAAGAACTATATCTAGTCCTTTGAGGTGGAGTTTGTGTTGAAAACCGGTTGATTGAATAGTTGTCACCCCATGCTGAGAGCGAGGGTGATGGCTGTCTATTCAGTTGATCGTAGTATGCTTCAAGACCTAGGAGAGGTCTGCCATATGCATCGAATCCCGACATATTCGGGGGGTATATGAATACCCACAGAATAATGGGAAGAAGCGAAGATGGATGAAAGAAAATGAAACACTAAAAGGGGAAAGGTGAAAATGAAGCAACTGTTCCTTTCACGTCAGGTTCACCAATTTTGTTGGTAAAGCTGATGTGAAAGGCTAATGAGGTAGATAGGGTGAAAGAACAAGTAGAAATGTTTGTGTGGAAAAGTTTCACGTTGGGTTCACCAATTTTGTACGATGGAAAAGTGACAAGCGAGCATGGGAATCTACAAGTAACTCTTCCTCGCACCCGACCTCCCGAGGTCATGCCGAGACAGCCGGTGGGGATGGAATATACGTGGGGCACAGACAAACTAGTTAGGAAATCTTATGTCTTCGACACGCACTAATGGAATCTGTGAATCTAAGGCAAAGAAGGCCCTCCTAACCTGAACTGGCATGATAGATCATTCGGTGAGGATGACTGCTCGAAGGCTCCAATCAATATCGAGCTCTGGCATGATCCGATCTATAGGTTGTGGAATACGTGGAAGATAACCTGTGGGTGCTTCGTAGATATCCCCCGACAGGGTCATGAAAAATGGATGATGGATGTATGGTGGATTCTATGGGTGATTCTCTGGTCTAGTCCAGAAATCCTTAGCTTGATTAGCTGCTACGTCTAGTGAGGATAGTTGTGCGATAATGATTGGTGGAAGTGGAGAGGATCTAAATACTAATGTGCATAAACCAGCATCAATGTCTGATTGACCTGTGGGCCCGTTGGGTTGTGGGACCTGTGGATCACAACCGTAGGTTCATGGTCATTGTGGGCCTCCTATGGTCATGTGCAGAATCAATCCCTAATCCCTAATATCCAGTAGTCGTATGCCTTTTCGGCCTCTATGTTTAGAACTAAAAGTTGTGCAATCTTCTCAGAGTACCTTACAGGCGTTCTGGCAACTTGAATTCTTAAGCTAGTGTCTATGTCAATGAGAATGTCTCCTGCGTCTGGCTATGGGACCAAAGGATCACAACCGAACATTTTCTCTTTTTCAAGCCCTTCTACAGTCATGCGGATATTTATTAGGGAAATCTGTAGTTTGGCTGGTTTGACCAAAACGTATGCGCTTTATCATCTTCTATGTTTAATCCTCTTAACTGTGAGCTGATTTCTTGTAGGTCTGTTGTTGTTCGGAAGACCTGAATTCTGAGATTTTGGTCTATGTCAGTTATTGCTGCAACAAGATTGGGTTGAGGCATGATTGGCTCGAATACGTATTCTCTGGGCTCCCTAGGTCCCGTGATTGTCATACAAAAGAAACAATATAAATCTAACTAAAGAAAAGTAAACTAATTATGTAAAGTATATCCACAACATATATAAATTCTCTATTTTTGTATTTTTGATAGATTATTTAATAGAATTAAGATAACAACTATTTAATAGAATTGAAAGAGCAATTATTTAATATCTAGAAAATGACAACTAAGCTAATAACAAAATTTAAAACAAACAAGTAGCCGAGTATAGCTACCTGCCTGTGTAGTTGTGAATCTATTCTGAATAACCAAATAACTGATCTAATCTATTTGAAAGACCCCCAATCTTACCTCAGAAGTGAGGAATGAATCATAGTTTCTCAGAAACTATCAATCCCCACAGCTTCCCCGACAATATCGAAAGCGAGATTAACTAAAATGAAATGATTCACTACTCTATTTGATATGTTTTAACTAGAACTTTGATAGCTTGAACCTGGATTTTGTAGAACAGTGGCAAATCCAATTATGTGTGGCTTTGTCCCCTCAGTGTGGTCTCCTCGTTCCTTCGTGCTCACGTGAATCCAGAAAAGCATGTAATGCTAGCATCAACAGGAGTAGGTATTGGAACAATGGCAGCTTTGGATGTAGACTGAATACAATGTGAGTAGGAGAGGGATAGCGCAAGAGAACAGAGCTTGGCTTATGCAATTCCTAGCAGGATTTATTGCGAGTCATGCAACACAAAACATCCAGAACCTGAAACTATCCTTCTTGACGAACAAAACCTGCAACTCTAATGGCTTCAGACTGAAAATGAAACTATCCTACCTTAATTGATTGTATGAAATAGTAATAACACTAGAACAAGAAGATCATGTGGCTTCTAAATAGCAAAATAAGACTAACTATGCATGCAACAAATGAAAACTATTGAATTCCTAAGCAAGAACTGAAAGACTAAACTATTGAAATGAGAGGATGAGAGGCAATTTTTGAGGGGCCATTTGCTTGTAATCAAACCAGCTATTTATAGAATTCCCATTCACCCAAAGGTAACTCCAACTAGAACTCTTTTACTATAAACAATGAAGAAACACTATTCCAGGGAACCAAAATCATAAATACAAGCAAAAACGGATGAGAAAGCTGGTAAAAGTTGAAAATTTACGTGAGTCACGTTAAAAGAAGTGCTGGAAAATGTGTGAAGGACCACCATCCTGAGCAGGGGGCGGTTACAGGACCGCCGCCCTGCCTGGGTGGCGGTCACGAGACCGCCGCCCAGGCAGGGTGGCGGTTTCGTCACTGAAGACAAAATGCAAAGGAAAAGAGGGGAAAGAGAAAAACAAAGCATGCAGAGGCTAAGCGGGGCATGTGGGATGTTAACGTACACTTGGAGAGATTTTCCAAATCCCGAACACCTTGCGAGGAGACCTGTATCATCATTGGGGCATGTGTAACATCGTTCTGGCAGCGCAGTACCCTTACAATTTTGGTTTACCTTGGCTCCATGTAGATGTATGTACCTCTTGAATGTTTGCCCCCGAATGAGGTTAAATAAGACATGTATATATATGATTCCTTTGCTTAATTTTTGTTATTAACAAGTAAAAGGCTGACCAATAGTGATAAAAGAAGACAATAAGAAGTAACATCTAGAAGATAGGAAAATGAGATAAAGAGGACATAGGTGCCTAGAGGCAACAATGGTGCTCGGGCACTCTTGTCCCTAATGGGTGGTCCTACATAGGGTGCCCAAAAGGATAAATAGTGAAATCAGAGGTGAATAAGATGTCGGATGGTATGCAAAATTATAAGTTGTCAATCAAAAACAACAAACAATAAAGATAGAAAGGATAAAAGTAATGTCAAAGAAAAGTAAAGGGGTGTTAACAAGTAATTCTCTTGCTTAGGAATCATGCATATAAATGTCATACTTAGAGGCTAGATGTACATAGTAAGAGCGTGATTTAGCGACTACATCTCCCGCCCCCTCCCCCCCCGCCCCCACTTTATGTTGGTGAATAAGGATTCAATAGTATAAAGTAGAAATGAAAACCGTACCTTAGGGAGTCGAGAGAAAATTGGGCACAATAGTGTGTCGAATGAGTGTTGTAATGTGCCAAATGGAATAATGTGAAATGTTTACCGTTAAATTCTAAGGAGAGGGAAGGATAAAGATCCTAGGGGTGATTGGAATGTCATCTTTTCTAGAGCATGCTTTGAGATTTACTTTATGGTTGCTTGTGTGCTTTACCTTTGGTGGGATATGATAGGACCTAACAAATGTAGTTAATGCTCTAGGTAAACACAATTGAACTTTAACTTGGAAAATATGTAAAAATGGAAATGTATATTGGAAAAAAAAAACTAAACCAAGGGGTTAGAGTACACCTGGAGTGTTGAAAGAGAAAGTGACATTTTTTTTTCCTATTTGTAGACTTGATGCTTAGGATCTGGTTAGAATCATGAAGGATTTGGGCAACCTATTGGCCAAATAGGGATTTGAGCAACCTGGTGCTAAAATTCATATTTAGGCATCCTGTTACTGCTAAGGGAACATCAAGCTCCAAGGATATGCCCTTAGAACGAAATAGGTCATTTGTAGTCTTAAAGTATCTAAAGCATGGAAAGTCCTTCTCAGACATTGCATTCTTCAAGAATTGTCGCTAGGTAGGAAATCCTGGAAAGGGATTGACCTTCAAACTCTTTTGCTCACTTCATGCTCGGTTAAGGTCAGAGACACGTTTGTTGCCAAGAGTATTTGGCGAGCATGGGAACTTCTCAAACCCCATCTCCAACAGGTTGGCAATGGTTTCAGAAATGGGTTATTTATCAACTCCCATTCCATAGGGTGGTCTCCCTTGTTCCAATTCTAGGATACCCCTTTAGCTTTCGCTCCTTGATTAAAAGGTGTGAGATTTTTCAAAAAAGGAATCCATTATCTCACTAATATATTTTGTAGTTGATCCAGAGATTGGCTTCCTTGACCTGCTATCAAGCAGAAGTTTCAACATATAAATTTGAATGCTCCTGCTATTGCCTCCATAGTTTCTATCATCCCTCGGGATGTTTTACATAAAATTGGGGTGTATCCCCCTGCTGCGTGGTGGAGAGATTGGAATTGGTCAATGGCCACCATCATTTCCTAGTACAAACCCCGATTTGGTTACCACTTATTGGTGGAGAGTTCTATCCCATATTATACTCTCAACCGCAGATGGCATATTAACTCTTCTCCTCAGGGTTGGTCTAGAAGATTTTCCAAGCTTTAGTGCATCCCCACATAACCCAAAAATGCTCGCTTCCTCTAGTGTATTCTTTATCAAGCCCTCCCTATTAGTGATAAAATCAAGCAAATGGGTGTTCCCAACCCTTTATGCCCCTTCCGCCACTAGCCATAAACCCTCAAACATCTCTTCTGGTTTTGTCCTTTAGCTCAGTTGGCTAGGCAATGGATTTATTATTTTTTTCGGCCCTTTCTTCCAGAACTCTTTACCTGGAAAATGATTCTCTTGGGGGACTCAACTTCCATTCCTGCAAAATACAACCAAATTTGGCAATTGTTCAGAGCTGATATTATTTTTCAAATTTGGAAAAATAGAAATAATTCTATATTCAATCAACTGCAACTTGATAGAACTTTTTCTGTTTCTAATCAAGTGGTTGTTATTGTTAATGTCCTTCAGATCTAGGTCCAAGCTAAAAAAGTTCGCTTGGAGGTGGAGCATTTACAAACTCTTATCGACCATCGGGGGAGTGCTCCTTTGTTGTTAGTTGGGAGCCTTTGGTGCAAACTCATCCTCGTTCCCCTCCTTGGGGTTGTGGTCAAGGGTCTCATCACCGTTCATGTAGCTGACATAGGAGCCTTAGTCTACGACCTCCGCCACCTTCACCCAACTGGAAGGGAGGTGACAGAAGAAGGAACTTTGATCGACATGCTAGTTCCTATAGTGCTTAGGAATCTTAGAAATCACAATCTTGGAAGGATTGATGGCTAGAATCCTCCCATTGCAAACGCTGGATGGGATCTCCCATGCAGTTGTGGTGGTGGTGGATCCCCTGGAGCGTGGGGAGCCTCAGATAAAGTCCCAAGATTGGCCTAGCCATTTCCTCGTAGCGGGATGATCAAACTGAAGAGCAAGGTGGGTGGGTTGGTATGCCCGATTTGGAGCCTTATGACGGCTCTGGTTTGGGAGATAAACCTGATAGCTCGCCTCCACCTCCTTCACCTTCTGTGGCCATGTTTGCAGCTACTGCTTAATTGTTCTCTGGTTTAATTTGACATGTACTATCTGGCTTGTTTTTTATGTTAACCATGCAAACTCTTGCTTTTGGATGTATTTCCATACAACTTATTTTTTGTATGATTAGCTTGTACATTTATATTCTATTAATGTGAATGGATGGCTTTTTCAATGAAAAAATTATTACAAGTACTTTTTAAAATCACGCATTACTCACGAAAAATGAGAACCACAAGGAAAGTTACCTCTACTTATGTGTTGGAATTCATTACAATACGGCCCTAAACACATTTGTTAATTAGTAATATATTTTTAAAAAGAGAGAGAGAGAGGTGTCAATTCCACGGCGAACATTATAAGCCGCTTAAAAATCTTGCATGTTTTTTGTTTTAAAAAGGCATTTCATCAACGGCTAGTGAATTCTCCCCTTTGCCCATTCTGTTTTCAAGTCGAGCTCAATACAGAGCAGAATTCAACATGAAAGAAGAAAATGAAGATTGCAAACAGAAAAAAGAAGCAGCTGCATATTTCTTCAAAGTCATGCTGATAGGCTTTGCACAAAAAATGGTAACATTAATGCAGAGTATGCTTTGTTGCAGCTTTTTAAAATGTATATATATTTGAAATGTCCTGAAAATTATTTTCTTGATTTGTTTTTGGCAGCGCATTCCTCCTGCATTTCTTCACAATCTCAGAGACAAAGTCGGTAAAACTGTGGTGTTGCAAGGCCCAAATGGGAAAGGATGGTTTGTAAGATTATGCGGCACAAATACTGAAATGGAGTTTGGTCAGGGTTGGGAAAATTTTGTGCATGGTAATACAATAGAGTTGGGTGATTTTCTGGTGTTCAAGTATGTTTGTAAGTCCTATTTTAAGGTTATAATATTTGGGAGAAGTGCTTGTCAAAAACGTCTTCCTGGTTTTCATAGTCATCATGGTGAGAAGAAGAATGATCGAGCAGAAGTAACGGTGGAACAGCCAAAAAAACCCAATTCCTCTGGTCGTCCTCGTGGTAGGTAAAAGCAAAAGTTTTCTTCTCAATGCATAAGAGAAAACAAATTCAAATCTTGAGACCAATAAATTATAGCCAATTTTTAATGCTGCCTGTCGAATAGAAGTATGTCTTGATCTGAATTCAACAAAATTTTATTTCAATGTCGCGCATACTCCAAAGAATACTGGGTATTGCCAATTTGTTGAGGAAAGCAATCATCAAGCAGAAAGGAAAAAACCCAAAGATTCTGGTCGTGGTAAGGAAATGCTAAATTTTATAAAAGAAAAACTGGTCAGATCTGTGAGACCCACATATCATAACCAACTTTAATGTAATGAACAGAATAGAAATTTTACTGAATCTGAATTCAACAAACTGTAATTTCAATGCAGGCCGCACTCTGAAGAATACTGGGTATTGCCAATCTGTTGCTGGAAAGAAGCACCAGATAGTGAAATCTGCAGAGACTGAAACTGGAGAAAAGACGTATCAAGGAGTCTATTATGTTTCTCGCAGGCGTTCTGTTACCAAAGCAGAAAGGAAGAAAGCCCTCAAGGCTGCGAGTTCTTTCACATCAGAGAAACCCTTTTGTTCAATCCTTATGAAGCCATCTCATGTTTACCAAGGATTTTGGCTCGTAAGTCATAACTCTCTCCCCTCTGTGTGTGTATTTGGAAGGAATTTTGATTTTATTTGTGGATATCAAGGGATCTTTTTGTCTGTTGCATTTCTCTTATGTTAGGGTTTGAAAGCCTGAATTCATGCAATCTATTCATGACTTGGGTTTCTTCATTGTGTGTGTTTGGAAAGTTGATTTTCTCTTATGTTGGTTATAAAAGCCTAACAACAAGCAATCTATTCAATGACTTGGGTTGCTGCATGCAGATGCTTAACACTAATAGGGTTTAAGAGGGATTTATCTGGGTCAACATAATGTAGTTTGTGATTGTTTGAATTTTCGTATATTTCTGAATAGTAGACTTTTAAGATGGTTTTAACATATGATTAATAGAAGACACTTTTCAATCAATAAGAGGGTTCTAAAAGGTTGATGTAATTCTGTTTGTGAGGTTGTTTGGGTGTGCAGGGTATGAAAAAACCATATATCGACCGTCTCCAATTACCAAGTATAAGAGTAGAAGTGACTCTTGTGGATCCGAAAAATAGAGAATGGCCTGTACAGTATTTGGGGACCAATAAAGTTGGCCTAAGCGGAGGGTGGAGATATTTTTCACTTGCCAACAATCTTGAGGAAGGAGACGTTTGTATCTTTGAAATGGAGGACAATAGTGAAACCAAACTTAAATTTAGAGTCCATATTTTCAGGGTTGTGGAAAAATGTTCTGCTTACAAGAGGATGGAAGGTACAGGAATGCCTGATACCGCTCCTTTATCTACAAAACTTTCTAGAAAGAAAAGGAAAGTCAGTACTGTACTGAGGGAAGATCTTGCTATCAATTTATCAGAAAAAGCATTTGGGTTGGAACAGGAAAAGAATGCAGAACCAAGGTTAAAGAAAATGCAGGGGAAGAATGAGAAGGATGGAAGTGATTTTTTAAAAATGACAAAAGGCAAGCCTGTCATTTATGATCGGAAAGCAGGTTGTAGGCATAGCCCAAGATTAATCCAAAAATGTAATTTAGTTACGAGTCCAAAGAAAGAGTTGTGCCCTGCACCATCCGTAGATGTACAAAAATCAATTAGTAGGGAAGAAATGGCGCTGTCAACAAAGATCACTTATCTATATGATGAGAATGAAAATGGTGAAGAAGACTTGATGATTATTTGGGAAAACAATAATGCAAATCATGTAATGGCTCATAACAGTGGGACAGTTATTCTATCTCAGGAGTCCATTCATAAAGGACCTTCAATGAAACAATCCATACCTCTAGTATTAAATCAAAAACCTGAAGCATCAAGCTTGGTGGCAGAATTGTTGCCAAAGGAAGCTACTTCTCTACTTGATATGAATGTTGAGGAAAATTCAAAATTTAGTTCATGAATGTGTAATAAAACTGGGCCCCAATATAATCCTATCACAAGTTCAGGCAGTGAATCAACAAACCTAGGTGGTAAGTTTGCTGGCATTGTTACCAGAAGTGGCCACATCTTTCATTGATACGAGTACAGAACAAAACTTGGTTCCAAGTGCTGAAGGCTATGGTGATATTGAGACATCCAAGCTTAAATGAATGAAAAGTAACGATAGGCAGTACTATGGATTATGCTTTGTTATCACTCATGAAACAATATCTAAGGTATAAATTCAAAATATAATAATGTTCAAGCATAGGACTATAAATTATGTAGTTTAGAAATGAGTAAAGGTAGATCCTATTTATCTGAATTGGTGAATATATATGCATCTCTTTTATTTGCATTTCTGTCTCTATTATGAATGAAACAGTTTGATGTTTTACTTTTATATGATACACATATTGGGTAAGGAGTTAGATGATGTTGAATTGTTAGCTGGCCTTTGAGCCGCTAAGATGCCCTCCTGATCTTGTCATGGTCAGATTGTTTCTTGACTACAAGAAGGCTTCGCGCATTTCATGCCTTACCCCTGCTTGTTTTTAAGTAATTTTTTTTTTTTGACTAATTTGAGAAATAGCACTAAATAACGACTGAGTAATAGCCTTATTAGAAATATTACAGTACTTCCAAGCAACCTATATATACCTATATATAATTTATTGATAGCTGAAGCCCATTAGTTTGAAGTTTTCAAGCTCTTCATGTCATAAATCAATGGCTTTATAGGGGAATGGTTGATATCCATGATATGGACTGATCAAATAACTCTGGTTGAAGTGACAATGAGCATATAACTTATATTTCTATGTATGTATGTGCATGTGTGGGTGTGGGTGCCATTTGCGCATAATATTGCTGGATATAGTTGGCCGCTTTGATGATGTTTGTGCTCTCTCTCTCTCTCTCTCTCTCTCTCTCTCTCTCCCCCAAGTTAAAAACTTTTCCTGTAACTTGCAATCAACGCTAGTGCATCTCAAGAATTTATATGCATATTAGTCATCAGTTGTGGCAATATTTTAACCTTCCGGTTCATCTAACTACTTTGTATGCACCAGTCATCAATTGTGGCAATATTTTAACTTTTTGGTTCACTATGTTGGGTGAAGTATCTGCTTAGCTTTTGTGTTCCTGATTTAGTGGATTTTAAGGGTAAATTATTTTCTGCAAGGATTTTGGCATTGTTAAACTTGCATTTAGATGTGCTTCCACCCACTCTTTTATCAAAATATTCAGTAGCATACTTATTCGCTATTGATAAGACTCCATTTAGTCCTTTTCCCACAAAGGGACTAGCTGAAAAAAAATGAACATTGCCTCCTGCTTTGCATGATTATTGATTAAAATCTTTATCTCAGCCTGTAACGTTCCCTTTTCATCTAATCTTCCCCATTAACCCATTGCTACCATTTTCTTGCCCAATTTGATTGCTTTCTGGAAAGAAATTATGTGATGCCCTGGGTCCAGAAAGTTTGAAAGAGGGATATAAGCGAACCATAGCTTAAAATTTTAAAAGAACTTTTCAGAACTTAGAAGGCCTAAAAGTAGTAGTTGGACCTATCATCTGAACTATAGATGTGGAAGGGGAAGCTGTAAAAGACAAGCTCTACATATAGAAGAAAGGATCCTGGGGACCTAGCTGCATACAATGGAACTATCAAGTTCAACTATTGAGACAGGGATACCAGAACTAATAGGTTTAGAGGTGACCACAATTTTAAGCTCACCATCTAGTAAACTTCTTAATCCATCCAAGTAGGATTTGGCTTGCTGACCTTTTGAAATAGTGACAATATATGCATCTGAGATATCAAGAGATAATTGGGAGTGCTGAGCAAACATGTGCAGTACTTGGAAAAGATGTAACAAACATGTGCTGAATCTCACCGAATTAAGAGAAAAAATGAGGTAAAAGTAGTTTGAAAACAACACCTATTCAAGGGAAATGCAATGGATAGGTGGCCACCATCTTTAACTTCTCCTCAACTCCCTCTCTCTACCTTTATCTTCTTCCTTTCCATGATCTTCATTTTCCTTATTATCTTGTTAAGTTGACTACTTAACAACGACTGATTACTTCCTTTAGGGCTTCTTGTCTGCCTGTGGATGAAGATTATTCAACACTTAATTTTTTGAGATGGTACTGATTATAAATTTTATGAGCCGTTTGTATAAATATCTACTTTTCTTCCAAATTTTATGGAAAATGAGAATAGAATTGCTGTTTTATAATTTTGGAAGGAATTAGAAAAAACATTACACGAATAAATTACTTCCATTTGATAGAAGTATATACTAATTCTCAATGTTCCAGTTTACTCAAAAGGAGCCCAAATCCCGTCCATGGGAAACCACCCTTGTATTATAGCTTAAACTGCTTACTTCTTGGTTTTGACATCCATGATGCTGAGCCCGCTTTTGAGCTGCAAAGTGCAATGTCTATATCCCTGTAGACTCTGATTTTTTTATTGTCCATCAAATTGCCAAAAATCTAAGTGAGCTTCACCTAAGTATAATCTCTAAGAACCCAGCAGGACAAATAGCCCACACAGGCAGCTGAAATATAGCTACTAATGACATTGCCATTTTATCCAACTAATTTATTCTACCACAGGCCAGATTACAATGCCTTGAAGGTTAAAGAGAAATCCAAGGGTCTTATAAATTTGTCTTTTCTTGAATCAGGACCAGTCAGTCAATCTTAGCGAGCCACTTAGTCTCATCCTTCGGGGTTTACATCTTTAGAAATATGATTGTACACATCATTCAGCATGTCTACCGTTGAAGCATTATAATACCGCCTATACAAAACTGAAAACACTAATAAGTTGGGACATGCTAGAAGATTGGACTCCAGTGCATTTTGAGATGTATTTAGACATGGAAAATAATGTCAAATTAATTATAGAAAGGCTTAAAGAGGCCTCTGATAAGCAAAATATCTATTCTATTTAGAGAAAAGTGTGGGAAAATTTCAAGAGGGTCGCATGGCTTCTCCAGTGGTGAAACCACATAAAAATTCTATTAAACTTGGTAAGGCTCCAATATTATCATTTGGGATTTGTGCTTCTTTCAGATTCTGGAAAAAGCCAACCCACCAGCTTATGAGCTTGCACTGCCTCCTGCATTGGATAGAATTCATGACGTATTCCAATGCCTAACTCATTTTGATTCTCCCTCTGTCCACGCTCTCTCCCACCAAACCCTAACCCTTGACGGGCACCTGAGCGACCATGGACATTAATGGAGGGGTAGGGCTTTCTCCAACTACAGGAAGTTTTGCATGCTTCAAGTAAGATGAAGTTTTAGTTAAAATGTTTTCTCATTTCTTTAAATAGCATTGTGGGTTTTATTTTCACATGGGGAATTTTGTATTTTAACCTCATCGGTTGCTCTGCACTCTCGAACTGAGTGGGTTTGTAGTGAGAACAGAAGCTCCTGTCCGCATTGGTTTGTTTCGAAAACTGTTAAGCAATTGTGTGAGAATCCTTGGGTCTGGTTTGAATTTCAAAGATATTCATTCTTCTACTGGTTGTGGGTGTGAAACCAGATTTTTAAGTGGGTTTGCTTTGAAGTTCAAAGATATTTATTCTTCTACTGGTTATGGGTATGAAACCAGATTTGTAAGTGGCTTGTATGGAATAATACCCACGAACAAATGGAAATATTTCTGTAATGGCTTTTCGAAACTGAACTTACATATCTTGGAACTTTTGGAATCAGTTTTCACAATGGAAGATCCTGTAAACAGGTTTATCTGGGAAAACTGTTAAACGTCCGAGAATCCTTGGGTGTGGTTTGAAGTTCAAAGATATTCATTCTTCTGGTTGTGGGTGTGAAACCAGAGTTGTAAGTGGCTTGTATGGGATAATTCTCATGAGCGAATGGAACTTTTCTACGGTGACAGTTATTTGGAAAGTTTTTGAAACTGAACTTATATATCAGAAATCTAGGAACTTTTGAAATCAGTATTTGAGACCCTAGTTTTTGGAGTTAACTTAGGAGAACCATTAGTGGTATAACCTACACACACCATATGTATCAGAAATCATGGAACTTTTGTATTAAGGATTTGAGACCTTAGTTTTTGGAAGTAGGAAAACCATAAGCACTATAATCTTCACACACACGTACATATATATTCTTCCCTTTACCCTTACCCAATAACGTAAAGCAAAATAAACCACATCACTTACCAAAGAGTGGAGCCCCACAAAAACGAAACCCCAATAGTGAGTGCTGACAGAGTTATTGTCCATCAAAAGTTTCATTGGATAAAGTAGCTTCTAATATACACTGAAATATCATCCTCAACTCCTAATACCCATAATTGCAACAACATCATAACCGCTATTGCCATCCCTATAGGAATGGCAAATTTTGACTTCAGGAAAACCTTGAAGTACGTTGGAAATTTCTTGAATTTTTATGTTCGACTTCCAAGAATGGATTTAGCCTTTCTGGAGTCCATTGATTTTTTAGCAAGGAATCTCCTTCAATATGAATCTTCTTTATAGATACATCTCTTGCCAAAATTAATCCTTTTACAAGCACTCTTTCTTCCACTAAGTTGTTTGTTGGTGCTCCATTACTCTTAGATGTTACCATGATTTCTGGACATAATAGTTCGGCCACCTGCTGGACCTAGGTTGCCCTTATATGTTCCATCAAAGTTGAGTTTAATCCAGTTCAATTCAAGAGGCCCCCATTTCACCTCACCCCATCTCTTTTGCTATCCTTTGATCTCATCCCTTTATCGAGGTATATGGAAAATGTTTCTAACCCAATTTTGTAATGGTTTTGAATCCCCCATTCTAGCTTTCCCTTCGTATGTCAACTGAATCCTCAATACTTCTGAGAGAAGTGCTAGAATTTTGCATTTCAATTGAGTGTCTGGCCTAGATTTGTTTCGTAATATACTTTTGTTTCTTTCCTACCTTTTTTTTTTTTTTTGTAATTTTATTAATTGGTAATCTTCAAAGGCATTTTACCGAGTTTCAGTACTTGATCATGTTTCCTAGGATTTGAACCTAGGGCTTTTTTAACTATGTCACCCCTGAACATGAGTCACATACTAGGTTGAACACAAGGAAACTTCTGTAATTCTTGTAGGAAAAAATATATGTGGAACTAGTTGATTACTATGTAAAGGCAAATGCAGTTTTTTTAGGTTTTACCTTTTGAGTTATACGAGTGAGTCATTTCTTTTTTGTTTGTAAGATCATATTGTGATTGTAATGAAAATAATGATGTATGAATTTTTCATTGTATGATTATCACAGTTTGTTGAGCCCATTTCTAGATTTTTTTGTTATTGGTCTGTGTCTTTGCACAGCTAGTGTTGTGTGTGCTTGAGAATTTCTACTTCTATCAATGTTGGTGGGAGTTTCAATCTGCCGAAAGGCAAGCTCCACACCTCGTATGGACTTAGTGGGGTTTGACTCTAGCTGGAGCATGAATGTTCAAACGTATCCGCCCTCGACTACTAAGTCACCTAAGTCCCTTGCCATAATTGTTTGATTTTTGTAAAGGGTGTGTTAAATTGTTGCCTATATGTGATGTTGCACGTTAGATGTCATATTTATTGGGGAGCTTGAATTTGTGACACAAAGATGGCAATACATTTTTCATTTGTGATAAACCATTAATCATAGCCCTAAGACAAGATTTATGTATTTTATTAAATGGAAGAGTAAAGATGATGTGGTTGTGGTATTTTTATTTAAAGTATTGAATTGAAATTGATGAATCCATTAAATGGGTTGGAACCCAATAATGCAAATGATGGTGTAAAAGGTGTTGCCTAGGTTATTCATTAAAGTTTAATTCCCATAAGAAATCGTGAATTTGAAGGAATGGATACCCCTCGATCCTCAGCAGCCAAGCCAAAATTTTTTGTACACCAAACCTGTACAAGTTTTAGACTCGATAAAAAAAAGGGATAAACCCAAGTGACTCATGATAGCCCTTTTTGATATATGGCTGAATTGATTTTGGTTTTACAAGTTTAATACTAATTTAAAAATAAATAAAATTGAAAAAATAAGTTTTAACTTAAATTTCAATACTATTAAGTTGGTGCATGTAATCTTCATGAAAATAATTAAAATTTAATTGTGAAATGTTTAAATGATGTTGACAATAGATTATTACAATATGATGTGGATAATGAAGACTCCTAAAAACCTTTATCTTAAAATAATTTGTAGGACTTAATGAAATGCATGGACAATATTATTTTGAATTCTGAATATTTTTACAAATTAATTTTCTAATCATTTTTATTGTAAACCATCCAAATTATTTAAAGTTCTTCCTAACAAAGGTGCCTTGAAAATCTTCCAATCAAAACAGCTTTTTGCAATCTTAGGAAACGTCACAATATATAACAATTGCTATGTGATGGGCAGCCCAACCATTGAATATAATTAATTTTATGTTCTTTTTGGTTAGTTGGAAATATTTAACTCAAATTCTTTTGTTCTTCTAAAATGTATATAAATATTATCTTTCTACGATGAATTAGAAGGCATTCGAAGGATATTCATGACTTCAAATTTTTTTTGGTTACTATTTACCATATACCAATTTAAATATAGTGTGGAGTTTCGAATTCTTGTTGTTATGGGAGTGATGATCATTTTAAACCAATTTAATATATTGTAAAATTTCTAATTTTATTGAGTAATTTGTTAGAGGAGTAATGATTAGTTAATACTAATTTAATACATTGTAGACTATCTAATATTATTGCATACAATCTTTAAAGTAAAGAATTTTTTTTTATTTCTAACTATCAAGTAGTATTTAACTTAAGAAGTGGCTAAGAATTTCTCTACTAAAATATAATTTTGAGGAGTTGAGTTAGGGTGAAAAGACTAAAAAGATACAAACAAAAACTAAAATATGCAAATGTAAACTCAACTTATGCAATGAAAAATCAACTTTAACAAATATACATAGGGATCATATAGTCAATGCCCCCACTCCCCCGCTAATAGATGTTATTAAGAAACCTATCCCGCAACCTCATATTCACAAAATATTTTTCAAACCTTATAAAATAAGCCCTAACTCATTAAATTATTAATACGAGTATTGGAGGAATCATTCTAACCATCACATGTGATGAGTCCACCGATCCCACCTTATAACTCTTTAAAAATATTGGCTCAAAACCAATATATGTGCCTACTAATATTTTAGAAAGAAAAACATCTATATTAATGATGATGCCCCTTGTCAACCTTGACCCTTGACACTCCAATGATCTCTCTACTCCTCTTATCCCACTTGGCTCTATTGATTGTCAGACTCACACTCCTCCCCCTACTTTTCATAGCCTCTCATGAGATTGTAATTATTTGGGCCACTTTTTTGCCTTTTAATGGTTGCCCATATTGTTGTTGTTTTTGTAGATCCAATTACATGCTATCGTTTGGTGGCTTGTGCCTAGACTATCTACTTGATCTTCTTTCTATAAACACATTAAGAATTCCTCTTCTTTGTTATAGAGATTATTTACACTGTCGACCTTTCTTTAGTCGGGTGTTATTTTCTCCCCCTTATCGATCCTTCTTCGGTTGTCTTCCACCATTTTTCTCTTTGAACAAAATCTCTATAAATGTTGTTGTGCATCACTTCTCTGGAATTTGAATCTTCTTTGGTAACACCTTCCTACTCTTAGCTTATATGCTTCACCCATCTTTACATGATACAACTTCTTCCTATGGATGAAGCTGTAAAGGGAAGGCTCCTCCTCTTCCTTTTTCTTTGTTGGGCTTTGATCCATGTAGGTTGTAGGTCGTGAGTGGTGGGTTGTGCTAAGGCCTTTTTTTTCTTCAAATAAACTCTTCTAGGATTTGATGCTCTTTGTTGTCTTTTATTTCCTATGGTCTAGCTTCTTCTCGTGGGTAAAGCTGTAAAAGGAAGATTTCTCTTTCTTATTCCTTTTCCATTTGCCCGGCTTTTGGATCTTAGAATTTGTTGAGTTGGAGATTTTCTCTAAAGATGTTTAATTTCTTCTTTTCGACCTTGGTCTTGGTGTTGTTTGGATTGGGAACCAATGTCATATCACATAGTGATCCTCCTTAAACCCCTCTAGAATCATTTTCCTTCTTTGAGGCCAAGCTCTCATTTCTTCGTTTTAGCTTCTAATCTCCTTATTTTTTCTATTGGGTTGTTTTTTCCTTTGAAAACTTGTCCTATTTGTTGGCAATATTTTTCTTAAATATATTTTGTATTATGGCGACATGCCTCAAGAGGGTTCAAATTTGGAGAAACTATTTTCCTAGATTTTAGCCTAGGGTTTTGCATAAATGATCATTCTTTCTACTTGTGCTAGTATTTTCAATCAATATTGCACTTGAAGGTGATGAGCATTGTTGATACTCACACTTTAGTAATTTAATAATTGCCAATACCAGGGCAACATCCACGACTGTTTGCAACAAATATTGGTTGAAATTGTATTAAGCATGCAACTACATTAACTGAAGAATAAAAAACTACTATATCTAAGAATATGTCTTATCTTATCAAAGCTTGATGAAACAAAAAAACATTTCTTACTCTGCAATTTCAAATAACTAAAACATATTGAAATGGAATAACAGTTCAATAAATGTAAATGTTGTGATGCTTAAAAGTTATCAAACTACTGATTAACCAAGAAATAAATAAATACATAACACTTCCCTTCACATTAGGGAGGATTGACCCTTGCTCCTTCCCTGTGATTTGGTTGTAACGTATCACTTACAGAAACAAAACTGCATTCAGAATCACGCCCTTTTTATTTATCAATAATGTTTCAATACAATTATTTTATGTCCAAAATGTGAATCTCCCTATAATCCTAATGCAGATGCCTTATATACCTAGAAAATTCAAGTTCTTCTTCAAGAGAACTTGTTATTCTCATATGCATGTAAGAGTTACATGTAGTAGCTAACATAACTGATCTGTATTAGAGTCACAACGTAACTGGAAATCATACAGTCGAGGCGACGTCATGTATGTGACTAGTTGATCACATTTATCTTTTGAATGAAAGTGAATTTCATGTAAACAACATTCAACTAATTTTGGAGATCACTAGAGTCGAGAAAACTCAAGTAATCAAGCTAGTCGCATAGTGGAGGTTTCCACAAAATGAGGATTTGTAATCGCCAGTTTACTCATTTTGACTTGGATGATTTGTATGTCTAAAGAGGTAGTTTCCACCTAAATAGTTCAAGTCCCAAATGGAATTGATGTTGATTAAGCACTCCACAAGTTGTGCAAATCATATGTTGACTGGGTTAATTATGTGCTCCATGAGTCATGTGCTTTGCCGTGAGAGTCATGTGTTCCATTGTGTGAGTCTTGCACTAAGCTGTGTGAGTCCTGCTTTAGGCTAATGCTAGTCATGTGCTAAGCTTATGAAAATTTATTTCATTCACACTTGTTATCTCAAACCATTTTATATCAATCAACCTAAGGGAACATATGAAAGATGAAAGATAACCAAGTTTTATGCACAAAACTTATCTTTAAGTACCCATCAATATTATTTACAATAATGCTAATATCAGTCCATTACAAGGTGATAATGACAAAAATAATGATAAAAATGGGGTTTGGAATGGGAATTCAAGAGGATCATCACTCCCCTAGAATTATGGATTATTAGGTCCTCCTATTATAGATTTAGCCAGTTGTTATTTAAGGATCACACAATCTATAGTATAGTTATACTAATTGGTAAAATTAGTCCACCTTTCCACTTTCTAGGTTGTGGTATCCACTAAATTCAATAATTTCTTTTCCTCCATTTTTTGTATCTTGTTGTTGGTTGGTTCCTGACTAATTATTCCATCTGTGGGATTGGTAGCCAATATTAGTGGTGGTCTAAACCACATACCTACCCAATCTTGCTCCATGCCCTAACATAATTCTAAATATTTTTTTGGCCCTTCTTAATGACCACCAGAGATGTTGGTAGGATAAATTACTTCCTTATTATAATTTTCTGGGAGCAAGTCCCACCTCTATTGGATAAGAAAATAATGCCATAATAAAATTCAAAAAACATATGCTCTGAAAGCTATGCGACACATGTAGAAATGTTTTGTTTATACCAGTCCACAAGCTGAAGACAATGATATTTGAGCCTGATAACATTGTAAGAATCTTTCAAGGAGCTGTGAAGGTCGTGTTCATTATGAGAAGGAATGACATTGGTCTCCTCTCTTGTATAATTGAGGAAGTTTTGTCCCTTATGAATTGTCTAATGTTGAAGTGTGGATAAAAATGATCTTAATTGAACCTCTCCTACATATAATTTATTAGGATCTCTACTTGTTTAGGAAATAGAAATTTGTGGACATTAAATTCACAAACCTGAATTCCTTCCAATTGTATCTGAGGGTATGCATGTGTGGTCATGAACCTGACTCTATCAGTTTCAAATTCTAAGGATTCATTAGAGACCCTAGCAACCCTAGAAATTTTCCATTTTGTAAAATTTTATGTTCCTTCAAAAAAAATCAGAGCATAAAATTTTGAAGGTGACCTACAAGAAATTTTTTACTCATAGAAAACATGGCATATTATTGCCATAGATCCATCTTTTAGGACCTTTTTCTCTTCCTTTAAGATTTTGTTTTCATCTTCCACTTTCCTCATAACTCATAAAAATCAGTGAACTCATCCATTTTTTCCATTCCTTTTAATACCATAATTTGGGGAAAACAAAATCCGTTCTAAGATGTCTCTTATTTGTGGTGCTTATGACTTCTGTTTTCCTCTTTTTAATACATTTCAGGGCTAACATTTCCATAGTCAAAACTTTTGGCATGTGTTGAATTCCTATTAATGATTGTCAGTATTTACCCCCCCAATTTCAAATCTTGTTGGATTGTGGAATCCATCCCTACATTGCAAGTATTTCTCAATTCTTTAATTGGGAAATGTATTCATCTTTTCCTTAAAGGAAAAGTTCCAAAATTTTCCTAGTACATGTACTTTTCCTATGTTGTCATATCAAATTCAATTTTGGAGAGGGATAACACCTAAGGGGTAAGGGACTCCTCATCATGAGGTGAGCTATTTCATCTTCATACATTGCAATTTTCCCTTTAAATCTTAGCAACAATCTTTAGTAAGGAACTCAATAAATTAATTCTCCAAACTAGGGTTTAGAGGAGATGGAGGATGTAGATGGGGAAGTTTTGAGGTGTGGGTTTCATTACCCTAATTGTAGCCTCTTGCTTCATTGTTACTCCTATTGAGAGGTACATCCTCTACTTGATGCTTAATAGTTGTCCTAGAAGAGACCTTAATTTATTTTTGGATCTTGCTTCTATCATAGACTTTATTTCAGGGGTTACCAATATGTTTGGGTTGACATTTCAACCTCTAGAGAATATTTATTTTGGAATTTGATCCATTTCTTCATCCCATTGCATTTTTTTAATGAACATTTTGTTTACAAATTAGATGAATCAAACCCTCACAAAATTTCAAATATTTAACCCCCTAATGGATTTTTTTATGGAGGAGGAGTATATGCTAAGGCATGTAAGAAATGGGGAAGGTCAATTTTGTTATGTTTTTTAGCCTCTCCAATGGAACAAGATGTATGAGGATTCTCACAATATGCGCCAAGAATTTGTTTCATATTGGCCTTCATGAAGTGAAATATTTTATAAAATTATCCTGTTTTTCCAACATAGCCCCATGGTTTTGGAAAAATAGATTCTTTTTATATACTTTTTCCTTATCATTATTATCAAAAACCAATTCTAATTTCCTCAACATTCTCACCCATAAGCTAAAATATCTTTACTTATCTCAGAGTATAGATCTCTAAAATTTCAATCTAATATGCTACTATCTGAGGAATGCCAGAAATTTCACTAATAATTGAGGCACTAAACATTTTTTTGTACCTTTTAGTCTATGAATGTTTGTCACCGATATTTCTGGAAAACTCGTTTTTCATTGCTATGGATTTAGATTCTTCGTACATGAGCATGAAGTCCAATCATCACACCATTTACAAAAATAGCAATGCAATTACATCTACTAATAAATCCATAGATATTTTTGGGTTCATGAGCGGACTCTAACACCAATTCAAGTGCACATAATGTTAAGAGAAAATGATGTTAATTCTCATTGTGAGTATGCATTAATGGAGGTGTTAAGGATCACCCCTGAATGGAGGTGATTAGTTTTATTACATAGATAATAAAAATGGAAGGGGGGAATAATTGAGTCGGTGGATCGTCGAATATGGAGGTTACATAAGCTTGCCTATAATCATAAAGGGAATGCTTAAAATTTAAGGGAACATGTTGAAACGAGTGGTAATTGGGAAGTGTGTGAGAGGTCCATAATGGGGAACATGTGATAGGTAATGTGAAAGCATGTGAATAACACCTTTGAATCATTATTGGCTAACAATTAGCACCTATCATAATTAAAACTTTTAGAAACTTAATAAGGAGAGTTGGCACATACCTTGTCACCTTTCACTTGTCATAAGTTCTCCTCCATATTGGATGCTACAACTGATTGTTCTAAATATCTGCATGGCATTTTGAACTAAGGTGACCACCATCTCTAGTTTTTCAGCTTTTACATTTGTTTTCTTTCATTAACAATTTTTTATCATTGAATTTTTGGAAGGAATCGAGTCTATCATTTTACTGGTTTTCAACCACCCCTTCATGAGAAGATTTGGCCTACCATTCTTTGGTTTTCTTAATCATGTGACCCCTTTTTTATCAACATTTTTCCATTATGAATCAATCTAACATTTTCCATTAACTTGGATCAACGAGACCTCATCTATAACCAATTCAAAGTAGAATTAGCTTGCAACATATTTTTAAATCTATTTAGAATACTAGGTTTCTGGTATAAACATGCAGTACTATGACACATTAACCAGATATCACCCTCCTTTTACCATCAATTGGAACAAGTTGCACAATACCATTATTATAGATATTTCTTCAAGCATTTGATATGGGCCCATCCATCTCATTTTGTAGTTTCCCCTTAAAATACTTAGTATTTTGAGTCAAATAGCATATCACAATTTCCTACATGTCTGAAAACTTCCTCTGTTTGATGCACCGATTCATGCCACCTATTAGTCCTAATATGCATCTTGGACTATCTAGTTTGATGCAATGCCTTATAGTATCATCTAACTTATTCAACTAGTTAATTCTTGATATATTTACCTCTGATAATTCAATTCCAACTTCAAATGTTGTTTTAATGTTTGATATCTCATAATCTATGGGAAAGATAGATTTCTTCCCATAGACCATGTACTCATGTGGAGCTAAATCCTTGTAGTTACTTTCCAAGTTGTATTATAAGTACCATACTTATTTGATACGATAACTTTGTACCCAATTCTTTCTTCAAACATCCATATTTTGGTCAATATGTTTTCTAGTTCCCTATTGGTAACCACACAAGTTGATACATTGGAATGATCATGGTCCAACCTGCTTCCTTACACTCTTTTTGGGGCATCACCTCCACACGTGAATTACATGTGCTTTTATCTTATTTTATATTACTTTACACTTGGTCCTCCATCATGCTTGATTACATATGCTCATACATGTATATCTGCTACCTATTGGATCAATAAGACTACTCACATGTGTTTTTCTAATGCTAACCCATTATCTTTACATAATCTCTGTTTTTACTATTTTTATTCCTTCCCTTGATAAGGTGAGTTCTATTGGTCCCATGTTATCACTACTTGATTACTTACTCAAATGGATTTACTTGATTGTATTATCTACTTTGTGATGTTGATGAGGCTATTTTATTTATACAATGTAATGGTTTCCCCATACATTGAAACTTGTGACACTAATGGGTGTCACTACATATTGTGGCTTGATGCCTTACAACTTGTTTCTTTGACTATGGCACATTGTATCCAGCTCCTAAGGTGATTGTCTTGTGACATCGTGTGTGTCCCATGTTTGACTGGTTAATATGCCTACATATGACTATGCTTCTATGACACTATTTCTTATTTTACTATACACTATTATTTATATCTTCAGTCTACACACCTGCATAAAACTTAATCAAATCCACACTTACATCAGCATTCCATGATGGGGTAAGTGCACCAAGTCTGTGGGGCCAAAAGGGGGTCTTAAGTGGACACTTTTTTTTGAAAAATACAAATCTTCAACTTGTATGAGTTATTTCGAAATAGTTACACTCAAAATTGGAAGATGTTGTAAAAACATGAATCGTAAAATTTTGAGTCTAGTTTCTAAGCTACTAAATTTTATTGAAAAAAGTTAAGTTTAAGTAGGTCAAATAACTAAAATACCAACAGAGTGGTCCTATTTTTGTTAAAAAACATAAAAGAGTGACTTTCATGGTCCCCCACCATTTTTTGAGCACCATTTAGTATTTTTGAAAACCCTTTGGTAGAAAGATAGCTAAGAGGCATCTAGTTTGGGCTCCATTTTTAAAAGATTTTTTTAGCGAGTATATTTTCTTATTTATGATTTTTATAGTATAGAAATATTTAAATTTTGAAAAATAACGGAGCTCCGACCGTGCACCCCCCCTTAATTACCTCAAAAAATGTCGAAAATTAGATTTTTTTTTTAATATGTATAGAATTAGGCCTAGTTTGGGCTAGTGTATATTTTTTTTCAATTTTTATGACCCAAAAGAAAGATACAGGACATGAAAGATAGACATGTTTAAACTTCAAAAAATAGCTACAAAAAAGGCATAGTTAGAAAATAAATAATATGGAAACCTTATATTAGTCAAAAAAATTGAAAAAATATATTTTTAGAAAGAAGAAAGTCTGATCTACGTCATAGTCATAATTTTTATTAAAATGAATCAATCATTTTAATTTGATTTATCATGGACAGAAGTGGCATTTTTAGCATTTTCCTACAAAAACACATTGTTCTGCTGTGTTTTTGTAGGTCCATGCCTCAGGCTTAGGGCATCTAAATCATATCCCAAGCCTCGAGGCATGCCTTGGAAAAAGAGGAAAATCGATAAACGCATACACATATGTATGTTTCTTTACATATATGTATGGTGCTCCCCCAACGTCCTTTTCACCTCTTTCATGAGAATTTTGCCCACTTTCTGTCTGGTCTGCAATATTCATGTACATTCTTGCATGAATTTATGAGTAGTTCATCTTGTCCCCTACCCCCACTATTTATATTTTTTCTAATCATGGGTGACAAAAGATCGAGCGTAAGAACAAGAAGAGATTTGAAGAACAAGACACCAGGGAAATTGGAAGAGATGAGAATAAAGCAAGTGCAGAGGATTCAAAAAAATTTGTGCAAGGCAAGGTACATCTGTTATATCAAATGTACCTAATGTTTTAGAAAATTGAGGATGAAATACATATTGAAAATGTAGAGAATATTGATTTTGCAATGAATATTGATATTGAATTGAATGATAATGTTGGTATGGATGAATAAATGTTATATGAATTCAAATGTTGAACCTTTACCTGAGAATCCAATTGTTGAACTTTTACGTGAGAATCCAAATGTTAATCCTAAAATTTGATGGAAACACTGAATGAAGAAAATAACCTTGTTAATACGAATCTTAACCTCTAAGACACACCTCCTTCCATTTTGCGAAGAAAAACCAATTCAGTTAATTGAAATTGATGAAAAACATTATAAAACCAACGCCTAACAAAATCTCTGAAAGAAATTCGAGAAGACAAGCTAGGGGAATTTGGGATAATTACTTTGAGAATTTAAATGACACACAAAGATGTAAATTATTTGTTTCATTGATGAATTTAATTAAGATGAGACCTATAATGAAGACCCTAGCGGTTAAGAACATCTAATGTTGTTGATCAAAATGGGTCAATTGTTGAAAACATACATAAAGCATTACCAAATTGTAGATGTCAAAAGACGCACCAAAGATAGTCATGTTACACCCCTCTGATGTGCACTAACTAATTGTATAGTAAGTGATAAAATAGTTAATCAAATGCTTTGATTCGAAAAACAATCAAATGCTTTGAAGCTAAACAGAAAAACATGTTGATGAAATCAATAGAGAGATGTAAATGTCTTAAGTCATTAGTCAATAACAATGACTATTGGGCTTTCTCTAGCAAGACTTCCATGAAAAAGACAAGACATACATCTGATATTCTAAAAGTAATTAACTTGTAAAATTATTGGAATGAGAACACAAGGGTGTCACCGAATAGAAGAGATACAGTAAAAAAAAGAAGAATAGGTTCTCGTAATCATAAATTGTGTGTAAAACATTTTTTATATATGATTCAAACAGAGTTGTTCTCTAAGTTTAAGAATGAAAATTCACAAATTAAAATTAGCCAAAGATTATTTGAAATGAAGCAAACCCTTTTATGCGAAAATCAATCACTCATGTACCACTTATTGTTGTAGGCATCATGTTGAATTTTCAATGCATTATGATGTTTTTTTGTCAAATTGCGTTGTGTTTTGCATATTGACATCATTTTTCTTGAGTGTGGATTAAATTTCCCACCAAAATATTTGCAAGGGAATTTATTCCTACGATACTTTGTGAAAAATCAACTCGTCATTTTTTATAACAAAACATGTTTGGATGGAACATGCAACATATGTGGTGGCTTGCCAAAATTGAAAAAAAATTATCCATGAATAGAGTATAGATTCAATAAGAAAATAATTGGTTGATTTCACCAAATATAAATTAGTGGCATATCAATTAAAATATGTAAAAGAATCTAAGAGGTGTGAGCTTGTTACAAAACAATTACCTGTATCAGAATATATGGTCAAATTCAGAGAGGAATTTTTTTATGAGCATGCAAGGCACACACATAGAGATCAATGGTTGGATGAACAATTCAAGTTAAGAAAGGACACATTCCCACTTGGTACTATTGTTTCAGTAGTTGACTTCGCAGAGAATTACACATTGCATCCACAAATGGAGGTTCAGTCTCAATATTAGAACTCAGTGTAAGTTTCTATTTTCATGTATATAACAATCATGCACTCTCCTGAAAGCACTGAGAAAGATCAAAAAATATTAAGAGAGTATCATTTCTACATCAGTGATGATTGGACACATTCTACCTAATATGTACAAGGGTGTTTACAGGTGTTTTATGCGAACTTGAATGAGAGGAACGTTAGTTTCGATCAACATTACATTTGGTCGGACAACTGCACATCACAATTCAAGAATGCACAAATATTTTATTGGCTAAGTGGGATACACAAAGAAACAAATGTAAAACATATCTGGAGTTTTACTAAGGCAGGGCATGGAAACAGAGAGCATGATGGTGTAGGAGCATGTGTGAAAAGAGCACTTGCAAGAGAAGAGTTAAAGTTCAAGGATGGTGCTAAATTTATAGATGCAAAAAACATTGTTGATTGGTGTGTCAAGAATATGGGCTATGAATCTCAAGAGAGATCAATGGTTCATAGATATTTTTGGTTGATAAAGCAACAATATCTGACAAACTTTGAAGATTGTATGACAATTGCAGGATCAAGTGATATGCACTCATTCCGTAGTTCAGATGCAAATGCTTGGACTATTTATACTAGGTGCATGACATGTTTTTATATATCATGCATTGATTTTGCGTGGAATGATTGTGATTCACAGAAGTGGGTGGATGAATGGACTTGTAGACCTCTAATTCCACTCGACACACATCAAGTTCCATGAGCATTACAACTTGCAGGGTCTTTAGATCAAATGACCATGCAACAAGGTACATACATATATGTACATGCCATGTTTTAGATTTATAAATTATTAAATGGTCAACTCTTAATGTATTTATAAATTGACTGAACAATTTTACTTTGTGATACATAGGGCACGTTTTTGCAATTATTGCGATGGAATTTAACGAAGAGGGAACATACTACTTCTTATCTTGTTGTGTAGAGGGGAAAAAAATTGACTTCCACAGTCATTGATGGTGAAGACCTTAAGTATCCCACTAGATTAGTGGTAGTCACTAGAACTTGGCTTTGACGATATCCTATCAAAAATTCAAACATTTGGTTGTTTAAAGACTATGAAGTACATTGGAAGATTCTTCACTATTCACATTTTGTCCTTGCAACAAATATTAAATTGATCAAATATTGAGGTCGGCCATCAAACAAAAATTTGTGGAAGGTTCATGAGTCAGATCATGAAGTAATTCTTGTTACTGTCAAGAATAGAGATGATCCTTGTGGTTCATTGGATTGAATTTACAAAGGTGTGTTCTTCATTAATTTAATTTGAATATTTACTTAAATGATTTTTTTAAAATTTTGTATGATTTAAAATTCTATTTAATTGCTTACTAACATGTTTATGTAGGTTAGTGTTGCCAAAAAAGCTTCCACCTTCACGTGGTTGGCACTGTCAGTAGAGAATTTATTATTCTCGAAGCCAAGTGAAGCTAAGAGAAATTAAATATTAGAAAGGAAAAAAAAACATAAATTCTCATTTCACCACCTCTATTGTAAAAATATCTTATTAAAATTCTCATTTCACCACCTATATTGTATGAACCACCTATATTATTCAGGTGATTGGCAATGGCCAACCTTACATTGACTCGGTCTGAATGGAGATGGAGAAAATTGTAAGAGGATTTCATAGAGGGCCCTTATGTGGAGGTCTTGGATTTGACGAGACGTCTCTAGGTGCCACGGAGTTCGAGAAATCACCCGTCGAAGATATGGCGTGTTTGGGCCTCAGGGCTGTAACATGACTATGCCCGGACGAGGTAGCCTGAAAGCATGGGGAGCATAGGGACCCAAAATTAATGCTCTAACAGTGTTCACCCAGCCACCCGACATGTTGGCGTAGTTGGTTCGATCCCACGAGCTTCCGTGTGCAAACTACAGCCTCTGGTAGCCCTACACCAACTCAGACTGCACTATTTCACATGTTTGCAAATAATAGAACATCGAGAGAACCAGATGGAGATGGAGAAAATCATGAGAGGATTTCGTAGAGGGCCCCAACATGGAGGTCTTAGATCAGATGAGACATCTCTAGGTGCCACGGAGTCTGAGAAATCACCCGTCAAAGATATGGCGTGTTTGGGCCTCAGGGTTGTTAAGGGACTACGCCCAGACGAGGTAGCCCGAAAGAAAAAAGAGCATAGGGAACCAAAATGAAGCCTCCACTAGAATTCACCAGGCCACCCCGATGTGTTGGCATAGTTGGTTTGGTCCCACAAGCTTTCTTTTGCAAACTACAACCTTTGACAACCCTACACTGACTCAGATTGAACTATTTCACGCATTTGCAAACAATAGCACAACGAGAGAACCAGATAGACGGAGAAAACCGTGAGAGGATTTCATAGAGGGCCCTAACATGGAGGTCTCAGATCTAACAAGACGTCTCTAGGTGCCACGGAGTCTGAGAAATCACCCATCAAAGATATGATGTGTTTGGGCCTTAGGGTTGTTAAGGGACTATGCCTAGAAGAGGTAGCCCGAAATCACGGGGAGCATAGGGAACCAAAATGAATCCTTAAATAGTGTTCATCAGGCCACCCCGACGTGTTGGCATAGTTGGTTTGGTCCCACAAACTTCCGTTTGCAAACTACAACATCTGGTAGCCCTACATTGACTCAAACTGCACTATTTCATGCATTTGTAAACAATAGCATAACGAGAGAACCGGATGGAAACAGAGAAAACAGTGAGATAATTTCATAGAGGGACCCAACATGGATGTCTCGGATCTGACGAGATGTCTCTAGGTGCCACGGAGTCTGAGAAATCACCCGTCGAAGATATGGCGTGTTTGGGCCTCAGGGCTGTTAAGGGACTATGCCTGGACGAGGTAGCCCGAAAGCACGGGGAGCATAGGGAACCAAAAAAAAGCATCCTATAAATTCACCAAGACACGCCGATGTGTTGGTGTAGTTGGTTCGGTCCCACGAGCTTCCGTTTGCAAACTACAGCGTCTGACAGCCCTACACTGACTCATATTGCACTATTTTGCGCATTTGTAAACAATAGCACATCGAGAGAACCAGATGGAGATAGAGAAAACTGCGAGAGGATTTCGTAGAGGGACCTAATGTGGAGGTATCAGATCTAACTAGAATTCTCTAGGTGCCATGAAGTCTGAGAAATCACCCGTCAAAGATATGGCGTGTTTGGGCCTCATGGCTCTTAAGCAACTACTCCCGGACGAGGTAGCCCGAAAGCACGAGGAGCGTAGGGAACCAAAATGAAGCTTCCAATAGCATTCACCTAGCTACCCTAACGTGTTGGCATAGTTGGTTTGGTCCCATGAGCTTCTGTTTGTAAACTACATCGTCTGACAGCCCTACACTGACTCAAACTGCACTATTTCGCACGTTTGCAAACACTAGCATAGTGAGAGAACTAGATGGAGATGGAGAAAACAAAGAGAGGATTTTGTAGAGGACCCCAACATGGAGGTATTGGATCTAATGAGACATCTCTAGGTGCCACAAATTCTGAGAAATCACCCGTCGAAGATATGGCATGTTTGGGCCTCAAGGCTCTTAAACGACTACGCCTAGACGGGGTAGCCCGAAAGCACCGGGAGTGTAGGGAACCAAAATGAATGCTCCACTAGCATTCACCTTACCACCTCGATGTGTTGGTGCAGTTGGTTTGGTCCCACGAGCTTCTGTTTGCAAACTACAGCGTCTGACAGCCCTATATTGACTCAGACTGCACTATTTTACGCGTTTGCAAACAATAACACAACGAGAGAACCAGATGGAGATGGAGAAAACTGCGAGAGGCTTTCATACAGGGCCCTGACATGGAGGTCTTGGATCTAATGAGATTTCTCTAGGTGCCACGAATTCTGAGAAATCACCCATCAAAGATATGGCGTGTTTGGGCTTCAAGGCTGTTAAGGGACTATGCCCAGACGAGGTAGCCCGAAAGCACAGGGAGCGTAGGGAACTAAAAAAATCCTCCGATAGCATTCACTAGACCATTTTGACATGTTAGCCTAGATAGTTTGGTCCCATAAGCTACCATTTGTAAAATACAACATCTAGCAGCCTTACACTGACTTAGATTACACTATTTCGTGCGTTTGCAAACAATAGGACAATGAGAGAACCAAATGGATATGGATAAAACCACGAGATGATTTCATAGGGCCCTAACAATTTTTCCACATTAGTACTGAATAGCTTCAAATGATCTTCAAATAAATTACAATTCTAAACGAGTTTTAGGCTCAATTATCAATACTTCATTGCAGTTTTTCTTGTCAGTATGCTGCTTTTGGAACTACCTGGTTTGATTTGTGAAGTTGAAGCAGCTGGGATTAATAAAAAAAATCAACTTGGAATGTTGTCATTAATATTATCCATGATTCTATTGAAAAAATCACATAGATCTTCCATTCCATTTAAGTTGTGATCCTTCCACGCTTCCCATTTTTCCTTTTCTTCTGCTCATATCTTCTCTTTAAGTTCTTCCAGATGTTTTTGGGTAATCAAATTGACTCTTTATGACTTTTAGGAGGCATTTCTTCTTGCATCATAGTGACATATTCACCTAATTTTTTTTCTTCACGATGTTCATTGTCATCTAAAGTTGAAGACTGGAAATTTATATGGCCTTCAGATTCTTTTTGGGCACAAACAACCTTTTGTAATGTCCAAAAAAATGCAGGCTCTTCATTCTCTATTTGATTAAAGATATTCATTCTTTCAAAATGAAAAATTGGAAAATTTGTGGTCTACCCAACAAAACTAAGTTCATAGTGTACATAGTTGCATCCTGTGGAGAAATCATTGAACATTGGTGGTTTCCTCCACCCGTGCTTTCAGGCTACCTCATTCGGGCGTAGTCTCTTAAAAGCCCTGAGACCAAAACACCTTATGTCTTCGACATGTGATTTCTCAGACTTTGTGGCACCTAGAGATGTCTCATTAGATTTGAGACCTCCATATCAGGGTCCTCTACAAAATCCTCTCGCGTTTTTCTCCATCTCCATTCGGTTGTTTCGTTGTCCTATTGTTTGCAAACGCTCGAAATAGTGTAGTCTGAGTCAGTGTAGGGCTGCCAGAGACTGTAGTTTGCAAACAGAAGCTTGTGGGACCAAACCAACTATGCCAACACGTTGGGGTTGCTAGGTGAACACTAGTGGAGGCTTTTTTATGGTTCCTGTTATCCAAAATGTGAAAGATGATTTTGTAGAGGGCCCTGACATGGAGGTCTTGGATCTAATAAGACATCTCTAGGTGCTACGGATTCTAAGAAATCACCCGTCAAAGATATAGCGTGTTTTGGCCTCATGCCTCTTAACTCACTATGCCAAACCAAGGTAGCCGAAGTTTGCATGGGTAGCATAGGGATATTGCTGTCAAAATTATCCCTCGCCAGAGTTTTTGTGGAAAATTTTCCCATTTGAGGCCCATAGCCAATCAGGAAGTTTTGCCACGTTTCAGAGAAAGTTCGGTTGATCGGAGGAAAATTTGAAATTTTTCCAAGTATTTTGGTCGAAGGTTCAAATGGAAATTTTTTCCCGTCGGGGCCCGCGGACCAATCGCAGTGTGACACGTGTCACAAGGGACAAATGGCGACAATGAAGACCCGAATTGGCTAAGTGATCGGCCGAAATGAGCACAAAATTTCCGAAACAAAGTGGGACAAATGGAGACAAAAAGACGCCAAAGGAGCGCGAAAGGGGCGAGAACCATGCCAGAAATTGACACGTGTCACAAGTGTAAGAAAAGTCAAAATTTTCAAAGGAAAACCCGAGCACTGATAAGGGAAGGAGAGAGAATTGCGTGGCCAATCTAGGGCCTTGACACATGGCATTTCGACCAGCGGAGCGTGGAGAGATTTTTGAAAATCATTTTCCAAAGACAAAAAGGAGGTAAAATTTGAAATTTTTTCCTGCCAATCCGTTTTTGGGCCGTTTTTGCCCTAAATCTTCAAACGATCATATCTTTTGATCCAGAGCTCAGATTTTCACGTTCTTTATATCATTGGAAATCTGTTAAAATTCTCTACATGATTCCATGGTCAATTTCTAATTTTGGTTCAGTTTGGAGAGAGAAAATTCAAAAATGGTTCTGGTACGTAATCCATGGCCAGAAATGACATTTCAACAACCAAATTTAATACAGAATGGGTCGCATTCTTCTCCAATATGGTCAAAAATGACAGGGTATGGGTTTGAAAGGTCCTCCATGCTATTTTAATGCATTTGCCATCAATGAGGAATGGGCTCCCATTTGGGTTTTTTATGTTTTCTCTCTCCTAGGCTCGACTATATGCATTGTAAAAGCCAGATTTGGCTCATTTCTTGAAGGTTGAACACTTTTTGGCATTGCAAACTTCTTCTTTCACCTCCATCAAGTGATAGTTGTAAGAATCAGACCTTCTTCATAGTTTGCAACTGGGTTTATACCTCTTTGCCTGGTGGAATGCAAGAGATTTTTACATGGAATTGACAGTGCAAACTCTGTGAATGCTTTCAGTCCTCTGTTTGTATTGTTTTACTTCATTTTAAGACCTCTAATTACATCTATCAGCTTGTGTATGTTTTCCCTTATTGCATTTCATGAATTTGTGTCTATTTACATGGCAAAAATGTTTCACCACTCCTTTTGGTGCATCACCATCTTTAGTTTAGTTTCATTTTTGCATTTTTATCCCTGTCTCCTTGCAATCTAGGGTAGAATTAGGATTAGAACCTCTGTAGTTGTGAAAAATATAGATCTAAATCAGAGGAGTTTGAGGAACCAGCCTCTATTCTAGAGATTCCTCTCTCATTTTCACAAGTCCCACACTTGGAGAGAGGTTTCCATGTTGTGCAATCACACTGGATGCTCTAGTGATCAAACTTAGAAACCTTGATTTACATCCAGGGGTGCTGCTGATTTGCAACAACAGTTTTGGCACGCCCGGTGGGACCTTAGAGGTCTCATTTTTATTGCAACAAAGTTGATGTGCATCTGCTGCAATTTTACTTGCTTCAAAAGAGCTATAAATTGCACATCTGGCGACTCCAAGGAGAAGAATCAACTGGTTTCAGCAGTGCAGGCCTGAAAACTGATGAGAAGAATCACTACAAGGTCAAGAGCTGGAGAAGAAGAGGTGCTATTTGAATATCTGCAGTTATCTCCAAGAGTAAGGCAAAGTGGGAGAAGGATTCAAAGGTCTCCATCTCCACCAAACAGAACTCTTTCAACTCCTCCACCTGGTAGGCCTTTCATTCAGTCAACAAGGGTTTTAAGACCAATTAGAATGGCACAAAACAACCCTTATGTCAACTTCACAGGCAGCAGCCCACTTGCCCTCAATGCACAACATCCAATTCCAATTGCAGCCTTGAAGAACATTCCCTACTTCACTGGAGAAAATCCGACTACTCCAGGTGATCATGTTAAAGACATTGCCAATCTTTGTGCAATTCATGAAATCAATGAGATGCAAGTGGCTGTCAAACTGCTGGCATCTTCATTCAAGGGGAAAAGCATTGCAATGGTTTAGAAGCCTTGGAGCTGGTTCTATCACAAATTGGAATCAGCTATGTTCATAGCACTTCATGAGCAATTTGGAGAGAAGGGAGACAACTTGTCTCTTTTGGAGCAGTTAACAACTATCAAGAGAGCCCCCAACGAGCAGCTGATTGACTTCAACTTCAGATTTCAAAAGACTTGGGAGAGAATTCCAGTGGCAGTCAGGCCAACAGCAGAAGGTGCTTTTCTCTACTATCTCAAAGCTCTAAATTCTGATATTTCTATGTTAATTCAGTCCATGGGAGGCATAACTATCCCTATGGCTTATAGCATTGCCATTAGGGCTGAAAATTGTTTGATCCAAGCTGGTAAACTAGCCCCTAGACCTCCCATGCCATTGTTTCCAAGTTTAGAGAGTCCAAATACCAATCAAGCACCTAATTTGGCTCCTTCTCCCACTCCTAGAAATCAGAGTTCAAATGAAGCTTCTACTTCATCTCCAAGTGCCCCAAATGAGCTTCAAGAAGTCATGAAGCAATTGCAAAACCTAGGCAATGAGCTGGTCACTCTCAAGAGGCATAGCAAGCCCAAGGTTTTAGACCTTCTTACCAGCCCCAAGCTCAGCCTAATAGGCAGCCATACCAACCACAAAGGCCACCTAATCCAGCTGCAAATATGAATCAAACAAGGCCTCCTGCCAATAGACCATTTCAGCCCTATAATCCAAATGCCATATCTGCCTCTAAGGCATTGGTGCCAACACAAAACAACATTGCTCAGGAGTATGATTGGTGTTTTCCATGCAATGAACCTCATAAACAATCCATGTGCTTCAATGGTGCTTTGAATCAAGCATTAATGGTGACAACTACTGGTGTGGAGGGTGAGGGCAGTCAAGGAAACAGCCAACAACAAGAAACATTCCAACAACAATCAGCCCCAAATGACACCACGTTGGTAAATTGGCAAGCAGAGGATTTTTGTGGCATGAATCAGGCAGTTTCCCAAGGTGTTGCAGCCAACACAAGGTCAAAAAGAAGGAATTTGGGTGAAGAACAGCCATTAGCTCCAACCAATCCACAACCTTCCATGGCTCCACAAATGGTTGGCAAGCAAAATCCAATTTCAAATGCACAAGGGCAGCCAAGAACAGCTCCTAGACCAACTCAAATACCAGTTATTGCTGCCCACGTGCAAGGAGTGAATGTACAAGCAAAGGGACAGCAAAGAGATCCTTCATCACCTTTCAGTATCATTGATCAAATGAAGAAGATAAATGTTAATATATCAATGTGGGAATCCCTATCTATCCCAAGCCAAAGAGACTTGTTACAAGCTGCCATGAAGAACTAGCCAACTTCGAATCAGCAAGTTCACATGCAAGATAAAGTGCTCACAAATGCTGCCCAGCCTAAGGGGAATTATGGAGGACAGCAAGGTAAAATGTTGAAGCCCCCTCCTTTCTATGTTTAATTAATCATTGGAAATTAGTTAGTGCATAATTTCATGATAGATTCCGGGGCAAGTAGCTCAGTGATGCCTAAACAAATAGGTGATCAGCTAGGGCTCCAGTATGAAACCATATCCAAAGGGGTAGTGCAGCTGGATGGGACAGCAGTAACAACAGTTGGGGTGATTAAAAACTTGAGTCTTACCTTGCATGCATGTCCAAATGTTGTTGTTTTACAAGATGTATCAGTCATAGACCTTCCACCACTCTTTTCCCTTTTCTTGTCAAGGGACTTCACAGCCAAGATTGGAGGATATTTGTCTGCTGATTGGTCACACCTGCTATGTTCAGAATGAGGTATGGAACCAAAGCTACAGTCAAGTCTAAACCTATTGCAAACTTCCACATTGAGCCTTACACTCCAAATCAGATTAATGCCAATTGCTCAGCATTTGATCAAGAAGATCACCCAAGCACTGATGAAGCTGACACCAAGGTTAGGAGCATCCCGGATCTAACTCTTGATGAATGGGCAAACAAGGTACATGCTTTTAATCCTTATCAAGAAGTAGAAGAATCTGAGCTAGGGGTCTATTGTATACATGAAGAAAATCAGCCTATTCCTAGCATCACCAACCCAAACCACAAGGATGACAATGAGGTATGGCATCTATTTTTTGATGGATCAAGGAGTGGACAAGGTGCAGGAGGTGGAGCTATGCTTGTTTCACCTCAAGGAGTAAAGTAATATTCAGCTTTTAGATTTCAGTTTGCATGCTCCAATAACACTGCTGAATATGAAGCCTTGGTGAAAGGGATGCATTGGGCAATCAAGAATAAAATAAAGAACTTGCAAGTCTTTGGTGACAGTGAATTGATTGTAAATCAGGTCAAGGGACAACATACTGCCAAGAATGATCTACTCAAGTGCTACAAGAATAGGGTATGGGACCTCATGGAAGATTTTGAGGGTTTTGGCATCAAATCCATTCCTAGGAAAGAGAATCAAGCTGCTGACAGGCTTACAGTAGTAGGGACAGACTTTGACATTGTGGAAAGCATTCAAACATAGAAAAGGTACAGCCAAACATCCACGTGATTGTGAGGCCTTCAGTTTTGGATAACAATGTCAGTTGGAAAGTATTTGAGAATGACCAGTAAATCATCCATTTCTTGCAAGAAGAAGCTAGAGTTCTCAGCTAAGAATCAAGAAAAACTAGAACAACAGTATGGTGACCAAGTGGTATAGCTGAGAACTAACAAGCTGCCTAAGGGACTTATCACTTTGTAGTCCATTTTTGATCCCAATGATCATTTTAGGAAATAGAGAGAAAAAATTTAGGTCAAGAGAGAAGATTCAATATCCATCTTGGTGGAAGAGAACAACCATTACAAATTGGAAAGATGACAACTGGACAAGAAAGGTATGAGTTCATAAAGCTGTGTCAAGATTTCCCTGATGTGTTTGCTTGGAGTTATGAAGACTTGAAAGGTTTCAATCCCAACTTAGCTCAACATACCATTGAATTGGATCCAAATACTAAGCCTGTCAGGCAGAAACAAAGACCAGTCAATCCACATATGGAGCCTCTCATGAGGAAATAATTGGACAAGCTGATTGAGTCAAGAATCATATTCCCAATCAAGCATTCTAGTTGGGTTGCCAACTTGGTTCCAGTCAGAAAGAAGAGTGGAGAGATCAGATTGTGTGTTGATTTCAAAGACTTAAATAGAGCATCTCTCAAGGACCATTACCCACTCCCTTCCATGGAGAAAATCTTTCAAGTTGTGGCTGGCTCTGAGAGGTTTTCACTACTTGATGGCTACTCTGGCTACAATCAGATTATGGTGAAGGAAGAAGACCAGTTCAAGACAGCCTTCACAACCAAATGGGGGACTTATATATATAGGAAGATGCCATTTGGGTTGTCCAATGCTAGTGCTACCTTCCAAAGAGTAATGGACATGGCATTCAAAGGTTTGATTAACAATGTGGTGTTGATTTACCTTGATGATATCACTGTTTTTTCCAAAAATGCAGCAGACCACCTCTCTCATTCGAGAAAAGTTTTCACGAGGTGTAGGAAATTTGGAGTGTCTTTGAATCCTAAGAAGTGTATCTTTCTTGCACATGAAGGAAAGCTCCTTTGCCATATTGTCTCCAAAGAAGGATTACCAATTGATCTAGAGAGAGTCAAAGCCATAAGAGCACTACCATTGCCTAGCCACAAGAAAGCCCTTGAGAGTTTCTTGGGGAGGATAAACTTTGTTTGGAGGTTTGTCCTAGATTTTACAGCCCTTGTCAAGCCCATCACCAAAATGTTAAAGAAGAGCATGGATTTTAAGTGGACAGCAGAAGGCAAGGAGAGTTTTGAAGCAATCAAAGAAGTCATTTCTCAAGCACCAACTCTCATCAACACGGAATTCTCCAAGGATTTCATCCTCTATGCATTTGGAGGTAATGACACTATTTCTGCCATTTTGGTACAGCAGAACAAGGATAATGATGAGCAACCAATTTCCTTATTCAGCCAGATCCTAGATGACTATGAGGTGAAGTACTCTTTTATTGAGAAGCATGTGCTGGCAAGTAATCAGAAGCTTGAAGAAATTCAAGAATTTAGTCTCAAAACAACAAGGTCCAGTTGCTGGTCTCACATGCTGGGGTTAAGGACTTCCTCCTCAACAAAGATTTGAATGAGAAAAGGGTAGGTTTGATCACCTGTGTCATGGAGTATGACATTGAGATCAAAGATCACCAAGTTGGTAAGAGGGAAAGGATTGTGTGAGAAGCTGGTTTTGGGGAAGCAAAAAGAAGTATGCAATGAAGAAGAGGCTGTTTTGATAGTCCAGGGCAGCCATGAGCTAAGTGGCAATCAAGAAGAAGACAATGCTACCCCCCACTCCCTGCTAGACCCAAGGTATAATACACTTCCTAAGCACAGGCCTATGCCCTCTGGAGATGAACAAGACCCAAAGAAGACACTTCAGATTGTAGGCTGTCCCATATGCCATTGTTGATGGAGTTTTTTTCAAGAAAGATGTGAATGGAGTGCTGCTGAGATGCATTAGCACAAATCAGATTCATAGGGTGTTGGAAGAGTTCCATGGTGGACCAGCTGGTGGTCATTTTGCACCAAGAGTGACAGCTCTAAAAATCATGAAGGCTGGTTATTATTGGCCTAAAATTTTCAGTGATTGCTATGCATGGATTAAGAGGTGTAAGAATTGTGCATTCTTCACAGGAAAAGAGAGACTTGCTGCCCCTCCATTGCATCCAATCTCAGTTGACCAGGCATTCATGCAATGGGGTTTGGACTTCATTGGAGTCATTAATCCCAATTCAAGTCAAGGGCACAAATGGATTTTGACATCCACGGACTACTTCGCCAAATGGACTGAAGTAGTAGCACTCAAAGAAGCAAATGAGTCTAGCATCTTAGACTTTTATGATGGGATAGCGACCAGATTTGGTATACCTGCTACAATAATCTCAAATAATGCATTGGCATTCATTAGATCCAAGGTGACTGAGTGGGCTGTCAAGAATGGGATCTACCTAAGCACTTCATCAAACTATTACCCTCAAGGTAATGGCCAGGCCGAGTCTACAAACAAGAACTTGTTGAGGATCATTAGGAGGACTCTTGATGAGAATCAGAGGTCTTGGCATACCAAACTGAAATTAGCCTTATGGGCTGATAAGATAACTCCCAAGAGATCCACAGGTAACTCTCCATTTAAACTTGTCTATGGAAGAGAGGCAATCTTTCCCATGTCACTTGAGTTGCCAACATTGGAACTCATGAAGAAATTAGAGTTGCTAGAGTTTGAGCCCATGGAGGTGAGATATGCAGAGCTGATGGAGCTGCAGGAGGTCAGAAATCAGGCATCCCAAGCAATGGAAAAGGATCAAGCTTTGATCAAAAAGACCTTTGATAGGAAGGCCAAGGATAGATCTTTTCAGGTTGGAGATCTAGTGTTGAAATGGGATGTGGATAGAGCAAAACTGGGAAGGCATTCAAAATTTGATGCCATTTGGAGTGTACCATACATGGTCACGAAGTGCAAGAACAACAATTCTTTTCAATTGGCCTCATTGGATGGTGAAGAACTACAAATTCCAGTCAATGGAATCTATCTAAAGCATGTTGCTTCTAGAGGGAAATTTACCACCTTGTAAATATTAGATTATATTTTCATTCCTCCAAGTGCTTTGCACATTGTTCTTGCTGTAGGTTAGTTTTTCTTTCCCTAAGTGCTTTGGCATAGCTTGCTGTCCCTGGAGATGTTTTGCAGTCCTTGCTTCCATCATGTGATATTCCATCTTCCTCCTTACACATTCTAAGTTATTTGGGGTTCTAAACAGAATATTTGATGGCTCCATGCCCAATGGACTACTTTAGGATACTGGTACTTTCATCTAGCAGGCAGACGACCCCTCTGAGTCGCCAAAACTGTTATCCAAAATGTGCCCCAGCTCATTTTTTGTGGCTAACTCCTTGTGTTCTTGCGCTCTCTTGTGCCTCAGTCTAAATTTTCTGATTTTAAAGCACTCAAGGCTATTTCTAAAAATGGCACCATCAGATAGAGCTCTCTCTCAGATTTCCAGAAAGGTAAAGTTTTCCTCCTAACTCCTTATATTTTTCAAGTTATGGCTTGGCAGAGTTTTTGTGGAAAATTTTCCCATTTGAGGCCCACAGCCAAAAGGAAGCTACCACATGGCAAAGGAGTTCGGGGGTCGGAGGCAAATTTGAAAATTTTCCAAGTATTTTGGTCAAAGGTTCAAACAAAAATTTTTGCCAGCCTGCGGACCAATCACAGTGTGACACGTGTCACAAGGGGAAGGGCGCAATGAAAAATTGGCTAAGTGTTTGAGAAGGAAAAATTTTGAATTTTGGTGGCCAATAGGAGCAACCACATGTCCAAAGTAGTGGCGGGGCGCGGGGGGAAAAATGAAATTTTTTCTCCAAAGTGTAAGAAAAGTCAAAATTTTCAAAGGAAAACATGCGGAAAGGGAAGGAGAGAGAATTGCGTGGCCAAACAGCACCCGACATGTGGCATCTGACCAGTGGAGTGCGGAGAATTTTTGAAAAATTTTTCTCAAAGACAAAAAAGAGGTAAAATTTGAAATTTTTTTCCCGCCGATCCGTTTTTGGGCCGTTTTTGCCCTAAATATTCAAATGATCATATCTTTTGATCCAGAGATCAGATATTTTCACGTTCTTTATATCATTAGAAAGCTATTAAAATTCTATACATGATTCCATGGTCAATTTCTAATTTTGGTTCAGTTTGGAGAGAGAAAAATTCAAAAATGGTTCTGGTACGTGTCCATGGCCAGAAATGACATTTCAACAACCAAATTTAATACAGAATGGGTCGCATTCTTCTCCAATATGGTAAAAAATGACAAGGTATGGGTTTTTAAGGTCCTCCATGCTGTTTTAATGCATTTTCCATCAATGAGGAATGGGATCCCACATTTTTTTACGTTTTCTCTCTCCTGGGCTCGACCCATGCATTGTAAAAGCCAAATTTGGCTCATTTCTTGAGGGTTGAACACTTTTTGGCATTGCAAACTTTTTCTTTCACCTCCAGCAAGTGATAGTTGTAAGAATTAGACCTTTTTCATAGTTTGTAACAGGTTTATACCTCTTTGATGGTGGAATGAAAGAGATTTTTACATGGAATTGATAGTGCAAACTCTTGTGAAATGCTTTTAGTCCTCTGTTTGTATTGTTTTCCTTCATTTTAAGACCTCTAATTACATCTATCAGCTTGTGTACATTTTCCCTTGTTGCATTTCATGAATTTATGTCTATTTACATGGCAAAAATGTTTCACCACTCCTTTTGGTGCATCACCATCTTTAGTTTAGTTTCATTTTTGCATTTTTATCCCTGTCTCCTTGCAATCTAGGGTAGAATTAGGATTAGAACCTCTGTAGTTATACAAAATATAGATCTAAATCAAAGGAGTTTTGAGGAACCAGCCTCTATTCTGGAGATTCCTCTCTCATTTTCACAAGTCCCACACTTGGAGAGAGGTTTCCATGTTGTGCAATCACATTGGATGCTCTAGAATCAACTTAGAAACCTGATTTACATCTAGGGGTGCTGCTGATTTGCAACAACAGTTCCCCCACAATCCCCATGCTTTTCGGGCTACACCGTTCGGGCCGTAGTCGCTTTAAGAGCCCTAAGGCCCAATCATGCCATATCTTCGACGGGTGATTTTCTCAGACTACGTGACACCTAGAGATGTCTTGTTAGATCGGAAGACCTCCATGTCGAGACCCTCTATGAAATCCTCTCGTGGTTTTCTTTTTTCTCCATCTGGTTCTCTCTCAATATGCTATTGTTTGTAAACGCGTGAAATAGTGCAGTCTGAGTCAGTGTAGGGCTACCAGAGGCTGTAGTTTGCAAACGGAAGCTCATGGGACTAAACCGTCTGGGCCAACACGTCCAAATGGCCTGGTGAATGCTAGTGGAGGATTCATTTTGGTTCCCTATGCTCCCCGTGTTTTCAGGCTACCTCGTTCGAGTGTAGTCTCTTAAGAGCCTCGAAGACCAAAACACATTATATCTTCGACATGTTATTTCTTAGACTCCTTGGCACCTAGAGATGTATCTTCATATTTGAAACCTCCATGTTGAATCCCTCTACAAAATCCTCTCGCGGTTTTCTCCGTCTTCATCTGATTCTCTCGCTGTCCTATTGTTTGTAAATGTGCGAAATAGTGTAATCTGAGTCAGTATAAGGCTGCTAGATGCTGTATTTTGCAAAGGGTAGCTTTTGGGACCAAATTGTCTGGGACAACATGTCTATATGTCCTGGTGAACACTAGTAGAGGCTTTGTTTTGGTTCCCTACGCTGCTCATGCTTTTGGGCTACCTTGTCCAGGCGTAGTCCCTTAAGATCCTTGAGGCCAAAACACGCCATATCTTCGACGAGTGATTTCTCAGACTTCGTGGCACCTATAGATGTCTCGTCAGATTTGAAACCTCCACATTGGGGCCCTCTACAAAATCCTCTCGCGGTTTTCTCCGTTTCCATCCGGTTCTCTCACTTTTTTATTGTTTGCAAACGGCCAAAATAGTGCAGTCTTAGTCAGTGTAGGGCTACCCCGTTCGGGCGTAGTCACTTAAGAGCCCTGAATGACTAGATTGGCTTAAGAATGAATTTGATAGGGGTATGTCTAAGAACACATGGGAGTTATCAATCACCTAGTAAATCTTTCTTGTTTAGTTTTGTATGGGAGTCAACTAGCCTATGGCTTAGTGACCTTCCATCCATTGATAATTTATGTTATGATAAACCCATGGATGCTTTCAAAAGCACCTTAAAAAGGATAGGGTTAGTCATCAATCCTAGTGAAGGGTGTGATGTGATTTCCAAATAACGTGAAATGCATACAGATTTAAAGGTAGTAACACAAATTGGCCAAGATTAGACAATCAAGAATCATTGAGTGTCTGAATCCGAATGTCATTACATATGGAGTCATTCTCAAGCATTGGAGTTATGTATATGGAAAGACATTCTCAAAATATCAACAAATGAAAGGCATCAAATTGTGACAACTGTCAGATGTTTTAACAGGGGAGAAGATTATGAAGCATAGAAGAATGTAGTAAGTGCATGATAAGATATGAACCAATACAAAGAGACCATGAGAAAGAAGAAGCGCAAGTAAGGTAAATACATATATACACATTAATAAATTGAATGAATAATTACTCAGATTAGGTAACTCTTTATATAAATACATTATATAAATATTGATTTCTAAAGTTTGATGCATATTATACATTGAAAATGCTAGTACATGTACATCACCAATAAATGAAAAAATAATCCATAATGTCTTAAATATTGTCAAGTGCACATCATATTAGATTCATGCAAAAATAATCTCAGAAATATAAGGTCTCATACAAAATTTCAAGTTCCAAATAGTATTTTAATGTGCATAATAAACACAAAAATGCCCAAATAGGTCATATACCATCAAGTTCAAATGCCATATAGGCTTACATACAATGCCATGCACATAGGCATACAAAAAGAATGTCATGTAAGACATATATATTTCCTGCTCATCAAAATCTATCCCTCTCTTGGCCTTGCTTTAATAAGGCCCTCCCTTAGACGAAGATGGAGATCCATGAGATGAATTTGGATCGTCCAAGCCCATGCTTTGAGTCCTCTTCCATTGAATACTCACCTGTAGATGAGCCTGTAAATGCAAACAATGTTTTTTTGTCAAAACTTAATTTATATATGTTTTCAACATGTATTTAAGACCATGCTAGAATGAAAGTATTTACATAAATACAAAAACTTACGCAAGTTTTCAATCATGCCAAATTTACATCTCAAGCTCAGATGAGTCATCGGGAGCTCCTGCAGTATGGACGGGGGTATGAAGACGAAGAGATGGAGGATTCCATGCCCTCGAATTCAAAAAGGAGGGGGTTGAAGTTCCCTACATACACATAAGATCAAAAAATCTAACATCAGAATTAGCGAAAATATAGCTAAGTACATGTATCTACATAATGACAATATTTTAACCAATTTTATCAATATAGAACTATTGTTTTTACCCCGCCACGCCTGTGAATCAAATGAACAGGGCTGCTACCTGTCGCAGGTAGCTCCTGTATACACACAATGAAGGAAATTATTAACATAATTTAATAATTCAACAATGAAAGACATTACTAACATGTAATTTAACATAATATGAATTACACGAGAAATTTAACAAAATTTACGTGTTGTTTGAATACCTCAATGAGTTGCTGCGTAGATGAAATCGCAGCGACAACACCTTTATCTACTTGTCGCAAAGATGGTGGGGTATCTAGTGAAGTCAACATTTTTATCAAACATGTATATCATGTGAGTTAGATGGACATACAAGAACATACATATATTTGACTTTAAACCTAATATATATATATATATATATATATATATATATATATATATATATATACATGCAAATATACACACACACACACACATGTATGTGAAAATTTTATATAATTAACATTCTAAATTAACTTTGTGAATGTATGTGTATGCATGGTGCTCACCACCTATGGTCAGGATGGAGATGCGCCTCCCACGCACTGTAATATCAATGCATGTACATGTACAAATATAATTATTTCAAAAATTTAACATATATAAGTAAATCAGGTACTCCAAACTTTTTGTAACAAGCATAATAAAACATAACAAATTTACCTGTGAAGGTGACACCGATGAATGTAATCCAAATGTCTCACTCAAAAGGACATCTAACATAGTGACATTATCATGTTCACCCCTAGCACCAGGTGCACCAAAATTAGTATGCATGAAAGTATCGTCCTCCTCGGGCCCCAAACATATGCTACCACATGACGAGAAAAAATGTGGCCTCATGCTAGTACTGCCTGAGGGAATAATCTATGTACCTTTGTGAGCATTTGGCTCAGGAATCTCCCTCGTATGTTGAACAAGGGTCATAGATATCCCTTGAAGTGCGTGGAGTGTATCAATCTCTATTGTCTCCTTCACTGCTTGAGGGACAATCTCAGGGTGAGGGGGCTTCTATCTGGGGAATCTACCATGCTGAATAGGTGCACATTGTGCACCTGGTCGATCATGTGCAGATCCTTTTCCTCGGCCCTGGAAATCTCAGAAATCAAAATAATTTGGGATCTCGTTGAGGATAAACTTGCAATAGAGTTTCGTTAGAAAGTATAGTGGCACCTCATTGTTATTACAACGTGGAAAATCAAACACCATCCAACATCGGTCCCAAAAATTATTTTTAATCAAATTATTATTGCACAAATGGATGGGAAATCATTTACATGTCAATGGAACAAAAAATTAGTGTGGGGGTCTGTGAATAAGGTGCATATGAGTTCTTTTGAAATTTCTTTTTTCTTTACATCCATATATGACAATTTTTTGGAATAATAAACCCTACAACCCTCTCTGTAATTTGTCCAATGATCAATTTTCCCCATTGCTACGTCAATTTGAACAAGTAATGCCTCCAATGTGTTTGCAAGAGAGGCACAGTGGGGGTTTGTAGATTGTGCATCCTTCATTGTTTTGATTAAATCTTGAATTTTAATTTTGTTTTCAACTATTTGGGTTGCTAAATCTTCTTGACTACTCGAGGGATGTTGATCAATTGTGGGAGTGTCAGGAGGGATGTCAGGAATAAAAGGGTTTGGTTTTGGTTGATTCCCTTGACCTCTAATTGTAACAATAAAAAATATGTATTCAATTCAAATTTTAATCTATAATTATCATATTTCAATGCAATTTTGAGAAAAGAATTTTTCTTACCTCTTCTCTATGGTGCCATCATCGATTCAAATCTTCCCAGCGATCCAGAAACTATCCTTTGAGCTTGAGATCTAGCTGAATGAAAAAATGTGAGGGCATGAATAAGCTCTGAAACTCACGTTTGAGGGAGGTAAAATGATAGAGGCTCGGGCCTCTTTTTTTTTATAGTAGGCATAATGCGTACACGTTATGCTTTGGTGATTCTTGAGCCAAAAAAATTAAAATGTGAGTGTGTTTTAACAAAATCCATATGTGTTTTAATTTTTTTTTCAGATTCTTGTCTGGTTTTTGGCCCCCCAACTTCGTGCACTTACCCCAAATTATTTGTACATTACACTCTTCTTGATTAACTGTTTTCTTTCCTTGGGTGTAATAAAAGATGGAAACTTCCCTGTGGCCAAACAATTAGCCATATCAACAAACCAAGGAGAGATGGTGGAAATATTAAATAAGTTCTAATATGAGAAAAATTATTCATTTGTTCATTTGTACCTGAAACAATTATTCTTGATAGAAATTAGCTACCACATTTTCTTTACTAGGTCCATTAATAACTTTAATATTGAATTCTTGCAACTATAACAACCATCTAATAATTATTCCTTGAACCAAGGGTTTTTTCATCAAATATATAATGATAGAGTGGTCTGTATGAATGATTACTTCATACCCTATGATGTAGTGGTGAAATTTATTGATTACATATACAACTATAAGAAATTTATTTTCTAGGGTAGTATAGTTCTTTTAACTGGGGAGATATTTTTATTGATGTAATAAATTGCATGCATTTCATCTCCCTCTTCTTGTTGACTTAAAACAACCCCAACTACCTCATTGGAATAATCAGTTTGAATATGAAAGTGAAGATTCCAATTTGGTCCCATAAGAACTGGAGTATTAGTTAGTTTCTCTTTTATGATGTTAAATACTTCTTGACAAGCTCCTGTCTACTAGAATTTAGAATCCTTAGTTAAAAGTGCAAACAGTGGAGAGGCTATTTTTTTGACGTCAAAGATAAATCCCCTATAATAACTTGCATGTATTAAGATACTTTGTACCTCAGTCTGACTCTTAGGTGACAGGAGTTGTATAATGAGCTTCACTTTGTCTAGATCCACTTTGATTCCTTCTCCTAAAATATAGTGTCCCAAAACTATCCCCTGTTCCATCATAAAAAGACACTTCTCATGATTGAGAGATAATTGATGTTTCTCACATCTAGAGAGAACTTTATCCAAATTAGTCATTTCCTCTTAGAATGTAGTTCCATAGACTATAAATTCATCCATATAAATTTCCACAGAATCGTGAGTAAGATCTACAAAAATTTCTAGCATCTCTGAAAGGTGGCACATGCATTACATAGAAAAAAAGGTAAAACTATATAAGCATATGTCCCCCATGGGAAATTTAATGTGGTCTTTTCTTGGTCTTTTGGTACTACCATTATTTGGTTTTATCCACTAAAGCCATCTAGAAATGAAAAATATCTTTTCCCTGATAGGTTGTCCAAAACTTGGTCAATGAATGGTAAAGGTAAATAGTTTCTATGAGTAGCTCTTTTCAATTCTCTATAGTAAAAAAAACCCCTCAATTTTCCATTTTTATTCAGTACTATGACTAATGGAGACACTCACTAACTATCTGAGATTGGATAAATAAATCCCACCCAGAGTAGTTTCTTAATTTCAGTCTTCACAATGTATCTTAGGGCATGGTTTATCCTCCTACAGGGTTGTCTAATTGGTCTAGAATCAGTGGTGTAGATGTGATGTGTAAAAATGTTAGGATGAATACCCTTCATATTATTATATTCCCGAGAAAAATCTTAAGGATGGGAGCATAAAATTTTAAATAGGGCATTCTCCTCTTGACACAAAATCTATGCACTTGGGTACATTTCTAGGTCCTAAAGCATACTAATGTATACATGATTCTTAAACAAGAACAATAGCGGTTGAAAACTATTTTTATCCTTTTGGTTTCTTTATCTCTTGCACTTTAATATCTTTACACATCTTACAGTTCTATCGCCACTTGAATGATTTACCTTTTGATGGCCTCGATCACTAGTGCCCAGTTAGGACAGAAGTGCCCAAATGCTCATGTCCCTCATGGGCACTCGTGTCCCTCTCTTCATTAGTATTACTCTTTTGGGTCCTTTCACTTCTTGGTCACCTTTGAACAATTTGGGTCAACCTTTTAGTTGTCAATTATGAAATTTAAACAAGGGAATCATATAAACTTAGTTACTTCTTCTAAATAAGGTGATACCATTATAAGCGTTATCTATCATCACATAATCTTATTCAAAGGCACAAGAGAAATACAAAGTACATATTGTTGGTCTGAAAAAGTGTCGGTTAGGTAGGCCGTGAGGAAACAGGTCAACAGTGTGTAGGGTATAGCCTCTCTTTGAGACAACAAAGTGAAACTGGTTTATTGCTAATCTATCAAGCAGGAATCTATGCAAATCTACACTATTCTAACTTTAAGGGGTTTGGGATCTCATCCCAGTAGAGGTAGTTCCAACTACGAATAGAAATGTAGGAGGGAAGGAGCGGAGGAGGGTAGATCTGAAGGAAGAAAAGAAATGAATTCCAAGATAGAAAGGTCAGAAGGTTTATGCTTTAGGCTGGTACTAAACAGAGCCAAACTTACTTGCATAAACAGATAAAGCAATATTGATGAACATATGATGATAATAGGAATGAATCTAATAGAATAAAAACATAGATCTAACTTAAGAAAGATCTAATGCAAATAACACATATATTGAGCACAAAGTTTGAATATATATATATATATATATATATATTTCTTCTGTTACAAGAAAGTACAAAGTATTTCTTTCCTCCTTTTTTCATACAAAAAATTTCCACCTGGAATACAACAAGTATTCCAGTATTTATAGAAGGAGAAGAGGAAAGAAGAAAAAACCAACCAACCATTATTTACAAAATATCTTACAAGATATTTACAAAATATCTAAAAACTCAAAAGTTGACTTTGGGCAAGTTTTTAGATGCCAACATCCCATGGTGCAACATGGATGATGTCATCATAAATTCCAACAAAGTTTTTAAATATTTTACAAAAATGATCAAAGCATAAATAAGAGGAGAAGCTACTCCTCATCATATCTTTGCTCAAACTTGGTGTCCTGCTTTTGATCAAGAGAAGCGATATGACACTGTGCTCGATATTCCATGAACTTGCTGATCATTACCTAAAGTTGATCATGATATGGACCTTTGAAATGGTCGCCAATGACCTTGCAAGTTTCTTTCTCATTCTTAAGCTTGTCAGGTAACCTGGCAAACTATTCGCATGCATCGATTAGGAAGTCAATGAAATCACGGTAGGCAAAGAGGTTATTGATTGACTCTCGGTCGAAAGTGACCACTGGTGCCAAACCTCGAGTGACTATAGCCTTGAAGCACTGGGATGTATCTTCTTCCTCCTTTAAGGTGTACGATTTAGTGAGCATTCCTGGAGACATATTTGTAGCTGTCTACTCCATGTTGTATCATGCATCCAAGGCTTCATCCTTGATTTTATCTATCCTCTCTAGGATATATTCCATTTGATCAACCCGGTAATCTAATGCAATGAGGGCTTTATTATGTGCCCACGGGTAATCGATAACGCCGACCTTCAATAGGTCATTATCTGAGCACTTAGCCATTGCTTGGAATGTTTCATGTTACAACCTGGCGTTATCCAACTCCTCGGAGAGGGAACCTGCTACTACTTGTAGCTCTTTATTTGATTGATCTATATCCTGGTAGAGCATTGTGAATTTCCTAATCATTTCCTCACTAAATTCTGAGGATTCACTCAATCCCGGAGGATGCTGTTGTGCCTTGTTCACCAATCTTAGCATATTCATTTATTTTATCCTGACTGAGAACTTCAATGGGTTCGGCGGCAGTCACAGGAGGAGCGTTGCCCATTTTCTGCAATGCTTGGAGGAGATGTTTGTTTGTTCCTTGAGTATTCTCTTATCCTCTTTTTCTTCTTGTAGCTTCTTGCATAGAGCATCCACAGCAGACAAGGCCTCTCCTTGTAGGCTTTCAGATGAGGTTCCCATTGTGACTTGGGTCACTGTGAAGTCTATGAAAGACAGATCCTTCTTTTCCTTGGTGGGGTCTGGGTATGCAATCTCCATGACTCTCTCCCCCAAAGTGCTTTTTGAAAAGCGAGTTATGGCTTTTTTCTTTTTGGGTCCCTTCTTTGGAATGATGGAAAATTCAATGGGTGTGATGGGAACCTTTCTCTTATGCTGGCCCAGATGGTTAGAAATCCAGCTAGGACTTATGGGAGTGGGAGTAGAGGGAATAGAAGAAGAAACGAGAGTGAAAGGGGAAGCAACTGTAGGGTCTTCAGGGAAGTATGTCGAAACACTTGGTGGTGGCATCAATAAGGAGTCCAAAGTGATGCTGCTTGTGGGGCTTGGAGTTACTACAGAAGAAGAAAAGGACATGGAAATGGAAGGGATCTGCAATTGGATGGAGGGAACACTGGGTGACAGATCTGTGAGAGAGGAGAAGATGAAACAGGTGGGAGATGGAAGGGAGGAAGGGAGAGAAGAAGACACATCCATAGGAATAGATGCTTCAATGACAGGAGGAGGGGAAGAAATGGTAGAAGGGATGTTGGGTACCTCGAAAGTTGTAGTTGTGACAAAATCCTGAGTGGATGTATCCGTTGAAAGTTTTGTTGTTCCTTCTTTACCTAGAGATACCAGGTTGATTAATTTTTTCTCAGAAGTATTAGGAGGGATTTCAGGAGCTTTCTCTTGTTTTCTTGATTTGCCCTCCTTGTCTTTTCCTTTTACTTTCGGCATATGGGCCGGTCTTGGAGGTGCTCTTCCTGAAGGAGAAATAGTGAAATCTACTCCGAAGTAGGTGAGACCATTCTATTTGCACCAATGTTCAGTGTGGTGCAATGTGGGCTTAACCCTTTCCTGAATGGTTTTCGGTGCTTTGGCTCTGTCGATCTCCGTGAATGGCCAATCATCACCATCTGTGTCAAGGTAAACATGATCAATTTCTTGATCAGTCTCTTGGAATCCCTTTGGGACAATAGCATTGCCATAGTGGACGATATCGTCCAGAGCCAGCTGGGAATGATCTTTTTACCTAATGTCTATCTCATGTGTCAGGTCGATCCAAATGTCCTCGATCTCAAGAACATGGATGGGATCAATTTTTTCATTTGGGAGGCAACTTCAGCAGTCGAAGGTTAGCCTTGCTGGGAAGTTTTGCTTTAGATTTAACAACTCAAGCTCAACATACATCTCCCATGCTTTGGCAAGTGTGGTGCAGGTGTATCGACCAATTGTAAGGGGGAATGGAGTTCCTCCTTTCTTCCTCTTCATGCATTTCTCATGGTACATGATTAACTGCCTTGATAACTCCAAGAGAATTAGTTTTGGCCCTACATACCTTGACAGATTTGTTGGTTCACACTCGATATTCACATCTCTGAGGTATGTGAATGTGGGGAATTGTGTGAACAATGATCTCCATTTATTTGTTGCAGAAATCACACTCAGGCTGGTCCGACCGTGTGTCATATTCGGTCTTAGCAAGCAGATTACCTCATAGAAGAAGGCATCATTAATATTAGAGAACTGGGAGATGCTAGCCTTGAGCTTTAGTTCTAGGTAGAACTCATATATCTTGACTTGGGGCCATACCCCATTACGAGCTAACCTCGTGAAATCTCTTGCTGATGCTGTAGCGTATACAACGTAGGAATTCATGTAGAACTTCCCAGTTGTTAGGACTTGTTGAAGTTGTTGGGAGATGGTGTCGCTGATGATTTGGACCCAGCCAAAATGCTAATTAGGCAGATTCTTGCTCATGGTCTTCAGATACCTCAGCATCCATTTGTGGAAATAATGGGCATCAGGGAGCCCAAATACTCTATTTAGGAAGGTGATTGCATCACTCAACTTCTCATTGAAGTCACTAGGGTGGATGGTATGTGGCCATATGCTCATGGGCTTCTTGTTCTTTAGATAAAGCTCATTCATCATTTGCATGCATTTATCCTCATTGTCATCCCAGGCCTTCTTGCAGTCTTCTAGGCTTATTTCTACATATTGCCTGTGATGAGGAATGCCCAGGGTTAGTTCAAAGTGACGAGCTGTGAGGTCGATGATCATCTTTTTCTCTTTTTCTTCGACACATCTAGTGTCCTTGTTATAGCAATGGGCAACCAACATGATGAATTCATTATTTATGGCACTGACTGGCAATCGAGCTACAAAGTGCAATCCACTGCCCACCAACTTGTTCATCCACGGGCCACTGCTTGTTTGGTTGGTCCTCGCCCAGAAGTCATCCATATCAATATGCCCTAGCTCAGAGTCTCTGATGTTGAGGTTTCTCTCTACATATGAGTCAGGCATCTTGACTTTTTGATATTTGTACTTCATCTCTTGTTCCGACTGTTTAGCTTTAGCTTTAGACTTTGTTGGTTTCTTGCTTGATGAAGACATGTGTGAGCTCGAGGATGGATGTTGTTGTTCTGTACGAAGAATCAAGGAGGTCCAACACAAGAGAGCCATGTCAACTATCATGTTATTCATAATGAAAGCTTACAGAATGAAGATTGAGCAATTATAAGGCTTAGGGTGCAAGGCATAGGTTCACAACATGCTGCAAAGGCTTAAAATTGCTAGGCGCACTTTTGAAGATGTCGACATGAAAAAAGGTGCGTCAGTGTCAGAAAGGGCACACTTTCAAAGATGTCGACATGAAAAAAGGTGTGCTAGTGTTAGAAAGGGCACACTTTCGAGAGGTGTTGCATGAAAAAATGCAACGCGAAAGGGTAAAGCGTAGGGCGCAGGTTTACAACATGTAACATGTCATGTTGACGTTAAGGGAATTGCACCTGCGCCTTAGGGAAAAAATGTTATCTGGGCGCTGAAGAAGTTTATGTTGCATGGGTTTTAAGTGCACTAGGGTGCCACTTCGGAAGATGTTCCAAGGCAAATCAGTGCGCCTAAGGGTTAGGTGCGGGGCGTGTGTTAACAATACACAACATGTAGATGCTGATTTTGTTCAAGATGCACCTTCACTTCTCAAAAATCTGCTAAGTGTTCTTTAAGATGACATGGAAAAATATTGTGTTACCTTGGCATATAGTGCGCCAAGGCGCGACTGTGGGAGGTGAAACATGGAAAGACAGTATGCCAAGGTTTTGATGATTTTTTACAATTTCTCATGGTACGTGATTTCTTCTCTCTTTTGGTTTTGTCAAATGGCAAAGAGAGGGTTTCAACAAGGTAGCAAGCAGGGAAATATGGCCTTTGGTATCTTTAGAGGCAGGGGCCTTCCAGATTTTCAGATCTGGAAGGAGAGGAAAAGGGGTTTCCAGTTGGTTATAGATTGTTAGGTTCCTCTTTTTAGATTTAATCTTTTTTATACAAGCCCTAAGCCTAACATAACCAAAAACAAAAACCACAATAACAACAAGGATGGAAGAAGCCACTTACCTAGATTTATAAAAGAAGAACAAGGTGGGATCCACAAGCTCGAAAAATGGCACGCGAGGGGGATAAGGACGGCAGACAGGAGCAGAGAAAATAATTTTTTCAGTTTTCAAATCATGAAAATGACAGGTGTCGAGCACCTATTTATAGGAAAACTAACATTTATTATTTCACCAAATTCCTTTGGCACGACTTTGGGAGGGTTGACACAAGGAAAAGTGTGCCTTAGCACAAATTGGTTGATGTCGACATGACATTTCCTGCGCCTCGGCGCACATTTCATGGTGTTAACACAATGTTTCCAGCGCCTTAGAGCACATACTTAGCGCATGTTTTATGATGTTGACACAACATTTATAGCGCCAAAGGGCTTTCTAAGGGGTGCACATTTTGGTATGTCGACATAACAATTTTTGTGCTTTAGTTTTTATGAGTGGGCGTAGATTCCTTAATGTTGACATGAGAATTCCTGTGCCTAGTTCAAAAAGGTGCATTTTTTTAGAGTGTTGACACGAGTGAAAATGCGCCGAGGGAAAAAGCTAAAAATGACTAAGTTCAGAAATAACTTGATTTTCAAAAGGGATTTTTAGGCCATTTTTAACGCTAATAGACTTCTCGAGGGGGATCAAAACAGAATTTTTGGTATGGTTACCTAAAAATTGCCATTGTCAATTTTGCAGGATAACAAATATCTAACAAATCAATAGAAGGGAAAAGGGATGCATTGGTCTACATACATTGTATAGGAGGGGAGTTCATTATACTCCATCACACACATTTTTCATATTTGGGATAATCTAGATCTAGCCCGATATCATCGTGTAACTTACACAAGGAAAACCTAGGGCACAAGACACATACACACATGAAGAACTACATGGAGTCTGAGATGTAGTGCAACATTCCGTTATAAGTTCACTCTTTGGATGACCACTGAGGTTAGTTTGACTCCACGTTCTTCATCTTTTTTATTATATTTAATGTGGTTTATGGGCATGTGCAGGTAGTCATTTATTTTACAGGTTATAGATGCAATCAATGACCTGGTAACAAAACCAGAATGACAACAAAGACCTTATGACCTAGAAAATTCTAGGTTCTAAGAATTTTAGCAGACACAGGTGCCGAGATCATTCATTAGTGCATGGGGCGCTCCTATCCTCATGCGAGATATTCTATCTTGTACATTCTTGGGCTTCCAAAACCTCATCAAGCCTTTGCGATGTTGTTTTAAGCATGTTCTAATAGATACATAGTCACTATTAGTATCAGGTGCACAAAATCAGCTAAGTCATATTTCTCCTTTCATTCACTTAGGGTTTTATATTATTGAATGCTTAGTGCTTATACGTTAAAGTATATAATCATATGAATATCATTTGTTAAAATAATTTACTCTAAAATAATATTTAATTCAATTTATATTAACTCATTTGGTGAACCCCAACTCGTGATCAACCACTTAGATCCTTATTTTGCATATTCTATCATATTTTTATTTCCCTAACCCCAAACCCTAGTTGAATCAGGGTTCATATTTCACATCTGATTTATATTTTTCTTCCTAGGGTTTCATCCTTTGTCATATCCTTTGGGTCACTTTATAGGGATATTATTTCATAAATTATATTTTCTTTCATATCATGGCGCCTAAAGTTCCTCAAGTCTCCTTGTATCAATTACTTCAAAAGCACCCAGTTTGTAGAGATGATCTCACAAAATCCTCCCTCGCAATACGCAACCTTCACAAGTAAGTGTAATTTTAAATCTTATCTCCACCCCCTATTGGTGATGATAACACAACCAATCAATTCATCTTTTAGTCAATTCAAGATTTACACTTTTTTTTTTCAAGATAAATTTCAAGCTATGGAAACCAAGATTACATCTCTCATAGTTGAAATCCAACATCTCAAGGATGCTTCTCTTGCCCATGTTAGTTATTCTTCTACACCTCATCCTGATCCCATGTCTCCCACATGTGGTTATACAAGCGAGGTCAATGTATTACCACAACAAGCACCTCTCAAGTTTGATCGAAATACTAGGCAACCTGATTTTATTTCTAAGCTCCTCAATCACCAGTTAATCACCTCGCCGCCTACTCACTATTAGCCTCCTTATCGGCTTAAAAAATACAAAGGTCACCCATTTTACAATTATTATAGAATAAATGAACATCACAAAAATTATTTCAATGCTTTAGAATGAAGAATCGGGAAACTTGAGCATCAAGGCCTTATTTCATTTTCTACACAACATTCTGCTAGGTGCTCATCTCCAATTACTAAACCCCAATGGGTTTTTGTATGCCTAAAAATATTTCAGATGCACTCGACCTCTTGAAGTCATGGTGGGACATCCAAAATGTGTAGAATTAGAGGAATGTTGGTGGGAAGCTAAAGGATAATTAGGGACTAAGGATGGGTATTGTGAATTCCTAATAGCTGAGTTGGCAAGACGGGAATTAGAGGCTATGTACAAGTAGCGTAATTTCCCTATTGTTTTACTGTTTGTTTTTATTTGAATGCTAAGCTACGTTGAAATTTCATTTTAAATAAATAATAAATGTAAATCCAGCTTAAAGAAAAGACAAGTGTGTTGAATCTTTCAATTAGCTAAATTCATTCCCAATTAATTTAAATAAAATGAAATGAGATATTTACTCTATTTTTCTGAGAAAGAAATGAATTTAAATGAGGTAACTAAAAAAAACTAACATCTACCTCTTCTAAATTAATTAAAATAAAATAAATCTACTTCTACAGGCATAGAAAATCATAATACTACTACTTCTAAGAAAACAAATTAAACATGGAATAATCGAATGTAGTTATTCCACTGTTGTAGGATTGTGTAATTAAATCTAATTTAAATAAATAATGTACTCTATGGTTATTAATTTGAAAATACAACTTCTTCTAATTTCCTCAGATTCATGGGGAAGGAAGAAAAATTCTCAGAAGGATTTCTTCTTTTACCCAAAACTTCCTTGCCAAAACGAAAATGAAATATACAAACGTTATAAAACAAAGAAATGAAGAAGTTCAGGCACAGAACCTTCCTCCAACTTCTTTCCCATGTATATCTATAGGGTTAACATTGAAATAAGATATCAATGGAAGATTCATATACTGGAAATGAATAAACAAAAAAATTCTACCACTTAAAACAAATGTATTGCTTCTTTCAATTTTAAAAACAATATCCAAAATGAAAGCTTCAAAGAATTATAAATGCACCCCCAACATGGTTATTGTAGAACTGTGAAATCTTCTCAAGTGTGGTGATGATTCTATTGTCTCCTCAAATTCCTTTCCAGAGATGAAAATCCAAATGATCCAGGTGCAGTGCTGGCTGGTTGCAAGAAGAAATCAAGAAAATGCTGATTGGTTGGTTGCAAGAAACATGATCACAAATGCAAGACTGAGAAGAAACAAAGAAATGTACTGTGTTTGTTTGTGTAATTCTCAGCAAGATTTTGGCAGAGTAACAATGCAATTCAAATCAAAAATCTCCAACCCATCATACAGGTAAAAATTTTGGTTTTTATAGAAATATTGAAGAGAAGAATTCTAGTACACATGGAAATCAAGAAGTGCCAAATCATCCAAGAAAGGGGGAGTTCAAAATTCTAATAATAGTAAACTGTGAAGAGGATTCTTTAATATGAATCCAACAAGCCAAAAATCAAGGTGAAATAGTCAAGAAACATGTGAGAAAATCATTCACGAACTTGAAACACATGTTTAGAATCACACAGTTGGAACATGTAGATAAAAGCACATAGAACCACCAGGTCTGTGCGTAGACTGTGGTTACGAACCGACACACGGTTATGCAACTGCCAGTCTAGGCAATGTTACATAACCACAGTGGTTGTGTGACTTAAAGTCATGACAACCAAAAAAGAGAAAAAGATGGCTCGCAAAGGCTTGAAAAGCTAGAAAACTTAGAAACAAGGATAAATGAGGCAAAATATGCATGCCAATGGAGGTAAAGGAGAGGATTTGGATCTCATCATTGTTCTAGAAAAGAAATATTCATCATTGGAGACTTTACCATGTCCATCAATGTAGCACCATGTAATTTTGGGTGTGTACATATTGCCCCCTTGGAGAAGCATTTTAACCATGAATAGGCGTAAAAAATGTGTTTCGAGTATGGACACTCCCAAATGGGAAAGTTAGAAATTATACCTTATTCATTCCATGTGTTGAAACCATGCCAATCCAAGCTTCCCGCCGCCTGTAAGAGAGAAACGAGAATCAAGTGCAGATATAAAACAAGATTAGCAAAATAATTTTGAAATAAAATGACAAGATTACTTACCATATCTACGGGGTTGAGAAATATACCTGTCAGCCAACGTGCCAACCCTACATACACTCACTCAAAGTGACATTAGAAAACCAAATTTGAACTATATATATCACTATTTACCATTTTTAGAAATCATTTTTACATACTCACTTAGCTAAATTTGGAGCTCTGGAATTCCTATGACAATTTCACTTGTAAATACAGTCAAATCAAAGAGAATCTAGTCATGATGGTAGCAACAACCAACAATGAGCGACAGAGGGTCACGAACATGTAATTTATAAGCATTTGTTTAATTTTTCCCTAAAATGTATCATTTATTCAAAACTAGCTATAGGAGGGGGTGGTTTTTGATGATTTTGTAGTCAAAATGACCGTAGGGGGGGCACCTTTTAGGTTTCATAATTTATTTCAGTTTTAGTCATTTTTCATGTTTTTGCAAGTTTTTTGTTTTAAGGGCATGACCCTATTTTTACGGACACAACCACGCATGCTGGTTACGTACAGTGGTTGCATAACCACCACTTTACATGGAGTTACATTCTAGCGACAGTTGTGTAACCACCACAGAGGTAGCAGAGTGGTGGTTGCACAACTTGCCACCCTTCTAAGAGTGGCAGTTATGTAACCGTCACATTTTGTGTGTTTTAAAAGATAAGTATGAGATTTATTTAATTTTTACTTGCATTTTTATTATTTTTGTGAGCTTGTTATGCACTTATCAAGTTCTAACTTTCTCATTTTTCTATTATTTTATGGATGTATGGGGAGCTACATCAGATGGAGTAGAGCCCAAGAGAAGACTGGTTGCCTTAGATATCTTACAGTCTTTGACACAGGTGAAGAGAGGGGGGTGCTAGAGAGGGCAAACATTTGGAGGATAACCCAGATATGACTAATTCCCCTAGTGAGTCACCTTCTCTAGTGAATTATTCAGTCTTATTGGGATGTAGACCAGAATACATTCTGGTTTCTTGATAGTTAGAGGAGAGTGGACCATTACTGGAGGATGTTTATTAGGATCCTAGTTCCTGTCACTAACAAAATAGTTGGCACTAAAAAGTGCCAGTTCAACAGTTGAGGCCCGCAAGTGGGCTACTTATCTTGGTGATGCAAAGGCACCTGACACGAGTGCCAAAGCAGGGGGTTAGAATTGTTATAGTAGATATACCGCTCCTATCCCCACTTATGTGCGTAAGGCCATCATTGGTATATTGGCCTCATGTTTGATTGGTGATAAGGGATGAGACATGTTCCTATTTTTTCTGGGCTCCTATTGTTGAGAGCATTGAGCTCTACGGTCGGGTATATGCATGGGGAGGTTGACATACTTGGGAATACATACCATGACTTGTATAGGATTGTTAGATGTGGGGCTGAGGTCTCTCAACCACCCTACATTATTCATGTCATGGGTTTATGAGCCAGAGATCCCCTACTAGAGGGGTGTTGGGATAACAGATCCCACTAGAGATCATAAAATCTAGGTGGGTCGATATGGCTCCACTCAGGGGCCACATCACAGTTGGTATCTACCTTGACCATGATAAAATACATGATTTTGCATACAACCATATCAGGATATGACTGATAGATGGGGATTGGAGGGGATTACATTAGCTACTTGCAGCACTACTATTCAGTTAGTTGATTGGAGGAGTAGAGTTGAGACTCATCTAGTGCTTCAAGTACCCCAACAATTTGGGTTACCCTATTCTAGATGCTCTCCCAGTAGTTGCCATAGTTTATAGAGGTATATGGGAGGCTAAGAGATGGCTAGAAGGGCATGACTCCAATGGACAGTTATAGTGCATGGGGTTCCTATTGGTACACCATAGAGCCACACCAGACCCAACTGTTGGTGTTGCAGTCTAGACCAAGACCTATTCTATAAATTGGTGAGGGCCCATTACAGAGTGAGGAGGAGGAGGAGGAGGTAGAGATCCAAGATATATTTGGCTCAAAGGAGGATTCAGACCCTGAGTGGCAGGGTACAGGAGAGGCCTCAGTGGCTGCTCCAGAGCTAAGGTGGAGGTGGAGGAGGAGATCATGTATACCCTGAGGAGATGGAGGAGGAGTTCATGCATCCACAGGTGGTAATGGAGGAGGAGAGGGACGAGGAGGAGGAAGTGTACCATATCTTACATCAGCACCAGTTGTTGATGCTAATTTGGATTCCTGGAGACCCAAGTGAGTATAAACACACTTCTCCTATCTTTACTTCCTAGATTAGATATTAGTAGTATTTCTCTTTCTTTGTTTTTAATTTTTTCATGCTTTCTAACTCTCCATTGTTTGTTTTCTCTTTGCATCCATAACTGATGGATGGTGAGACCTTATTCGAGACACACTCCTATAACTTGTTCATGATTCCCACTGGGATGACTCAAGAGTTCTAGCTTATGAAACCCTGGACTCCCAGATCACTGAGGTTGGTCATCACACAAACATATTTTCACTAGCTTGAGATGATGATGGAGAGATGACTTAGTGAGAACTGACTCATTTTCTGCACAAGGACTGAGAGAGGGTGACGACATGAGGACACTCACACTAGTGGAGCCTACTACTACTGGTCTTTCACATGGACACTCTCACAGATCGACACACAGGGTATCTCATGCCACCCCTAGTCAATCTCATTACATAAGATCCACAACAGGAGTCCTCACCCTGCTCCCTTCACAAGGATCTAGGAGGGATGGATAGGCCTAAGGCCTTTATTTCTTTGAGAGAATTTTTGATGTGTATATCAATTTTTTTTTGTATTTTTGGGTCATAGTGAGCATTTTGACCACACTTATCCTTATGGTGTGATGACATTGTACATGAGACACTTGACATATATATATTATATATATATATTATTGACATCTTTTTGGTTCATTATTCCTTCAAAAATTTGACTTCATTGTGGTTTATCTCATCTGTGTACTCTTAGATGGCTTAGAATTTCTGATATTTTCATGTTTTTTGAATGCATGTTATGGATGATGATGCAATGTGATAAACAAAATGACATATATATGATTGTGCATATGGTAAACAAACTGTAATTAGGAAACTTTATTTTTCAAGTAATATTTAAGCATTTCTATTACATTGGCAAAATGTGTTGAATATGGTATGATGATAAGATAACCTCACTCCATTCTTAACTCCATGCAACTAGTAAGATGTGAGGGCTCATCACCGAGAGCCAAGAAGGAATGTGCAGATATGTGACTTGAAGAATGTGAACAAGGATGATGACCAAGAGACAAGAACTTTTGACAAGGATTTACCCATAGAAACCTACAACCCAACCCAAATCAAAATTAACTAACCAATTTGAAATGAATTTTTCTTGCAAGTTTTGACTAGACTTAGATCCATAGATGGCCTATTGATTGATAAAATTTGGTTTAAATAATAGTTTGTCTCTCCTAACATATGCATCTAAGTCATTTTCTTGGGATTTTTTAGATTTTAAAGAACTTTTATTTCTTTATTTATTTGAAACTTTTTATTTATTGATGCAACCCCCTACATCTTGCCCCATGATACTAGTAAGAAGCATGGGCTCATCACCAAGGAAAAAACATAGGTGAGTAAGGGCACTTCCCTCCTTTCCCAACCTCATGCTACCAGTAAGAAGCATGGGATCATCACCAAAGGTTGGTAGGGATGAAAAGTGTATTTATTTTCATATATAGAATATTTGTTTTATTTATATGTTTATATATATATATTGTTTGTGTGTGTGTTGTGTGTGTGTGTGAATTGTAAAAATTTGATTTTTTGTTAGAAGAAAACATTTTCCCCTAATCTCAACCCCACACAACTAGTAGGATGTGAGGGCTCATCACTAAAGGTTGAGATAGGAAAAAAAATTCCAGGTGAAATGTTTAGAATTTTTTTATCATGGAGAGATATTTTTAGGGAAAGATTCATCATCAAGAAGCTTCTAGAGAAAACTATGGGCAAGAAACATCCAAATCAGAAGCAACCATGAAGAAGATTGAGTGTGTAAGTCCTCATAAAAAATGTCAAAATTTGTCTCTTGAATGAAAGTGATGATAAGGATTATATAGTTTGAATGTATGAAAAGAATGTGGAATAGGTATGATTAAGATATTTTTCAATGTTTTGAAAGTCAAATAATTACTTGAACAAGTAAGTTTTCATTTTACAATTTCAACAAAATGATAATGCAAGTGAAAATATAATGTGAATACAATGAAGGATAATGTGGAAATGTAATGACTATATACAGAAATGTCTCAGGTGATGTGAGTCGATGGTTTCATCATAATCCTCACCTTCCAAGGTACACAAATGATAAGAAGGATTCTTGAAATTTCCATTTACTTGAAAAGGTCCTAATACCTTGGGTTTAAAATTACAACCCTTTCCTACTATCGTATTCATCTGAACATCTAATCTTGGCATATGACCATCCTTTTATACAAGGAATTTGTAAACCTATTTGTCATGCTCTTGACCATATCATGTTCATATGAACATGTGATGGTGTTGTTCAAATTTGTTTTCCCTACATTTGGAGACCTAATCATTGCATTTGGCATTTGTTGCACTATGGACATGTCTCATGGACATGATAAGCTTGGTTTTTGACACATTTGTATCTAGACCAAGGTTAGGAATGGAAGAATCCCTAGAGATGGATTTGATGAGTATCATTTCACTCTCAAAATCCTCTTCTTCTTCTGATACTTCTATCATATGTATATCTAACCAAGATCATCAGTAGGAAGAGAGGCTAGACCAAGGAAATTACTAACTCCTTGCATGGTTCAAAGGGGAGGATGATTAGCTCATCACTTTCTAAGAGTTTTAAAATTTTGTTGTGGTTTTTTGTGGACACGATTTTCCACATATACCACCTTACTCTTATTTTTTTTCCACTTTGAATGTTTTTAGGTCATCAACCTCAACCTTTGGAACACTCTGGGTGGTTGTGACCAATTCCTTTTATGGAAGTGGTTTTTTTAACTAGTTCATCAGGGAGTTTATACTCTCAAATGAATCCTCTAGTTTCTTCTTGAGATTATCTAGATGTATATCAAAGGGTTTAGGATCCCCTTGAGTGATGAAGAATTTTCCCAAATGGAGGAATCTAACCTCTTGGAAACAAAGTGGAAGGAATGGCCTTCATTCTATGAATCCATGGTCTACATAAGGATCATGTTATAGTTTGTTTCTTTATCAATGATGTAAAACTCAGTTAAAATAGTTTTCAGGCCTAAGGGAGACATAGGAAGAACTATAGTTCTAATTGAGGTAGCCTTAATACTATCATACCCTCGCAATGTGTTTCTAGTGGAGGAGAAATTAGTCCCCCATATCCCAAATTTTGCAAGAAAGAGAAGGGAACTACATTCACAGAAGCCCCATCATCGATCATAGCTCTCTTGATGCAATTTTTATAGACCTAGACTTGCAAGTATAAAGAGGATCTCCTCTTCAGGCTATTTTAATGTCAGATGGATCATCTTGCTTATATCAAACACAAACCTGGTATCCCTATCACTTTCTATCCTAGAGGATGTATGTCAAAGTCAATATGATTGATTTGAGCCCTAGGTGGAGGTACGTAATATGGATTAGGTGACCAAGACCCAATGTGTCATATAGCAACACAAAATGATGTGCACATGGGAATTTTTCAACAAATCTAGAAATGAAATGTGATAAAAGGTATTGTTCAAATCTGAAATCAAATCATAAGATCCTACAGGTTTTGTAACTATAGGAGAATCATCTTGTAAGAGAGAATGAGTGGTAAGAGGTTATGAAATGTACTCCCTTGTCCAAAATTGTTGTGTTAATTTCTAGTTCAACCTCTAACTCAAATAATCCCAAAATCTTTGTCTTTTTTTGAGTCCTATGTTAGGGGGGAAACTCAAGAGTTGTCAGAAGTTGAGGCCTCATAGTCATTGTTCCCAACATAGGATTACCCTTGTTTATGTTTTGAGGACCTACTTTACCATCCTTGGGAATATTTAGGGAACGGGTCCCAATAGATTCCTAGGTTTGCATTTTGAGGTGTAACAGGTCCTGTATGGACCAGGTTGTGAAGTTCCTTCAAGATTTGCTAGAAACATATCCCACAAAGAGCTTCCTTTGATTTTTGAGGAATATTTTAATAAAACTTGTTGCAATCCCTACAAGTCCTAGCATCATGACTAAAAACATGGTGAAAACCACAATATAGATTTGGATCATAATCCCTTGGCGTTTTTGATTTGGAGTTTTGTTGTTGATTATAACCCCATGCTTATTGTAGTTTTGAAACTGGTTGTTATAACCATAATTCATTTCCCCTTGGCCAAGATTTTGGTATTGGTTTGGGCCTTGGGTTTGAACTTGTCAATGAGGGGGAAAATTGACATCAATCATTTTGACATGGAGAAATAAAATTAGGATCTCTTTGATTGATCCATGTTGTTATTATTGTTGTTAGTGTTACCATTGTTTGTAAAACCAATATTCTTTGCTTGATCAGTAACACCATCCATAGTAACACCATGATTGTGATTCAAGACCTTTGGTCCTTGGTTATTGGCTCAATTTTTTGTATGGTTTACATTTTTTTGGTATTGAGGGACACCAATTTCCCATTAAGATCATAATTCTTACACCGTTGTCAATAGCGTAAGCTTGGTCAATTTGAAGCGCTGCCTTCCAACACTTCCTCATAATTACAGAAAGGAAATTTTTGGAATTCCTCCTTGGTCTCCAAGTTAAGTGAGTGAAGGAAGAGGTGAAAAGATCCATTTAATCCATGTTAGGTGCACTTATCAGAGGAGTAAAGAACTTGACTCCATCTCTAGATGAAATGGGTGAAACAGATTTTTTTGTTCCTACCTGATATGTAAAAACTCCCTAATCCCCATTTGTAGACAACTTGTTCATGTCAAAAATATCTAATGAATTTAGAAACAAGTTGTTTAAAGGAATGTATGGAAGCTTCTAAAATTTGATAGTACCAATCTAAATTGATTCCTTCAAGAGTCTTCAGAAATATCTTAGCTACTACAAAATTCCAAGGAAGCAATTCCCTAATGGAAGTAGCGTAGGCCTTGATATGAGCATTTAGATCTCCCTTCTCCTTTAAATTAGGTAGATCAAGAAATGGGCATGGAAGCATGACACCCCATATGGTGAAATCAAGGGGTTCTTTCAAATACTCAGACATAAGTGCCCATCGCATAAGATTCCACCATTGAAGATCCCTGATGAGGGGGGAGGAGGAGGATTTGGATAAGTTGCACTGTAATTGGCATGGGGTAGAACATATGGAGCCCCTTAACACTGCGTGCTAAGGAATTGGTGAATTGGCACATATCTGTGCATATGAGGATATTTTTAGTACATATGCAAGTAAGGAGGAACAACACTAGGATATGGCTAGTGGGCGTAAAACCAGGGAACATCACATTGCTCAATAGGAATTGACATTTAAGAATGCACTTCCAACTAAGCCCTTGCGTAGGATAAGACGTGATAGATGGATGAGGACCCATCCCTAGTGTGTCAGATCCCGTGAGAATATCACACTAGGTTCGATTAGACTGGATAACCTTGTTACACATGATGTTGCATTGGTTTTGTGTTAGTAGGGGTGTATCCTTTGTTATCAATGGGATACCCCATGTTCTTCCCTATTGCATAAGTTAGTTGTGAAGTTTGGGCACTCTCTAGTTCTCTATTCCTCCCTACTAAGGTAGAAATAACATCATGGGGTGAAGGATTGAGTCCCTTGTTTGGGTGCATGCTAGTGTAGGGTTTGGTTGAGAGGACACATGATACCTTGTTATAAATTGTTCGGCGTTGTCATTCTTGTTTTCCTTGAAAATAAGAGTTTAAGGATTTATGATTAATACATTTTTATTGACATCTCATAGGTTTGAGTCTTCATCCTTTCCAAGGTCTCGTCTATTTGTGCAAAGTGCATTAAGCAATTTATGTAAAAATTTCATCCTCTATCAGTACTGCATGTTAATGTGAGGTCTTGACAAGAATCTAGGGTATGAGAACCAGTCTCAACTATAAAGGTCATGTTGTTTGGATTGGATTGCCCATATTTCAGTGTTTAATGGTTGGTCTACCTCCTCTATTATCACATGTTACTAGTAGGATTTGAGACATAACTATGGGAGGTTTGTACATTGTTCATGTAGTTGTCAGCCCATCCTGAAAGGGAAGGGGATTGTTGCGATTGAACATTGGAATAGTACCTATCAAAGCTAAATAGCCCACCAAATTCTTTACTAGACATATTTGAGGAGGTATAGAATACCTACCGAATATGGGGAGAAGGGCGAAAGATGGACTAATGGAAATAAAACTAAGAGGGAAATAAGAAGAAACTAGTCCTTCATGTTGGGTTCACCAATTTTGTACGCCTTAAAATCAACACACGATTCCAGACGCACATGAAATTCTTGAGGTCATGCCCAGGACAACCAAAATGTATAGGAACGAGGGGATGTTGCTGATGAGCAGCTAAAGGAATAATCAAGGACTAAGGACAGGGTAGTGTGAATTCTTAACAACTGAGATCGTCAAGAGGGGGAAATAAAGGCTATGAATGGGTAGTATAAATTCCCTATTTGTTTTATTGTTTGCCTTGGCTTGAATTATAAAATATATTATAAGTTCCTTTTAAAAAAACAAGAGAAAGTAAATCCATAGCTTAAATAAAAGGCAAGTGTGTTTAATCTTTTCAATTAGCTAAATTCATTCCCAATTAATTTAAATAAAATGAAATGAGATATCTACTTTATTTTTCCTGAGAAAGAATTGACTTGAAAAGAGGTAACTAAACAAAAATAACATCTAAATTTTCTAAATTAATTAAAATAAAATAAATCTACTTCTATAGACACAGGAAATCAAAATACTAATATTTCTAAGAAAACAAATTAAACAGGGAATAACTGGATGTAGCTATTCCACTATTGCAGGATTGTATAATTAAATCTAATTTAAATAAAGAATGTACTCTATGGTTATTAATTTGAAAATACAATTTTTTATAATTACCTCAAATTCATAGGGAAGGAATAATACTTCTTAGAAGGATCTCTTCTTTTACCCAGAAATTCCCTGGCAAAACAAAAATGAAATGTACAGATGTTTTAAAATAAATAAATGAAGAAGTTCAGGCCCAAAACCTTCCTTTAACTTCTTTCCCATACAGATCCACATGGATAAGCTGGGAAAAATATATCAACGGAATATTAGTAATAATGGAAATGAATAATCAAAGAAATTATACCACTTAAAACAAATGTATTGCTTCTTTTAATTTTAATGACAATATCTAAAATGAAAGATTCAAAGAATTATAAATGTGCCCCCAACATAGTTACTGGTGAACTTTGAAAGCTTCCCAAATGTGGTGATGATTCTACTATCTCCTCATATTCCTTACTAGAGATAAAAATCCAAATGATCCAGGGTGCAGTGTTGGATGGCTACAGGAAGAAATCAAGATAACGCTGCAGGAGGTTAGTTGCAAGAAAAATGGTCACAAATGCAAGACTGGGAAGAAATAGAGCAATGTACTATGTTGTCTATGTAATTATCAACAAGATTTTGTTGGAACATAATGATTAAGTGGTCTGGCCAACCCTTAATGTATATGGGTCCATCACTAATATATATAGGTTAATATTTAATAATATGAAATATTTATGTTTCTATTATTAAATATGTTAACCTAGGTATATACTTTCGGTTAAATATTTAATATCATTAAATGATTATACTTCTAATATTAAATATTATAAACCTAGGTATATGTGTCAACTGATGAGGTTGAAAAGGTGGGTCGGGAGACATACCCGATCACCTAATATAAAAAAGACTATAGGTCCTCATTTGATATGTTCGAATAGAATATCAAAGATGAATATTATTTTACCTTTGTGATTAGGTTTAAAAGGAGGAGGTGAAAGTTACTAGATGTAAGTTCGGCTCTTCGAAAGTAAAAGGTTATTTCACAATAGTTTTTACCCTATTAGGGGTTTTCCACTATAAACATTGTGTCATTGTGTTCTTACTTTTGGTATGTGTTACTTAATTAATATGCTATATAATTTTATTTATGACATTGCATAATATTTAACATTTAATGATTTATTGTTTATGTTAATATTTAAATGCAAGGGTTGATTAAATTCATAATAATTAGAATCCTCTCAATTATAACATGGTGTCAAAGCATGGTTTAAATTAAATAGGTCATGTCTAAGTTATTGTATTTAATCTATTTAGTTTTTATGGGTTTTTAAAACCAACCCAAAGAGGTATTTAAAATGACCAATCCCCCCCTTCTTTCCATTTTTTGTGTAATCTAATATTTTTGTCTTGTGAAGAACTAATGTGAATGCACATGAGAAAAAAATTTGGAAAGAATATTACCTTTTGTGAAAACTCGTGTGAAAGACATGGTAAGCGCTAAATAATGTGTAAAATATTTTCCTATACTTCTATAGTTTTAATGTGTGCAAGTTAAATGTTTTTAATTGTAAAAATCAAGAGTAAATGGAGGAGACAAGGTTCATGGAAATAGGGATTTCAATGTATTTCATTGGAAGGGTGAAATTCTTGTCCCCTCTGTAAAATCACCAGGTTAATCTTTATCTCCATAAATCTACTTGCACCTGGTAAAATTATTTTAACCTGATCTATGTCCTTCAATCCCCTTTAATAAGGGTTATATGTTTTTTTAAATACTATAGTTTATAATTTTTTAAAGACTATATGTTATTTTTTATTTACATTATATAATATTTATACCTCTTTTTTAAAAGTGTATATATTTTTATATTATAAATTATAATAGGTTATTATAATGTATTAAAATATAACCTCCCTAATATTATACAGAAGAAGAAATTCTAGAATTTCACAAATTTTGGAAATACACAGCAAGTTTTGGCTTCATTAAAGTATTTTCAGAAATTTGAAGTTGGCATGCATTCTTAAGGGTTTCTTCTTCACTTCTATATGGTTGGAAATATTTTTTGTATAAGTTTTGGGTATAATGCAAAGCCCTTTATATTGTGGGTTATTATTTTGATTATGGGAGGTTAATTAGTATGCATTGTAGTGACAAAATTAGTTATGATTAAATAGTTTCTTTAGATCTATAAAATCTAGATCTGATTCTATTAAAAGTGTTGTTTTTTTCTATAAATATGTATCTAACTTTGTATAACATTATATATTATAATGGGGTGTATTTTATAGGTTCAGGAAAATAATGGCGTCTATCTATTTATGTCTTGACAAAACCTAGATCCTAAATGGAACCAACTACAACATTTGGAAGATCAAGGTCAAATAAGAACTTATGGTGAGGGTAATCTAGATGATTGTTTCTGGATCTGAGGTTGCTCCCACTGGTCATCAAGAAATTGTAGATAGCATGAATACATTCTCGTAACGAATGCAGGAGGCTCTTTCCATGATTATGTGTAATGTGAACGATGAGTACCTTCTACACATTGGTAATATCAAACATCCAAAAGGGGTATGGACACAAATAGAATCCATGTATGAAGTTACGTGTTTATCTAAAATTATTAAATTAGTTCTATAATTTCTTACAACTCTTATGAAAGGAGATGAAAAAGTAGTTAATTTCTTATCCAAAATTAAAAATATTAAAGCACAATTAGATGGATGCAATTGTAATATAATTGGTGAAAAATTAATCCACTTTATTGTTCATTTAAATATACATGAAAGATTTAGGAATTTTATTTCTATATTGAACTCTAAATATCAGAATGAAAAATGATCTACCTGATTTAAATACCTTGAGTTCTCTTCTGATACATGAAGATCAAGTGATGATGAAATTTTACTCTAAGGAGAATGCCTCTCAGACACTTCTTGCTCAGAATTCAAATTTCAAACCTCACAAGCCCTTCTCAGATCAGAAATTTAGATCTAAATCTTCTTTTTTTATATAAGAAAATCTGTTATTCTGATCAATTGTGTGTTAACTTTAGTGGTAAATGTCACAAATGTGGTAAATTTGGACATAAAAATGAATATTTCAAATCTAATAAACCTATCCATAAAAATAAATAAAAAGATGTTTCTTCTAAATACAATTTAAGGAAAAAAGGATAGCTCTAATGATATTCCTAAAATTGTTGCATTATATGCTACATTGTATTCTTCCTCTAATTCTGAATGGATTCTAGATTCCAGTGCATCAAAGCATATGACTGGTGTTTCAAATTCTTTGTTTAATGTTGTGAAAATTAATGAACATGTGTATCTTGGTGATAACTCATTTTTAGAAGCAATAGACAAAGGAAAAGTAAAATTTTCTAATGGTGTGTTGAATAATGTTTTATTTTTTCTTAAGCTCAAAAATTTTTTTATCATGTTCTCAATTAATTCATGATGGTTTGTATATTCAAATTTTGAAAGATACTTGGTATATCAAGGATATTAATGATAATATAATAGTTGAAGGAATTCAAAGAAATGGTCTGTATATTTTTTATGATTTCTCTCCTACGTCCTGTTTTGTTTCTCAAAGTTTGAATAATTCAAAACTATGGCATGAAAGATTAGGACATGTTAATTATTGAATTTTATATGAAATATCTAAATATAATCTTGTGAAAGGTTTGTCTATGTTTTCTTCTTCTCATGATGTGTGTGAAGGGTGTTTACGCTCAAAACAAAGTGTTAAACCCTTTCACTCACATCTTGAAGAGAGTTCCTCTTCTCCACTAGAACTTATTCACAGTGATGTTAGAGGATCTCTTGAAGTAGCTTTGTTAAATGGTTCTTTATATGATGTGACTTTTATTGATGATTTCACTAGGATGATTTAGTCATATTTTCTTAAAAATAAATATGATGTGCTTGGGAAAATTTAAGGAATTTAAAGCATCTGTTGAAAACTCTTCAAATTATAAAATTAAGAGACTTAGAACAGATAATAGGGGTGAATATGTTAGCAAAGAATTTGAAAAAAATTGTATTTATTGTGGTATTAAAATGGAATTAACTTCTCCTCATCCTCCCAAATCTAATGGTATTGCAGAACGTAATAATAGGACTATTTTAGATATGGCTTGCATTATGATTCATTTTGTTGGTCTTCCTAAATTTTTGTGAGAAGAAGCAATGAACACAACAGTCTACATTATAAATAGGGTTCCCACTAAAGCTATTAATCTTTCAACTCCTTTAGAAAAATGGTCAAATCAAAAACCTGATATTTCTCATCTAAAAGTTTTTGGTAGTCTTGTTTCTTTATACATTCCTAAAAAGAAAGAAAAAGAAACTTGATATGACTTATTTTTCTTGTGTTTTCATTAGATATGATATTAAAACTGCAAATCTAAGGATTTACAACCCTAAAAATAGGGAAGTAACTGAAAACTGCAATGTGGTGCTTTTGGAAAAATTTATTTGTTCATCTGATATGGTAGAGATGTTCCTAACTCTACCAATATTTATAATGATGGTTCTGATTCTGATAATGAGAATATAGTAAATGGTCATGATGATGTTTTTGTGTTAATAATATGGATAAATCCCCTATCTCCTTACCTAAGGAACCAAAATGGGCTCAATCTATGTTAGAGAGTTCTAAACCTATTGACCTAAGGAATATGACCGGAAGCCATCATACCTACCATGCATTAATGACCTTGTATGAACCTGAGCTGAATTTTTTTGAAGAATCTTCTCGAGATGAGAAGTGGATCAATGCAATCCAGGTTGAATACAATGACCTAATTCAAAATCAAACGTGGGAGTTGGTTCCACCTCTAGAAAAAATAAGTATTATAGGGTCTAGGTGGTTATACAAAGTAAAATATAATGTTGATGGTAGTATTGACAAACATAAAGCTAGACTTGTTGCTATAGCTTTCACTCATAAACTTGGCATTGATTATGTTGAGACATTTTCCCCTGTAGATAAAATGAGTACTGTTAGGACCTTATTTGTAATTACTATTCAATTTGGGTGGGAAATACACTAAATGGATGTGAGAAATTATTTTTTGAATGGTGATTTAAAAGAAGAACTTTACATGTCTAAACCTAAAGGATTTGAAGAAACTGGTAAAGAAAACTATGTTTGTAGCTTGAAAAAATCCGTGTATGGTTTAAAGCAAGATCCTAGAGCTTGGTATGCAAAAATTAATTCTTTCTTTAAACAGTTAGTATTTGTTAATTCATCAAGTAAGAAGGATCACATATTATCATTATTTGTATATATGTTGATGATTTTCTTATGACTAGTGATAATCCTTATTTAATTTGTAGAATTAAATAAAAATTGAAACAGTACATTGAAATGACTAATTTAGGTCTCTTACATCATTTTCTTGGCGTGGATGTATTTCAAGATAAACATTCTATTGTTGTTTCTCAAGCACAGTATGTAACCAATGTACTGAAAAATTTTAACATGATTGATTGTAAACCAATTTTTGCTCCTATGGAAGTTGGACTGAAAATTGATCCTAAACCTTCTTGTGAAAAATTTCATTCTACTTTATATAGAAAATTAATTAGTAGTTTGATTTATCTAACTATCACAAGACCAGATATTTCCTATGCATTAGGAATTGCTTCCAGGTTTATGCAGGAACCTTATAGAGATCATTCGAATCTTACAAAAAGGATTCTTAGATATATTAAAGGAACAATCAATTATGGGTTGTATTATACTAAGAATGAAAATGATAACTTATATGCATTTTGTGATTCTGATCATGTTGGTGATGTATTGGATAGAAAATATAATTTTGGTTATCTGTTTGAATTTGGTGCAGGTGTCATGACTTGGTGTAGAAAAAATCAACTAATTGTTTTTATCTCTTCAACAGAAGCTGAGTATAGAATTGCAATGGAAGTTGCAAAAGAGGATCTATGGCTAAAGAGGTTATTCGATAAGATAAAGATGAAGGATCTAGGCAGTGTTCATTTTTTTACGAAAACTAAAGCACCATAGATCTTGCACATAATTCAGTACAACATCACAGGAAAAATCACATTGAGATACATATACACTTCATTTGTGAAAAGGTATTAAGTGGTGAGATAGATCTCAAGTTCGTGCCAAATGAAGAGAATATTGTTGATATATTCACAAAGCCTCTAGTGCTATAAAGTTTTGTCACTTTTATGAAAAGCTTAGATTTTTGGTGTTCCATTGAGGTGGAGTGTGCATGACAATGTCGCCTTCTAATGGAACTTGTTTTTATAAAAAAAATAGAGACATTCGGGCAAGTGTAAAAAAGACCTTCAGGAAAGTGTAAAAAAGAGACCTTTGGGCATTTGTAAATTATCTTCGGGAAAGTGTAAACACGAGACCTTCGGACATTTGTAAAATACCTTTAGGAAAATGTAAACAAGACCTTCGGGCAAGTGTAAAAATACCTTTGGGCATGTATTCCTCCTCTGCTTCTTTTTTAGAAAGAATTGTAGAAAGATCTTAAAGGCGGTCTTCTGTAAACTCTTTAGTACTATTGAGTTTACTGGTAAAAATCTAGTACAAGCATATTATTAAGAAGGTCATTGGTTATAAATGGATCTCATATGCTTGGGTTCAATAACCTTTTATGATAGCATGTGAGAACATATAAAACTCAAAAATCATACTTAGCCACGTATCATGGGTGGGATTCCAAATCCTTTTTTACCAAAAGTGAACTTGAGTATGAGGAAGATGTTATAATTCATTCACTTGATAAACTAGCCTAAAACCTTTATGTTTAAGGATTGTAAATATTGTAGTGTACCACAGGCAGGTAATCTATTGACAAGGTTTGATATGTTATCCCAAATGGCCAACTGCACACTTAGTTGTGTTGCTGTTACATTAAGGGGGAATGTTGGAACATAATGATTAAGTGGTCTGGCCAACCCTTAATGTATATGGGTCTATCACTAATATATATATAGGTTAATATTTAATAATATGAAATATTTATATTTTTATTATTAAATATGCTAACCTAGGTATATACTTTCAGTTAAATATTTAATATCATGAAATGATTATATTTATAATATTAAATATTATAAACCTAGGTATATGTGTCAACCGATAAGGTTGAAAATGTGGGTCAGGAGACATACCCGATCTCCTAATATAAAAAGGACTATAGGTCCTCATTTTATATGTTCAAATGAAATATCAAAGGTGAAAATTATTTTACCCTTGTGATTAGAGTTGAAAGGAGGAGGTGAAATTTAATTGATGTAAGTTTGGTTCTTGGAAAGTAAAAGGTTATTTCACAGTGATTTTTACCCTATTTGGAGTTTTCCACTATAAACATTGTGTCCATGTGTTCTTACTTTTGGTATGTATTAATTAATTAATATATTATGTAACTTTATGTATTACATTGCATGATGTTTAACATTTAATGCTTTATGGTTTATGTTAATATTTTAATGTATTGGTTGATTAAATTCATAATAATTAGAATCCTCTAAATTATAGCATGGTATCAGAGCATGGTTTAAATTAAATATGTTAGGTCTAAGTTATTGTAACAAATTTTGGTAGAGTAAAAGTACAATTCAAATCACAAATCTCCAACTCATCATACGGGTAAATTTTTAGTTTTTATAGAAATATTGAAGATAAGAAGTCTATCACACATAGAAATCAAGAAGTTCCAAATTAGCTAGGAAAGGAGGAGTCAAACTTCTAATAATAGGTGAAATTAGGTGAAACTGAGAAGAGGATTCCAATAAGAATCCAAAAAGCCAAAAATTAGGTGAAATAGTCAAGAAATGTGCGAGAAAATCATTCATGAACTTGAAATTTGCATCCAAAAACACAGTTGGAACAGATAGATAAAATCACAGAGAACCTTTGGTTTATGCAGAATGGAGGTTACGCAACCACCATAGTGGCTATGAAATTGCCACAATGGTGAAATAACCACTAATGTAGTTGCATAACCATCACGATGATTGTGTGACTTAAAGTCACGAAAACCACAAAAATAACAAAAGATGGCTCGTAAAGGCTTGAAAAGCTAGAAAACTTAGAAACAAGGATAAATGAGAAAAAATATGTATGCTAAGGGAAAAAGGAGAGGATCCAAATCTCATCATTAGTTTAGAAAATAAATATATCATCATTGAAGACTTTACCATGTCCATCAATGTAACACCGTGTAATTTTGGTTGTGTACATCTCCCAAATCTGTTTCCTTTGTCTAGCGAGCTTCATGTAACAGTCACTCATGTTTCTTCTCTAGTAATGCAAGAGTCACCATAAGCCCCATCTAAGGCCAAACCGTTAAAGGAAGAACAACCAATTCCCTCACCACAAGCTGAAATCCTTCACCAACCTCCTAAAATTAAACTTATAATTCCTCCTTTCGATCTAGGTAATGCCTATGTCGATGAATGAGACCCATATGAAGCTTATGATGTCAATGGACCATTTTATATTTCAGATGAGCATTTGCACACATCATATTTTAATCCTAACAATTTTTTTGAATCCAAATTTGATGCTAGTCATACCCTTTATTCAACCTACCATTGTGATGACCATACATTTTCTTATGACACATTTCAACATCTACCACCATGGCATGGTCTCTCTCACATCATCGGATAGATCTCCATCACTTGCACACTTGGAGGGCATCAAACTTCCCCCTCATAGTTGAGTGTTCTAATCAATAGTTTCCTATACATACTAATCACATACACACCTATACCTTACTTTTACTTTGCACTTCAAGTCAATCTTTCTAGCAACTCTTTCTCTTATCTACACTATGAGCACAATTTGCTACATCTATCTATGCTTATGGCTTCGTTTTCTACTCCTATGCCACTCCATACATGTTTTCCTCCTCACGATTATTTATGGATCCTTATATTCATGATACACATACTACTTTATATATATGGTATACATCCTTTTGTTCACTATACATACTCAGGTTATCCTTGTTCACAATGATCACATCTATTTTCAAGCAGATCTTGATATACACACTTAGGGGCATCAGAATTCCCTCCTCCTAAATTTTTTATTATACCATTACTTCTTCCTATCTATGTAACATTATGTTGCTACTACATACTCTACTTTGCTACCCAATGAGGCACTCTTGTTCTACGGTTCATAATTGACTGTTGAGGGTGTAATTCCTAAATGAGCCTCAGGTCACACTCATCCATTGTGGGGAAACACAACTCCCCTCACCTACACATTTTACATATCACATCACACCATCACTTTCACACATCATCTACACATCTTGGTTGTATTTACTCTTATTAGCTTATGCTATTTACATGTTACACTTTATCTCCTATGCCAGCTGGATTCTTAGTATGTAATTATCTTTTATTATACACACATGCACGTTCACATAGTATCTTGAAGTGAATGCGGGACCTTTACGAATTATTACATGATGCATGATGCTTGACGTCGTTCTTTAGTAGTTCTACTGAGGCTACTGGGGGCATTTAACTTTGTTACTCTCCTACTATACATCACATGTCCTATTGTTACAATATTTACTACTTCTTATGACTATCACTTACTTTTTGCTGATCTATACATGCTTTGACATAATATTTATATTTCTAACAAGCTCATGGGGGCTTCATGTGTAGCATTTTCCTTACAGGATACTATACAACCATGGTTATCTATTACTTCTTCTTTTTTATTGTTTTCCACTATTTGCGGGCTATGTTGTATGTATTACTTGATCTTTTTTTCTTATGGATGTTTTGGCACTGATTATCTTGTGACATCATGAAGTGATGTCCCATGTATGTAACCCAATTTTTGCGGTCACTTTTGTATTCATAGGTTGTTTGTTACATTGTATTATATCGCATGTTAGCTCTTTACACTAACACTTGTTTCTAGCCTATATTGTTTGCATGTGCCTTGGTTTCTACCATACACTCCCCTACCCCCTTCAAGTATCCAATATATGATATGCATATCACTTTCTGGTCCTCTCGTTTGGGCCACATCCTCCTAAATTCGTCATACACACCCCAAATGAGGGGGGAAACTATTGGGTGAACAAATCACCCTTCAAGAAGCACATAACTCTAAAAAGGAACATAATACAGAATTGGAAAAAGTACACAAATACAAAGTGGCCCAGAAAATCGGATCACAAACATAGAGCAGACAATAGCGCCTATTAGCAAAAAGGAACTATGGGCGCTTGTGTCTAGGGGAAAAAAATAGACATTTTTTCAGTTCAACATAGTTTCCAGTAGGTTACAATATGGATCTACAATATCATACACTTGTCTTCAGTTACAGAATTCAGTCAATTTAGTTACAAATTTGGTTACAAATTTGGACATGCCAATCTACAGTGGCACTTATCACTTAAGAAGCATCATAAAAGGAGAGAAAAACAAACCTCTTTCCCTAACACTCTTCTCTTTGTGTGAGATCACTTAAAATCCTCATCTTTGGTGCTGTAGAAACACAATCACACACTTTAGGTAATATTATTATCTATAGTCTTGATCACATACTACTATTCATAAGTAAGAAAATTACTAATCAACCCATGTATTTGACCACTTTTCTTTGCTTTCTATTGCTAATTTCATTCTTGTACCCTTACTTGCTCAGTTTGCCTTTTTAATTTTCATAATTTGTCATCTTGGACACTAGTGCCCAGCCAGGACGCTAGCACCAGGCACCTTCATTCCCTTTGGGCGCTCTTGTCCCCTTTGTACTTTACTGTCACGTTTTGGGTCCTTTTTAGCCATTTGAGCATCTTATCTTGTTGGTAGTCATATTTTTAGGGTTGATTACAAAATTCAAGTGAAGGAATCATATAAATATAAATATATGTGATCATAATAAAGGACCAACCACCAAGCATTATCTATCACCACCTAATCATGCATCCATCAAGGAATCTAAGAGCTCCATTGCATCCATCTAGCTCCATCACAAGGGACACAAGGGCTGGTTTTCTACATCACACTTCATAGGAAGGAAGTTCATTTTGTTCCATGCACACATTTACTACATTCTACATCTAGATACTTGCTCACTATTCCAAGGGTGACATGCACAAGAACAACCTAGGGAACAATTCCGCACACATATACACATAACTAAATTGGTTCTGAGATATAGTGCAACACTTAGTTGTAAGTCCATCATTGTGGCAGTTGAGGACAATCTAACCCCTCATTTTGCATCTTTCTTTTTTAGGATTTGATGTCTATTTAAGATTTTTACAGGTCTATTATTTATTATAGGTTTCTAGCGACCTTGGCAATCTTGGTGTGAACTTGGAGTGACCAGAGGTGACTAAATGTGAACACCTTACGACACCTCATAGGAGGTTTTCTGAGAATTTCTATAGACATGGGCACCCAGAAATAGGTCTAGGGCACCCACTGACACCCATGTCCCTTTTCAGGCACCCTAGTCCATCCTATCTCCTCATATCTACATTTTTATTTGCTCTAATGCGACGGTTTATGCTTTAAATCTTCTAGTTTTCCAACTCTTTACACTTTACAGAACTCTGAAAATCAGCTAAGGCTTCTTACCCTCTCTTTGCAATTAGGGTTTTCATTATTTATTACTTAATTTCTTAGATTTGTTTCGGTACTTCATTATTCATTTATTTACTGCAATCTTACATTCATATTAGGAATATGAATTAAATTTTAGCTTAATCATTTTGGTGAAACCATATCATTCGAATATGCTTGGATCCTCATCTTTCTTCTATCATAGATCGTAAAGTGCCTCAAATTCCTTTGTCTTATTTATCTAAAATGCAGAAGGATCAGATTTAGGAGCCCATATGGATGTGGCATTTATAGAGGTGGCATTTAAATGTATATATGAGAAGTGATAGTATGATAGTATGATAGTATCACTTCTCAGGTGCCTCCTTCAGCCAATCAAGTGCCGCCTATTCAACCTTCTCTTAAGAATGGTCCCACTTCTCTCTAACTGAAGCTATATGTGACATTACCAAGTCAAAATCAGCAATCACCTCTCAAGATTCGTTCTCCATCACCTCCTCCTACTAAATAATCTACAACATTGCAAATCCAATTTGATAAACCTCCTTTAGAAATCAATTCAACATGGCCTCCACTTAAGTCTTTTATAGCATTATCAATTAAGCCACCACCATGCACAACTCCTAAAACATCACCACTCCAACAACTAATCACTTTTGTTAAAGAAACTACTCCTTCTACCAATGGCCAGGGAACATTTCAAACTTTTCCACCATCGCATGGTCCTAATTTTGCTTCCACCACTTCACAGCTACTTAATCTCGGGTAGGTGATTTTTTCACCTTACTACCCTATGACGCACTCTCGTGTTATGGTTCACACTTGACTATTGAGGGAATACTATATACATGAACCTCACACACTACACATTACACACTACATGCAATTTTTTATATATACACCATCCTCCTCTTAAAATCTACTTTATCATCCTCTACACGTTGCACTCACTACCTGATGACGCACTCTAGTCCAATGGTTCATACTTGACTGTTGAGGGTCTAAATCAAAATTGAACCTCACCTCACCACACCTATATCATTCTACACTTTAACATTCACAATTAATCAACCCATATTTTTATCGTATTATGTGACATTTTAGCCATCACCTTCTTCACACATATCGTGACATACACTTTTAGGATAAATCATCACCCCTTTCTAGCATTTTATGCATACATTTTGTAATATACACTTTTTGTTACATCATCACACTTTTTAGAATTTTATTCATACATTTCATGATATACGCTTTGTGCTACATTGTCACGTTTTCTAACATTTTACCCATACATTTTGTGATATACACTTTGTGCTACATCATCACACTTTTTATAATTTTACCCATACATTTTGTGATATATGCCTTGTGTTACACCATCACACCTTTTAGCAGTTTATGCATTTTGTGATATATGCCTTGTGCTACATCACCATGTGTATTGGCATTTTACTCGTCTATCTAGTGCTATATGCTTTAGGATAAATCGTCACACATTCAAAATACATCATCCTTATGTCACATACAATATAATCAATGCATTACCATTTGAAAATCATCACTCTATTCATCAACTCCTTTCTACATACAATGCATCGCTCACACCATTTCCCGAAGATGCACTCTCGTTTACGGTTCATTCTTGACTGTTGAGTGGGCATAAATAAATGAACCTCACTACATACAAACACATCCACTCAGGGAGCACGCTACCCCTATCTTTTATATTACATTCCATTTTTCCTCATATACAACATACTACATATCTTGGTTCCATTTACTCTTGCTTACATTTACTTGTTACATGTTCATCTTATTACATATGCTAGATAGATATCTTGTATGCCATTATCTTTATCATACACACATGTACATTCAATTTGTAGATTATACAGATCCATTACACTTAACATGGATGCTTGGCATAGTTCTTTTTATCAGTCCCATAACAGCTCCTAGGGGTATCCACTTTCATACACTACAGGTGTTATTATTTCATTTTGTTTCATAACACATTACTTTATCATATTATACACGACTTGACATAATTTTTATCTTTCTAACATGCTAATGGGTGTTTCATGTGCAACATTTATTTTCTAGGACTACTTGCATCCATGGTTGTCTAATAAACTATTTGCTTTTACTTGTCATTATTTGCGGGATTTTCCCTATATCTTGTTTGTTCTTTGATTGCTTACACCCACTACATCCTTGATTATCTTGCAACATCGTGAGTGATATCCCATGTTTAAAACCCAATTTTCATGGTCTACATTATCTTCTTTTTTCATTTTAGCTTACACATTGTATACTTAGATTACATTTCATCTTTTACACGAGTGTTTGTCTTTGTTTGTACAAACACTTGTTTTCCTAGCCACTTGTTTGTATGTGCCCTGGTTTCTACAAAGCACACCACCTTCCCCTTGTAGGGGACAATTTCAGCTCATTGTTTGGTCATCCTTTGGGCCTCATACTCTTCAGTGACATCACATGAACCCCAAATGAGGGGGGCATAAGTTTGGTGAATCAGTCACCCCATACAACATTATGCATAACACGATAACGATATAACATAGTTTTTCAATTTCAGACAGGGTTCACAATCATACTTGGTTTTTTAGCACAATGGTCTTTCTTGGATGCCTAAGACTAGGGGGAAATACAAATTCCTTTCTCAGATGACCTAATACCATGTGGAAATTACATAGCAATTGGTAGTTCAACATAGTCTGCAGAACTCTATACATAATAGATTTTACATGATAGACAATCCTTAGCACATGCACAACATCTGTAATGGTGTTTTACACAAAAGGAAGTAGTTAAAGGTTGGAGGATTACACTAGAAATGTCTCCTTACACTTCTTCCATTTTAGTGGCGTGAGATCTGTCAACACTAAAATTTTCCTCCATAATTTCTATTTCATTAATGTATGTATTAGGAATAAGATGCTGTTAAGTATAATTAGTAGTAGCGTCTGATAGAAGATAACGGCGCCGTCAGTACGGTGTCGCCAATAATGTGGAGTACGGTAACAGTCAAAGTACAATAGGAATGTTGTAAAAAGTAAATATTTGTCGTAAGTGGTCCAGTAATGTTAAAATGTCAAAGTTTGGGTAATTAGAGAAGTAGGGTCTACATGATTGGGAATTAGAAATATTATATTGGTAATAAAGACAAGGAGTGAGGTCATAAATATTTTGTGTATTTTATTTGTAAAAAGTCTAAAAATGTGGAACCCATGTAAAATGATAAGGTTTATCTTATCTTAACAGATAAGCTTACATGTACAAATAAGAGTTAAGGTATGGAATATGATTCGTCAGAGTGGATTTATTATCCTATCTTAGAGATAAGATGGATAAGCCTGGAAGTTCTATAAATAGAGAGGCCAACCCCCTCATTTAGCATAGAAAGAAGTAGTGAGAAATATTGTAGGAAGTGTGCAAAGGAAGCCATCAGTTAAAAGTGTGTTGAAGAAGCCATCGAGAGGTGTAATTGTAAAGTTTCTCCCATAGTCTTGTTGAAGTACCTCATGGGTGAGATTGTAACAATTTCATGTTAATATTATAATTTACTTTGATATTTCAGATTTATCATCATTCCGTCTTATCATAGTCGATGGTATTCTTGTGTTCGGTTGTTGTTTTGTTTCCAAATTACATCCACCAAACTAAAGGCTGTGCATTAGTAAATAATCATAGCACGAGGAGTTCCTGGTGAAGAATTATCATAGTGCCGGATTGGTGATGACATTTTGGTTCCGTTGCCAGGACCATTCCTCGTTGGTGGATTTTCTGGAGAGATATTCCCACTTAGTCAAAAATCAATTGGAGGGTAACCTTGTTTTTATTGTGCATAGTAGTTACCATGGTAAAGTCATTTTTACCGTGTATAGTAGCTACCATGATAAAGTCATTTTTGTTGTGTATAGTATTTATCACAGTAAAGTCACTTTTTACCATGAATAGTATTTACCGCAGTAACTTCACTTTTTACCGTGAATAGTGTTTACCACAGTAAAATCAGTTTTTACTGTAGTAAGTCAAGTTTTACCATAGTTTACCGTGGTCATTTCTATAGTAATTCCAATTATTTGTGCACATAAGTCTTGTTGATTGTACTTGTGGGTTGGTATTTCACGGTGGTTACTTTTGAAAATGGGAAAGATTCCTGTTTTTTCAGCTCAATCTAATGAAGATGCTTCTTCTTTCATTCAAGAGTTTAAACGATCTTGTATTTGTAATGGCCTTATAAGAAGGGAACAATGGACTGAATTTTTTCCTACCTTTTTGGATGGTTCAGCACTTAGGTGGTTTGAAACACTAGGTGATAATGTGAAAAATTCATGGGATTTATTAACTAAAAGTTTTCTTGAAGAATTTGGTGAACAACAGAAATATGCAGATCTCATGATCAAGATCACAAAGCTATCCCAAGGAGAGAAGGAGAAGATAAAGGATTATCATGCTCATGTTCTAGAGCTAAGGAGGAAGCTCGATGCCCAGATCCGGAAGGAAGGATTAGTGGATGGGTTGATGAACGACGTGGATAATCTCCTATGTAAGCACTTCATTCTTGGGATGAAGCCAGAGATCAGACAACGACTGAAGTATGACCACCCAGCTACCATTGAACAAGCAAAGGACATTGCAAGAAGGCAAGAAGAAAGCATGGAAGAGGAGCCCAAAGAAATTGTTGCTAAAGTAGAGCCTACACCAGCACCTTTGGTCCAGAATCCACAACCACTCCTGGTGAGAAAAAATATTTCTCCTAGTACATCTACTGAGTATGAAGATCTGCTCAAAAAGATGGGTCAGTTAACTATTAATATTCTTCAAGGAAAGGAATTTAGTTCTCAGGGAGGAGATAGAGGTCCAAAAAGAAATATTTCTGAAGTTGTTTGTTATGGTTGTTATAAAAAAGGTCATTATAAGTATAATTGTCCAAATAGAGCTTCTACATCTGGTACAAGGAGATAATGATAAAGGAAAAGCACCTATGAATTCTTTTGATGTAGTAGATAAGAGCAGAAATAATGAAGTAGATGTGTTTATAACAAAAAGAAAGAAAGAAAAAGATAATCAAGATGGAAATGATCCTAAGAAGATGAAAGAAGAAACTAGTAAGAAACATAGGAGAAGAAAGTTGGGTGTGCAGGATTTTCTGATTTCACAGGGGCAAGGACGATACTCCATCTTGGAAGATCTGTCCAAAAGGCCTGCAAATATTACATATGGTCAACTCTTGGCTATGTCTTCTGAGAAGAGGCGGGAGGGTGCGAGGTGGACTCAATGCTTGATGAAGGAAGGAGGTTGAGGTCCCTGTTTTGGAGGCAGAGGCAGATACCTATGCTCCACAAGCTGAGGTATTATGTAATGGTATTTCAATTCATGATGTCTTAGTTCATGGAGGTGCTGCAGTTAATGTAATGACTGAGTCTGTAATGAATATGTTGGGTTCAAAAATTGATCGCCCTTCAACACTTATGTTAAGGTCATTAAATAAAGGAAAAACTAAACCAGAAGGTGTAGTTTCACATGTGGCAATATCTGTTATGGGTGTGGTATGTGTGGTAGACTTTCAGGTGATGAAAAATGGTACTATTGCGTACCCAATGCTGTTAGGAAGACCATGGCTAAGGAGAGTTCATGAAAGAAACTACTGGAATGAAGGTTTCATGACACTTGGACGTGGTAGAGAGAGGGTGAAGATAAATGTGATCCCTCGACATCATAAGGCAGAACCTAGTGGATTCAAGTGATGAAACTGATGATTGGACATCCTCTGATTACTCTAGTACCAGTGAAGTAGACACTGAAGATGAAGAAAGTGAAGGTGGATGTTTCAGTCATGGATATCCTTCTAGTCACACCAACTCATGACCCCATAAAATTATCTGAAGAAGAAGTTGATGATCGTCTCCAACAAATAAAAATTGGTGATGTTGTGATGGAGAGTGAGAAGGAATCCTACCTCCAGCTCTTTTGAAGGTACATACACCTATTCACTTTTGATTACAAGGAACTCCGTCAAGTAAGTTGGGTAGAACATTCTATTGAGCTGGTAGATGGTGCTAAGCCCATAAAGCAAATGCCATATAGAATGAATCCTAATTTTCCCAAGACTATAAAAGAAGAAATAGATAAGTTGCTTGATGTAGGATTCATATTTGCTGTGGAGAATTCAGAATGGGTTTCTCCCATTGTGATTTCAATAAAAAAGAATGGGAAGCTACGCATTTGTGTTGATTACAGGAAGCTCAATAAGGCAACAAAGAAGGATCATTACCCTCTTCCATTTTCAGATCAGATCTTGGACGAAGTAGCTGGCCAGGAGTGCTATAGTTTTGCTGATGGATATAGCGGCTACAACCAAGTTCATATAGCAGAGAAAGATCAGCTGAAGACCACGTTCACCACTCCTTGGGGAACGTTTGCCTATAGAGTTATGCCTTTTGGATTGTGTAATGCTCCAACAACATTCCAGTGTTTGATGAATAGGGTGTTCGAACCCTACATTGGGACCTTCATCAGAGTATTTCTGGATGATTTTTACATCTATGGGAGCAAGTTGGACCACCTGCACCAAATGGAGACAGCATTTCAAAGGTTAGATGAAGCACAAGCCTCACTAAACCCTACAAAGTGTGTCTTTGGATGTTCTAAAGGTGTTTTGTTAGGGCATGTTGTATCCAGAGATGGTATTGGTACTGATCCTGATAAAGTTTCAAAAATCAAAGATTTACCATTTCCTCTTAATAGAAGTAAATTGAGATCATTTTTAGGACATGTGGGTTACTATAGGAGGTTCATCAATAATTTCTCAAAGATTGCACAACCACTAACCTAGTTCTTGAAGAAGGATGTTACTTATGAACCAGGAAATAAGGCGCATGAAGCTTTTAAACAATTGAAGGAAGCCCTAGTGTCTTCACCCGTTTTAAAGAATCTAGATTGGATCAAGCCATTCATTGTGTACACTGATGCCTCAGATGCAGCACTAGGAAGTACTTTGAGCCAAAAGGATGAAAATGGGAATGAACATCCAATTTACTTTGGGAGCAGAAAAATGAGCAGTGCTGAGGTAAATTATACTGTAACTGAAAAAGAGTCTCTGGCTATCATTTTTGCTGTAAAGAAGTTTAGAAATTATTTGCTAGGGCAAGAAATTTCTAGTTGTAACAGATCATCAGGCTCTAAAATATATTGTAAATAAGCCTAACCCATCAGGAAGGATAGCAAGATGGATAATTTTGCTACAAGAGTTTGAATTTGATATTATAGATAGGCCAGGAAAGAAGCATGTCAATGCAGATGCACTCTCTCTAGCCTATGATGGTTTAGGATCATCTTGTGATGATGATGATTTCTCCGATGCAGCATTGTTATCCCTTGACACAATCCCTAGTGAATACATAGATATTTGGAATTATCTGAATGAATTCAAGTTTCTGATGGTGCCAATACAAAGACTAAGAGAAAGATTACTCAAGCCAGTCGTCCATATTCTATTCTGCATGGAGTATTATTTTGAATAGGATGTAATGGACAGTACAAGAGGGCAGTTGGACGTGATCAAGGGAAGGAACTGCTAGAAGAATTCCACAATGGTACATGTGGAGGGCACTTCTCTGGACAACTTACAACAAGAAGGATCTTGGATGCAAGTTATCACTGGCCCACTCTTTTTAAAGATTGTTATAATTATTGTAAGACATGTGATATTTGTCAAACGCATGGTAACCGTAAGACTTCATTAGCTCCATTATGCCCTATTCTTCCCCTTGGTCCCTTTGAAAAGTGGGGAATAGACATTGTAGGTCCACTTCCAACTACATCACGCCAAAATAAGTATATTGTAGTTGCCACAGATTACTTAACCAAGTGGGTTGAAGCTAGGCCATTGAAAACAGCTTCCATGGATGAAGTGGCAAGGTTCATGTATGAATGCATTGTCACCAGATTTGGTTGCCCATTAGAAATTGTAACAGATCAAGGAAGCCACTTCATTAATGAGGTGGTAGAAGCCCTAGTCAATAAGTTTTCTATTACAGCACAGGAAGGCAACAACATACAAGCCAAGCACAAATAGACAGGTGGAACGAACAAATTTTGTTTTGTGTCAAATTCTAGCAAAATATGCAGCCTTATAGGTAAATAAATGGGATTAAAGGATTCATGCAGCATTGTGGGCATATAGGGAAACATCAAAGTCAGCAACAGGATACTCCCCATTTCAGTTGGCCTATGGCATTGATCCAGTTCTTCCTATTGAGTTTGATATTCCCACTATGAGAGTTATGAAAAATGAAAGGATGGATGAAAGTGATTCAGTAAAAGAAAGGTTGGTACATCTTCATTTGCTGGAGGAAATGAGAGAAATAGAAAAGGATACAAGCCATAAGAAGAAAATGAAGTAAAAGGAATACTTTGATCAAAAGATCCGGTGGTCTCCATTTCATGTGAATGACTTGGTTCTAGTATATGATTCCAGATACAAAAAAAGAAGACAGAAAATTTCTTCCAAAATGGATGGGCCCCTACAAAATAGCAGCTGTGTATGAAAATGGTACGTACCGACTGGAGGAATTGGATGGCACTCCCATTACGGAATGGGTCAACCATGACAAGTTGAAGATTTTCCAAGCACCAGAATAGTCTACTCTGAGGACGGAGTAGAAGCTAGGAAGGGGGAAGATATCGACACTAAAATTTTCCTCCATAATTTCTATTTCATTAATGTATGTATTAGGAATAGGATGTTGTTAAGTATAATTAGTAGTAGCGTCTAATAGAAGATAACGGCACCATCAGTATGGTGTCGCCAATAATGTGGAGTACGGTAACAGTCAAAGTACAATAGGAATGTTGTAAAAAGTAAATATTTGTCATAAGTGGTCCGGTAATGTTAAAATGTCAAAGTTTGGGTAATTAGAGAAGTAGGGTCTACATGATTAGGAATTAGAAATATTATATTGGTAATAAAGACAAGGAGTGAGGTCATAAATATTTTGTGTATTTTATTTGTAAAAAGTCTAAAAATGTGGAACCCATGTAAAATGATAAGGTTTATCTTATCTTAACAGATAAGCTTACATGTACAGATAAGAGTTAAGGTATGGAATATGATTCGTCAGAGTGGATTTCTTATCCTATCTTAGAGATAAGATGGATAAGCCTGGAAGTTCTATAAATAGAGAGGCCACCCCCCTCATTTAGCATAGAAAGAAGTAGTGAGAAATATTGTAGGAAGTGTGCAAAGGAAGCCATTAGTTAAATGTGTGTTGAAGAAGCCATCGAGAGGTGTAATTGTAAAGTTTCTCCCATAGTCTTGTTGAAGTACCTCATGGGTGAGATTGTAACAATTTCATGTTAATATTATAATTTACTTTGATATTTCAGATTTTTCATCATTCCATCTTATCATAGTCGATGGTATTCTTGTGTTCGGTTGTTGTTTTGTTTCCAGATTACATCCACCAAACTAAAGGCTGTGCATTAGTAAATAATTATAGCACGAGGAGTTCCCGGTGAAGAATTATCATAGTGCCGGATTGGTGATGACAGATCGTCCAAAAAACCCACGAATCGACATCATCTACAGGATCCTTTCTACACCCCTTTCCTTACCCCAGATCAGGTGCGCATGTTCCTTTTTCACACTTTTAACATTTTTACATACTTTCCTTATACATGTTTTTACATATTTGGATCATATACATGCATATTTGACTAGTTGTCAGCTTCTCTTTTGCATGTCTGTCTGTATGGGAATCATTATCCAACAAAAACATCACACACATCAACATCAACAACAGGTACATCATGACATCTACACATGCGCTTCTACCCTACATTCATTTTCATCATCACTTTTTTTCACACTTCCTCATACTTAACATCCATTCTCGACATTTTTATTATTCCACTCTTTGTCTCATCCCTTAGTACGTGATGTAGGAGCATCTTCATAAGGCATGGAGGTTATGAACATGTTGAAAACAAATTTATTCTAACATGCAAACACTTATTATTTGCTAGTCTAGTTTGCATTTTCATATTGTAATGGGTATTATCACGATGTAAGAGTGAAAAAGTGAGTTGTTAGTTGTTAGGTGGAAATGAGTTTTCTTGTCTACATAGGATAAGGATAATAACTTCTTTAGTCAATTTATAGAGTTTTCATAAGGTTAAATTAGGAAAATCAGTTCCTATTCTCAATCACATGAGAGATTATCTCAAAAATCATGGATATTAGACCAAAATAAGGGGAAAAAAATAACAAATTACCATATTTTCATGAGAGAATAGGGTCAATCATCATAAGAAAGGAGTAGAGAAATAAAAGTAGGAGAGAGAGGAATGGTGTTCTGATTGAAAGATGAAGAAATGTATGAAGAACATGATGCATAACATAGGTTTGACCAAGTATGAAATATATATGTGAGTCCTTTGAATGCTTATGATATGAATTCTAAGACAAATATATGTATTTCAATTCTTAATCCTGTGTACAATTATACTATGACGAAATTAAGCCTTTGATTATATGTTTTTTCTTATTCTTGTGGACCGTGTATGAGAGGATTTGAAAGGGTAGTGAGGGAAAAACCCTAAATTTACAAAAATTTACTCTTTTCTCCTGAGTGGTAAAGCAAGAGGATACCCTAGAACCTAAGGAGTCCAAAATGATTTATTTTAGATTTTGAAGATAAGTTTCAAGGATTTTATAGTAAAAAGTATGCTCTCAGACCTGATTTAGGACATCATGTAGTTTTTGACTCCACTGTTAAAAACACCTCACAATTTGTGAAATTTTTTATCTTAGATTGAAGAAGAAGAACCCCAAATTTCATCTTAAATGGATCTAGACATTAAAAGTTATAAAAAACTATAGTTTGATTGTGTAAAGGAAGTATTACAATATGTAGGAGTCTATGGAAAAGAGAGAAAATTTGATAAAATCTCATTGATTATGCGTCTAGACTTGTCATGCAGGTTGTTTGGAGTGTATTTAGGGTATTGAAATAGGAAAGAGGATAATTGGTGGAAATGTAAAGAAGATCTAGTTGACAGTTATAGAAGGGAAAAGTTTATACAATGAAGATCGATCATGTAAAGAAGGTGAATTATATGAACTGTGTGAAAACATTGAGGAATTGGACCTTGAGACTTTGTAAGCATCTAAACCATGATAATGGGGGTTCAAAGACGTTTACTCTCAAGATAGATCACTTACCTATAAAATATTAAACCTAAAACTCTCCATAGAATGTGAATGTGTATCTAAGACAGGGATATAAAATACCACAAGGTACTTATTAAGAAAATGTATAAGAAGATGGTGCTTTCAGAGATATAATGTGATGGATTCATCATTTATAGGTGAGAAATATGATAATTCTATCTTGCTCCTATTTTTAATGTATTCACTAAGTAATCAATATAGAACAAAGCTTCTTGTTAGACCTTGCTGATCATAGAGGAATGAGCATGTTAAGTGAATAAGAGTATATAAATTAGAATTGAAGGGTAGTGAGCTCTGGAAGGCTATAAACTATAAGGTCATTGTTTGGAAGACCTTTATTTGAAATTTGATACTTGATTTACACTTGAGAAGGGACACAAAGTAGCCTAGGGAAGAGTATGAAGAAACACAATGAAGACTAATGCATGATCAACCATATGTGAATTCAACCTTGTCAAATGATATCCTATCATGTCTAAATAAGTATGATCATCCAATAACTTCCTTATCAATATACTTGTGGTCAATGCATGGTACAAAGGACTAGAATTACATGAATGACTCTTGGGATATGAGATTATCTTTGAATGTGTGTAAAGAAGGTTTGGATACATATATGGTATTAAATCATTGATCTCAAATTGGTCAAAATGATAGCATGCAACAGAGATACTAGTAAATTCCATACCTAGGAACTATTATGTTATGGTCTTAAGGGGAAATTCTGATCTACACTCTAAATAGGACAAGTAATGTCGATTATATGGTTCTTATTAATGAGTT